>VXBC01005897.1:482608-641051 GCA_013399945.1 Ploceus nigricollis | reverse complement strand
GCCCAGCCCTCGGCTGGGCAGGGGAAGCCCTGCTCTCCTCTGCTGACCGGGAACAAAGAGAGAGTCCCTCTGGGAGCTCTTGCTTTTAACCCCCTGTGTTCTCAGAGGCGTATCCATTTCTTCAGTGTCACTCCAGGTGTCAATATTCAAATCTGACCACTGATTGGTTTGACCATAACTTCCTGAAAAACTCACTTCCCCTCAAACCACGACGCTGACTAACTAACATTAGTTAGTTTTTTGAATCATGTTGACCAGAACATCTGATCTTGTCAATATTACTTTAGGTAGTAAATGCTTAAAATCTACTTCATTGCGTTTATTGATTTTGATTATATAAGGTTCTGTTACAATCTGTACACCTGCTATTTTTTTGGTTGAAGACATATTTGCATCTAAGTCACTCCATATTTCTAAATAAAAATCCCAAACGTGACTTTAATAGAATCACAGAACCTAGAATCATTTATGTTGAAAGGACCTCTAAGATTGAGTCCAACCCTTAACCTAACACTAAACAATGTCCTTGAATGCCACATGTAAACATCTTTTAAATGCCTCCAGGGATGATGACTCCACCACTTTTTGAGGCAGTCCATTCCAGTGTTAGACAAACCTTTTTGTGAAGAAATATTTCATAAAATCCAATCTCTGGTGCAGTTTGAGGCCTTTTCTTCTTGTCGTAGTCTGCATGGACTAAGTTCATCAGCTGTCTCATTTTTCTTCAGGTATATGCCACCTATACAGAAGTAATTCTCTCCTACTTTTTAAGATGTAAATAAAAGTTTCCAATTATTGAAGGTAAGGTTTTTTTCTTCTAACATCTTTATTTTTATAGGTGTTGCCAGATAACCCAGATCCATGCCAGCCATGTTCCTGCGACCCAAATGGGTCTCTAAATGATACCTGTGTCAAGGATGAGAAACATACAGAAGGAGGTAAGATCCCTCAAATATGTTGAAGATGAAGTTCAGCAATGGTCAGGGAAATGCTGAATCACATTTTTGGTATCTTTAACAAGGAAAAAACCCAAAAGGTTTGGTTTTGGTTTGTTGTGGTTCATTTTTTAATTTTACTATGCAAACAGTAATCCAGCTACATTGTTTTGATTTTTTTTTTTCTTTTTTCTTTTTTGAAACTCATATTCCCAGTTTGTTGAGGCTTCTTTCAGATTCATGACTGGGAAACTTGTGTACGTTTGGAAGAATATTCCGAGTGGAAATTATTGAAGAATTTTGGCATTAAAGAGCTTTCTTCTTTTACCACAGAGATTAAAACTCATGCACCAGTGATATTGTAATATCTTTTCCTATCTAAGCATATTTCCATTTGAAATCTAAACATTATTCTTGAAAGGTATTTATTTGCTTTCTGTGTTATTTATGTAGGATTAGAAGATGCTTACCATAGCCCTGTAAAAGCTGTCTTCACATAGACAATGAACTGTTCATTGGGCTTTGGAAGCAATGAATTGCCATATTTTTTGGTTCTTTCATTGTAATACACCTGAAAATACTGTAGGAAGACAACAAAACTCAAGGTCGGTTCTTAAGAGATTTATAAATTGGGCTAATTACAATCTATTGATGAGATGTGGCAACCCTTTAAAGTAGAGATCAATAGAACATAAAAGCAACGTGGCAGAGATGCAAAGGCAGGGCCCATAATCTACTGTAATAGCCATGTACTGATTGCATCAGTTCAATAAAATTATACTGATTTACTGTTCCACTGGTATCTCTGGTGGGTTGGTCTTGGCCAGCTGAAGCTGCCCACCCAGCCACTCTCTCACTGCCCTTCTCAGCAGGACAGGGGCAGAACAAAGGATGAAGCAGCTCATGGGCCAAAGTAACAACCAGGAAATCATTTTCTAATTATCATCCTGGGCAAAACAGACTTTATTTGGGGAAAGTTAAGTTAAGTTATTGCCAATTTAAGTAGTTTCAGGTAGTGATAAGCAAAGGCAAATGTTAAGAATGCACCTCTTCCTCCACCTTCTTTTATTTCCCCCAGACTCAACCTCACTTCTTCATTCCAGACTGCTCCTCTACCTCCTCCCCCACTACCACAATATGATGCAGGGTGATAGCAAGCAGGAGTCATATCAGTGGTCATAACAGTTCCTTTTTGACACTCCTTCCTCCTCACACTTTTCCCCAGCTCCAGTGTGGGTGCTTCCCATGGGCCTACATCCTTCACGAAAACAATTTTCTCTACCAGCAGTTCTCCATGGGCTGTAGTTCCTTCAAGAAATATCCAATATTTCCTTCATGGGCAATGTGGATATCTGCTCCAGGGGCTCCAGGGGTGTATCTGCTCTGGACCTGGAGCTTCTCCTTCCACTCCTTTCCGTTCTCCATTCTCTGACCTGGCTGGCTGAGGGGCTGTGTGTCCTGTTGGGAGCTGGCTGTGTCTGACAGAGCCTTTTCTTCACAGAGGCTGCCCTTGCAGCCCCCTCCCTGCTGCCAGCACAGGGCATGGATACCCAGTGCAGTGTATCATATATGAGAGACAGTATGAGCAGAAAGGAGGATGAATCCCAAAGCTGGCTAAAACACAGGAAGACTCTTCAATGCCTGTACCAAACCCGTGGGTGAGACTAAAACAGGTTACAGATGACAGACAATGCAACAAAGGAACCTCTCAGACTGTGATTTTAAGATAGGGAATGATTAATTGAAAAAAATGTGGTGTCCCACTTGCACATTACGCAGCTGCTTGGTCTCTGATTCCTGTCACTGCTGCAGTCTCTCTTTTCACACCTTCTTTTCTGGCCCCTGGTGTGGGTCATCCTCCTGGGGCCTGGCAGCTGATCAGCACTTAACAGGCTGACAGCTCCTCTCTCACAAGAAGAGGAAAGCAAAAGGATAGACTTTTTTCCATCTTGTTTGTCAGTAACGGTGTCCTTAGGAGCTCTCAAAATGTCTTATGCCTCTAAGCATTCAGCAGATCTAAACCATCTCATAGTTGCTTTCTAAATCTGCTTATACTTTCTGAATCTGACAAGGTGGTACTGTACTTTGACACCTTGCTATGTCTCCTTCTCCCTTTTTAGTGCTCTGATCTTCTTTCTGGTAAATTCTTCTCTTGCCTCATTTCTGAATATCTCTAGGAAGATAATTAAGCTCCTGTTTGGATCATTAACTGTGTCTTTCTAGAAAATCAATGAGCATGTCATACTAACTTGTTGAAGATAACATCTTAAATTATTTTTTTTCTGCTTTTCCACCTTTTACTTTTATTGCAGGTAGCCAGTCCTGCTCATCTGGCCCCAGGCATTCAAAGAAGCTGTTGAATGCTCTAGTTTCTCCAGTCCTGAGAATCAGAGTTCTTTTGTTCTCTTCACAAAACGAAAACTCTCATCTTTTTCTGTCTTGGCTGTAACCAGCTTTTCCTCATCTACCTGAAATCTAACTCATGCTGCTGCAGTTGGTTGAAGGCCTGTTGCTTTTGAGGATGTTAGTGTTCTTAATCTCTGTTGAATCTGCTATTTGCAGCACATAAAGAAATTTTTTCCCTTTATTCCTTTCTAAACTCATTGATGCCTTCTGTTTCCAAGTTATTTACTGTAGAGGTTATTCTCTGTGTTTAAGCTATTTATTCTCATATGTGACAAGCACAATTGTTGTTTAGATGGCTGCCGTCATGTATGGAATTCCCTCCCCAAAGTAGTCCATGCATTTGTTCTTGGGACCAATTGTCTGTGTCCTGCCCAGTATTGGAAGTCTAGTGAGGAGTAGACACTTTGCTGTGTCTGGACAGTGCCCAGAGGATAATTTTGATATCTATCTTATTATTTTTCTGTTTCAAGACCACAACAACAAAAACAAGCCAGCTCTACATGTATGTGGGCGTCAAAGCTATTCTGCCTACAGTGGACGTGCTCTTTGCTCTTTGTTCTTACTGTTTATTTGCCTTTTTTTTTACCTGTACTAAATAAGTTTCCAACATATTAGGAAAACTGTTTTCTTCTTGCTCATTATGTTTATAGTCCTTGAACCAGTCACATATTTGTGACTGTAATGCTTTATTCAACAAAAAAGACACAATAATGTGGGTTGAAAGGAAAAGCCTTTCTAATATTTCTTTTAAGAAAATATTTCTGTGGTAACAGAAGAGGTTGTTTTAGAATCAAGAGTGAGTCTGGATATAATTTTTGGCATAAAACTATCCTGACAGAAGATCACTTCTTCCCTTTTTTCCCTCTCACATTTGTATTCAGTACACTGATAAAATTCTTTTTACTGCGTACTGCTCACCCTGGGCAGCAATTTGGTTTGAAGCACTGGTGAGTGTTCATAAAGGAAAGGCTGGAAAGCATGATCTGTCTGAAGGAATCTATCTATTCACCAGTGAACTAGAATGAACACTCTGGGTGGGTTGAAATACATCTTAAAGAGTCGCTGGCTGGTTGTATGAGGATAAATTGTTTGCTTGGTGTAGGATGGGAATAGGCTTCTTAAATGTGTGCTAAGTAAATGCTTTGAGGGATTAAAAGACATTAAATGCAAATGGAAATACGATAGTAAGGAACATCACTGGGGATACAGAGTCACTGTGAAGAGTTCTCAAGTAAAATAAAGCTGGAGGCTGTACATTCTCTGTTCTTGAATACAGTAGGTAAGCAGCAATTAAAATGGAAAATTGTAGCAAATACTATAATAAGTGGTGCATTGATGAAATGCATCAAGAGGATTTAACTGACTGCATCCTGTAGTCATAATCAGGTTTTGCTAGATAAGAAAGAGGCTTGGAGAAGCTGCTTTATAATATAGCATTCATTGTTTCAGGAAAGAAAAAAGTATTGTTGTATTTTATGTATAATTTCCATTTTGATCTCTTTGTCCTCATGTGTCTCAGTCAGTAGTCAAAATCAAATATTATTATTGCTTGTAAAGTGTGTTTTTGGTTTTGAATCTTCAAGAATGCTTTTTAAATATACTTTCACTGCAGTCCTATATCTTATGTTAGTGAGAAATATATAAAGAGAAACTTAGGGTCAATCATAAAATAAACTGATGAAGATTCCTCTAGGTTTTGTAACTGAAAGGCAATAATTCTAAAACTGAATTTTTCTATCTGTGTTCAATTCATCCTAATAATAGCTAAACTTAACCATTGCTGATATTGCAGTGTTCCATACAGAAGCGAAGGTCCAACCATCTAGAAGTACTCTGTACTCCAGTAATTAAGGCTTTCTCCATGAATTGGTACTCACTCTTGTTTCAAGCTCTAATGGCTAGATTTTAACAAATATCCATTTTACTTGGCTCTTAAGCACCTGCAAGAGCTGACAGGTTTGGAACAGGGCAGAGTTTTATGAGTCAGTCCTCAGGGCATGCTATCTTTTTTTTCTCCCTATTGCCTCTTTATGTACAATGTAATCCAAATGACAGATGTTTATTTTTGCTGAAAAAGTCCTCAGACATTTTAGGATAAGTAAGATCCAGACATCTCGATCTTTATTCAGGCTTTGTACTACTTTGCTCAGCAAGCAGTCCCACTGACTTCCATGAAATTATTTTTGAAATTTATATGCTGTTGAGCAGGAGTGAAAATGACAAGAGGCCATTCCTAGGATCGCAAGTTTTTTAAGGGTCTGGTTCATGCTTTTGCATGCATTTATTTTTCTGCAGTTTTGAAAGACTGCTAGGCTAGGAAAAACTAACTGGTAAAACTCATATTTCAAGATGACTCATCCTCTAGGGTGCATTTTCAAAGCCTCTACATGCTGAAAGACAGGAGAGAAACTGATAATATGCAGGGAGAAAACAGGGAATAACAGCTTCATCAAATAAAGCCCCATTCAAACAAGACCTAGGAAGTCATAGACCAAAAGCAAAAGATGTCCTTCTTCTGAAATATCTGTTCATTACAACAAAAACAATAGACAGACCTGGAACATCTGCCTTAAACTGAAATGTAGTTAGTCTGTTGACATATTGTACATTGCATATGCACTACAGCAGCCTTATCAAAAACAACCAGGGGGACACTGAGGGGAATTTACATGCTGTGTAACACAGGGAGAGCTGAGATCTCTCAAGAACCGTAAATGGAAGAAGGCATGGAGCCAGCTCAAGTACACAGACTAACTATCAACAAGTGTGAGAGCTGGAAGAATGTATGACAGGTAGCAATCTCCTGCCTTCCTCTCTCTCACGTGGAGTGTGAGGTCTCTTGATAAGTGCTGAGGTTTTCTGTGTGTGCTGTATAAGAATGGGGTGAGCTGGGCTGATTACAGTAGAGTTTTCAGTAACTGCATAGAAAGGAAAAGCAGAAGGGATGGTTCTTGTTGGGGAGCTAAAAAAAATTGACAGAGTGGGCAATGGAGGAGAGACTATAGATATAAATGAGTATTTGGGAGCTCCATACTGAGACATGTAGTTGAATTTGAGCTTGCTGAGACTTGATATGTGAGATATGAGTTCCTGAAACTTTCAAATGAGGTGGGCTCACTTCTAAAGAGTAGGCTTACCTATTTCTTTTACTGCTGAACCCTGGAGTATAGCCAGCTATTTTCATCTGGAAGGAACAAAAGTTTCTCTGTTCCAGATTGTCCAGTTAGGATGCATTGACCCAGATTACAAGAGCTTGTGTCCTGCTGTGCTGTGGGGCCTTGATGGTAGCTGTTTGAGAGGAGAATAACTCAGAAATATGAGAATCAGCTGAGCCAAAGGCATCAAAACCCATGGAGCACATCACTTTGAGATAGTAAGTAACAGAAATTTCATGCACTGAAATTCTGTGTATAATTAGGACAGATCAAGAAGGTGACAGTCCGCATGATGTGCTACAGGAGATCAAAGAGGCTTCAAGGTTAGAGTAGACAGATTGAATTTCACCTCTGGATAGATTAACAGATAATATAATTTAAAACTCCTGTAGGTGGCTGCTTCTTTAAATAGCTAGTTAGAGAAGCCATAAAAAGGAGAAACACCTCTGGATTTATGCATGAGGGACTGTTTTAAAACTCTCCTCCTGAAGGGCAGTCAAATTCAACCTTCTTGTAGGAATGAGAAAGCCTCCCTGAAAAACAAGTTAATCAAAACAAGGAAATCTATAAAAGGAAAATAAAAATGAGCAATCCAAGACTGCTAATGGCAAGCTTAGGGTTTATAGACTGCATATTAGACATTCAGAGAAGATGCATTTCTCTGGTTCAAAATTATTCAAGCAATGCAATTAAGCTAACAAAAAAAAAAAAAGATACATCTATTTAAACAACAGAAAAAAACTCACTGAAAATCAGAAGTTATTTCTAACTGAGGATAATAGAAAAGAATATAAATTGTGACAGATTCCAGGAAGTCGTGCTCTTAATAATAAAGACACATATTTTAAGGGATAATTTTCTAAATACTTAGATGTTGGTAAGAGGTACTTTTTCAGATAATTCAGAGTCAGAGTGCTAGAGATTCAAATGCAGTAGGAATTAAATATGGTTTAGGTGTAATCAAGTTATAAATGGACATCTCAAGAAAGAAAGGGACACAGCACAAAAACTATATTTATTCTTTTTAACAGTGAGTAGAATAGCTCAGGGAATTTCCCACTTGGGAGTCTTCATTCATGGGGACAAGTCAGAAGAGCTGCCTCAAACAGTAGTGTCAGGTTTAAAGAGAACTGATAAATGCAGAATCAAAATTTGTCAGGCATACGGCATATTTATCCATGGCTTCAGGATGAGTTGAGTGGTGGAAAATTGAGTTGCTTGGGGCATTAGATATAGCTTATAATATTTTTTAAAACAGACATTAATATTAAATAGACACTGTTTATCCAAAAGAAAGACAGGGTGTTCCAGGAAACTAGAGTCAGAAGGTCTGGTTTCTGTTCCACAGAAATCACTAGAACTACAATAAAGGATTTATACCATTTCTGAAATGTGGCAAAAATGGGCAAAAATCATGACTAGGGGTTTTATGTAAAGGACAGTCTGTCTTATGAATCTGTTTGAAGGATTAAATGAATATGTGAACAAAGGCTCATTTGATTAATATTGTATTTTGATTTTCAAAAGGTTTTGACAAGATCTTTTACCAAAATCCACAAAAGAAAGTGTAATAGCATAAGGAGAAAAGGTTCTTTCATGGCTTAGTACTTGGTTAAAAGAATAAATGGACCATTTTCACAGTGATGATCAATATGAACTGTTAAAAATATTCATATTTAACCTGGAGAAGGGATGAGTAGGAAGGTGACAAAGTTAGCAAGTACAAAATCTTTCAGCATAGAAAAATGAAAGAACTGCAAAATGTTCAGAAGGATCTCAAGATAGTCAGTGCCTGGGTAGTAAAATAAATGGTGAATTTTTGTAGCAATTACAGGAAAAGTAGAACACTGAGAAAAGTAGTTCTGCTGTTCTACAGTGATTACAGTGATTTCTGAATTAAGCACTATCAGTTGTGAATCAGCTCTTGGAATTACCTCGGACTATGCCTCAGGTCTGTCATCTTAGTTCTGGCTTGGCAGTAGTCAAAAACATCAACAGGTCCTTAGGAAATACTACTGTTTAAAAAAAAAAAACAACTGAAAAAAATCATCAGAAAAGCCAATCAAGCCAATTTACACTATGCACACCCTCTTTAAATAAATTATCAGAACTGGAAACAGTGCAGAGAAGGACAACAGAGGTTTTCAGCCATACCAAGCAGTTTCTGTGTAGAGATATTGAGTAGGCTTAGGAGTTTATGGCATATGAATTAAAAATGTCAGGTGGGATATGATACATGTATATTGAAATCACAGATGGCATGGATAAAGTGAATGGTTACTTTCTCTTTTCTATGATATAACAATTAGATGGCAATAAATAGAGATTTAGCACACGCCAGTATTTTATTTCACACTATACAAGGCTAAATGTGAAATTCCCTGCTAGGGAGCTTTACGGATTCTGAAAGTAAAAGCATGTTGAAAGGTCTTTAGATGAATTAATGGAAGAGAAGGTTTTCAGGGACTGTTTGATGCAAAGAAGTTGGGTTATGTTTCGATTTTCAAGATTTCTAATATGCAGATTTCTGGAAACTCAGAATTCAAATCACTGTATACTTGCCCTATTCTTACATTGTTCATTCTAGCCTCTCTCAGATGACTCTGAGTTATAGAGGGTGGTGCGAGCAACAGTAAACACCCCCTTATGTTAGACCTACCAAAGGTGTTGGTTTGAGCACTCTAACACACATACCTGACAATAATAATGACAAATGAAATATATCTCATGTTTTCTCCCTGTTCCCGTAGATTTGTTGCCTGGTTTCTGTTACTGCAAGACTGGCTATGCAGGAGAAAGCTGCAATCGATGTGCCTTGGGTTATACAGGATATCCTGAGTGCCTGCCCTGCAACTGCTCCCTTGAGGGCAGTGAAAATGATGACCCCTGCATAGGTCCCTGCATCTGCAAGGTATTGGTGTTTAATTCTTCTGAGCCATAGAAAGATACTCATGATGCTGAAAGATTGCATTAATGCCCTTTTATTATGCTAGAGTATTCCACTGTTCTACCCAGCTGTGTTAGTGTCTATGTTAGCCACTTCTCACAGAACACTTGGTCTTGGTCCTACAAAATCCTACGTGATCTTGTGTCATCTCAGAACTCACTTCAATCAATATCTTTACCTAAGATCCTTGTGTGCTGCCAGTCATACAAGTCCTTGGAAATATGTAATGAAGGGACACTTACAAAGCCTGTGAATCATTTGTTTCAAACCCCATCCTCATCTCCTCAGAAACTATATGTTTACAGTATTGTGGATTCTAAAACTAACCTGTAAATATGATTTCAAAAAGAGAAAATGAAGTGAACTGATGATCTATTAAAACAAGTTAGTTGCCTTTTAGGAGTAGACATTCTTTCCTGCCTTGGGATGGTTTTTTAGAAATCTCTAACATGTTTAAAAAACCAAAATCTATCCTTTCTGTAGGATGAATGTCTTAATTTCTGGGAAGAAAATTTAAGAGGGTTTTTCTCTGTGCGCCATTTGGTATCTCCCTCAAACTATATTCTGATATTATATTGAAATTAAAAACGTTTTTAAGCAGATACATCCACTTATAAAATACCTAGCTATCAGAAAGGCTTTAGAAGTGGTTGTGCTTTCTAAGTCGCAGTATAGTAAGTGACCATGAATATGCCCAAAGGACAGCTCACTGTACTGCAGATCAATTTGTATTTGATCTATACTGTATTTCTGGGAATTCCCTTCCAAAATTTAGTTAACAGAATTAGTCATAAATGAGAGTTTAAAAATACTTACATGACATTCTTAAATACAGGAATGTACAAAAATGCTTCAATCTCATGCTGCGGACACACAAAAAGCTCTGGTTTGACAGCTGAATAGCACTGAAATCTACTCAGAGAATTAACTTTATCCTCACTTTATGTAACAGCCACATGCTCTCTTGTCAGAAATAAAATCATCTGCATCATATTTCTAATTACTTAGCCATCAAGTCTAGAAGATCATAAGAGGGTGATTTTGCTATGTTCTGGCTTGGAATGGAGCTTTGATAAAGATGTATTATGCTAAATACCAGATAAATACTGCTTAATGATTCTTATGATGTTATTCATGTAAAGCCAAACTGACCTGTTAGTACACGCAGACCAAAATGAACAAATAAAGAATAGGAATAATTGTTCCTATCCCAGAGAGTTCTCATTATATGCCCTTTTCCCTCAGTGTTCATCTTTTGTCTTCTTTGTGCTCCTCCAATCCCTTTTTAAGTGCTTGTGGGAGAAAAATGATACCTTTTGTAGATAGCTGATATACAGATACATACACATTTAATTTCACTAGCAATCTTCAAATTCAAATCAAAGCAGAATATGGTCAAAGGGACACTGAAATCATCAGATTAGTTATGCTCCATGTGAAGAATAAAGTGGGATGTCTGGTTAATAGCAGGTCTGAGGAAATGCTTCCCTTCTTTTAATCACATCTTTCAATTACCTATCATGAGCTTTACATTTGCTAAAGATAGTTTTCTTGTAAAGGAAATAGCTGAAAAACAGTCCTAACTGGATAGGCTTTGCAACTTTATGAAGGGGTGTAGTCAAAGTTTCATCTTTGGATAGCTTAATACTGCCCTGAAAAGTATTGAGAAATACATGGGGTTGCAGAAACATTGTTTTATTTGCTGAGGGATAGGTTAGATCTCCTTTTCAACTCTGAATTTTATTTATCTATTATTCACTGAATTTGCTGCCTGCTCAATGGAATTCTACAGGTTTTACTCACAGATGACATTTGTGACTGCAGAGGGGCAACTTTGCATTTTAACACATTTGGTTTGCAGCTCTCTTTATTTTCCTCTTCCTGCTCTGCACACACTAAACACATCAACATGGTATGAAACTTTTGGGACCAGTGTTCATAATTGTAGTTTCTTAAATAAAGGGTGAGAGTATCTTTGTGTCCAGATGTTGCCCATGTTATTATTCACATGAAGCATGAGTAACCAGCTGATTTTGACATACCCATGCCAGTAATAGGCATTGATTAATCCCAAGATTTCTGGTGAAAATGTAAAAATGCAAGTCTTGAGATTAATGAGATGTTGAAGTTAAATGTAATTTACTTATAACCTTGAGTTTTATTAAAGATGTTTGTGGTTTGTTTAATAGTCTGTATGATATTATTGAAGAGGAGCATAAAGCACAGCAGTAGAGACAGAGCAAAGACACTTTGTTACCCATATTTTTACTGTATAATTAGTGGTGAAAACATTATTACATTTTCATTGTATCTCCCTTTCTGCAGGTCATTGCCCCTTCCTGCTCACGGTCTCTATTTTCTCTTAATTCATGTGTGCTATCCTTTCTCCCCATATGTCCACCTGCTTTGCCCCGTTTTTGCCAGGTTTGCTACATCTTAACCAGGAGGCTATCAAATGGCTTCCAGTGAATTTACTTCGGAGCTGTGTATTTGGAGCTATCCTAGACTGCACAGTGTAGGCAGGGTTTTTATATTGTGCTCATTCTCTGCTGATGTAGAGCCAATGGTTCAGTCCTGTGTGCACTCCACAGAGCACTGTCTCCAGGGTTAAGGTGACTGTGCATAATACCTCTGAAAGGGGAAGAATTTTCTGAGCTCTGTTGGGGAAAATACTGAATTACTAAGCCAGCACCATATCATAAGCCTCCTGCCACACACTCTGTGTAGAAAACCTAGCTTCAATTTTGCCTATAGGACAAATTGATTTATAGTGTAAGATAATAGGATTTAATGCACAAGATAAGCTTTCTATGAAAAATATAATTACAAAATGCCAAGTTTAGAATAGTTGATGTATATTTAGTGCCTGACTTCCTGCAGGGGAAGAGTTTCCAAACCTGGCTGCATGGCTAGCAAACACATGTAGTCATGGAAAGAACTGCAGCCTGTTTACCACTTGTATTTATCCTGAATTCATCTATTAATGACAGATCTCTGAAAAACTGATATTCTGAGTGATTGGTATGACTACTGTCACGTACCTGTAGTTTCCATTAGCTGGAAGTGCATGGATTTTGTCAGCCCTACCTACAGTTGTTGAGGTCATAACATTATGCCATACTTCCTTCCCCTCTGAGACTCTCAAGTGTAAAGGATATAAATTAGATTATTACCTGAAATTTAGTATGTCCATTCATAGAGATGAGAAATGACAACTCTTTTAATGTCCCAATTCCATGTCCTATTATTTACATGCAGCCACATAGCACCTTTTACTGTGTAAAGGATTTGCTACTAACATTCACAAATAAGAAAGTCTTTCCTATAAATGTTGTTAGAGTCCTCCTGAAGAATAAAAAGCCAGTGATCATTGAGTCTCATCTATGACAACTAATGTGCCTTTCCAGGAACATGTTGAAGGAGAAAACTGTGACCGTTGTAAACCAGGTTTCTTCAATCTTCAGCAAAACAATCCCGAAGGCTGTGAGGAATGTTTCTGCTCTGGGAAAACAAACATCTGCAGACACTCTCCCTTTACCTACAGAAGTGTAAGAAAAATCATACCATACCAGTACATGTCATTGCTTTGTGTTTTTTGTGTTGTCACTAACCATTGTCACTAGGTTTTTTCTTATTAGAAAATCATGCATGTCCCTTATTTTTCATTTATCCTGAAGAAAATGCTTGTAAGCTTTGTCTCTCTTCTTTGTGAGAAAGTTCTGAAATAGAGCAATTAGAGCACTGAAAAGCACAAAAGAAGCTATAACAATATAAATTGAAGCCATATGCATAAACACAGTCCTGGAATGTGCGTACATAACCACTCCTGAATTAAATGCTTCATATCCATAGGGCAACCTCTTTTCCAGGTAATTATTAAATTTCTAGACCTGAAGTAATTAAGAATTTGAAAACACTAAGTGTACAACACACAGCTTAAGTAAGAAAAAGAAATGCCTTGCAGGGGGCATTTTGAATGCATTTCTTTTGTGTGCTGCATTCCTAGGAAAGGATGTGAGAGGGAGAGGAACCTGCTGTTCTTATTTATACTGTAGAAAAATGTCTTTAGCCTGCAAATATACTCTAAACTGTAAATTAGTTCTCAAAGCTCAGACACTGATGCCACTCAAACGGATGTTTGCTACATATTCATGCCTGTAGATTGAGTTTGGGAAATGTGTTCTAGGTCTACTAGATCTTGATTTTGGCCATATTGTTATGCTGGAAGTCTGCAAGTAACATCATATATGTCTAATGTTCTCATTTACATGCCAGCAACTGGGAAATTTTCCATTCCATGGCTGAGCTCATTTATTTTTCTGCTTGTATCCGGGCTCCAGAAGCCATCTTTGTACAAACAGTGTGCTCTTCTTTGATGATTCATTTCTAGTTATGGGATTTCAGAAATTCAAGTTCTGGTGCTTTCCAGCACCAAAAAGGTATAAAAGTATAAAAAGTATATTTGGCCTTGTAAGTTGTAAGGTTTTAGAATGGAAAAATATTATAAATAACGCTACCTACAGCAATCAGAAAATGTATATCCATTTGTCAGTTCATTTTCTGTACAATCTGTGACTGATATTATTTACTGAAAACTTGCAAAATATTTGTAGATATTCTTGCACATATGTTTGTATGATGGAATTTCCTTCTTGCTCTGGACCATGAAGCACAGAATGCAAATACTTGCAGTTCTTTCAAACTGAGACTTTATAGTTCCCAGTCATAGACAATAAGAAATGTTTGCTGGTTTTACTTTGTGTTTTCAGTGGTTCCTACACTGCTATTAAACCTAATCAGTTTTTTAAAAAATGGAAGAATGAGAGGCTGTAAGTATTGAAATTATTGATGCCCTGATTCTTATTGTAATGAGGGTTTTATTTATTTATTTATTTTCCTATCATTTCAGATAGAAGACATGAATGGTTGGTATCTGACTGACTTACCAGGTCACATCAGAGTTATCCCCACGCAAAAGAGATTTGATGGGCATCAGCAGCTTAGCATCAGCAATGTAGCTGCACAAAAAGTACTGCCACAGATTTACTACTGGAGCGCACCCAGTTCTTATTTGGGCAACAAAGTAAGTGCAGGTGGTACTTGCCTAAACACTAATTTGATTTATTGAGAAAAAAGGTAAGGCTTTGAAGGGGGGTGGAACTGAGGGAGGATAAAATTGGTTAGCTATTTGACTGGCAAAATTGCAAGCAGAAAGGAATCACCTGTGTGGAGTATCCTTTTGAGGCAAAAAGTTAGGTAGAAAAAATTAACTAAGTATCTTTAAACTTGAGCCCTCTTTGGTCTCTTGCTGTCAGGTGTTAGAGAAGTCCAGCTGGTTCACAGCATTGGTTTTTGAATGAACTAGCTGGTGTGTGGTTCAGCTTGGCCTGATTTCTTCCCACCTTGTCCTCTGCTTTGAAAACCAGTTCCCTCATCTGCTTTTCAGATATGCAGGTTGTGTATCAGATGTTGTGGGGGTGTTTAATGTTTTTCAGGAAACCTGTGTGTGGGGAGCTCTCTGCCCTGGAGCTCAGAAAATGCTGTTGTGAGCTTTGTGACAGTTCTAATGCGTGTATTTAAGTCTGTGTGTATGTAAGTGTGTATATACACGCATATTCACATCCCACAGGTTAATACCAAATCCAAAATACTTTCATGAAAATCTCATTTTTTTCCAGAGAATAGCGTTGAAGACTGAATGAGTCTTAAATGTGAAGAAAGCTTAACAGCTTTCCATTTTCTGTAACCCTGATTATGCTAAAACTTATCAGAAATGCTAACACTGATGAATTTGAGCACGTTTTCCTCTGTAGTCTCTTCAGGCTAGTCAACCTCTTATTTATTTATTTCTTCCTGTTGGCTGAAAATCAACATGACAGAAGGTAAGCGAGCACACTGAAACTAAATAACATCATTCTGAAGAATTGGGCATCCTGTTCATGGCCTATAAATTGTTAAAGAGAGTCAGGCTCACTTAGCTGGGCAAGGGGGAGTTTCTTCTATGATATTGCATGTCTGGTGAACTTACTCTGAAATGTGAACTGACACTTTTCCTTACAGAATTCCATCTTGCTTCTAGTCAGTGAGCGAAATAATGGTAGGAAAATGCACACATTATTTGAATGTGGAAGACATTTTTTCAGTGTAATTTGGAGGTCCTTTGTGGTTACTGTCAGATATCACTGTATGAATGAAGCAATTTGCCTTAATAACTGAACCATATAAATTTTTGATACTACAATAACAGTGAAAGCACTCAAATTACCACAGTACATCTTAACTGTCATGTTGCATCACGTAAACTATACTCGTAATGACATGCCTAGGCCAGATGATTTATGCTATGGAGAGGGAAATGGAAATAGAATATTGAGAGTCCTTATTTGTAAACTCAATAAAACATTTCTCTAAATAGCTGAAACTGAATAAAACCAAATAGCTGAATCTAGATAAAAACATCCTTTCTTGAGAATAACTGCTAGCTGTAGAATAATTGATTTGTCAAAGCATGCAAAGTCTTTAAGAATTTTTGTCTCAAGAAACATAGAAAAAATTGAGGAAATCTTTTATCAAGATGTACACTTCTCTTGTAATTTATAAATCTTGTGTCACAAAAAGCTGCCTCTCCTCTATATTGCTAAAATTATTGCTCTTAAATAATATTCCCTGAAATAAAATTGAATAGAGGTAGTAACCATCCTGCATTTCCTAGTTTTCAAATATAGCTCAAAAAACTTATATCAAATAATTATTTTAATATGAAGTTGGCATGTCCTATGTGTGCCTCCACAGTGTTGATTGACATATGTGTGCTATCTGATTGTTTTACATCCATCTCCAACTGCCTCTTTTGAAGGAAAAAAACCATTATAAATAGAATACCCCTGTGCCGCCTTCAGCTTTTTCTTTTTCATCTAAATCTGGGTGGCACTAGGCTATGTTATACTGGTCTTTGACTGTGTCTTGAAGGAGACATTCTAAATAACAAGAGGCTGTAGGTGGTGCAGGATTCTTGTTTTTGTCAGAGTGGGACAAAAACATGAGCAAATTAATATAACATTACCATGCCCTTTTAGTTTTCTAAATATATGTGCTGTTACCAGAACTTAAACTTCATTGTATAAATGAATAATATGCATTTGAACTGAAAAATTGAACAGCATTTTTGCTGCAGAATACGTTTGGGAGTAATCTGGAGGAATTTAATTTGTAGAAATAAAATACCTAGTGGATAATTTGAGAGAGCAGATTTAAAATGGCTAGTATTAAGGTTTTAGTAGATATCATAAAGCAGTTTATATTCTTGCCTGCCTACCTTCTCATAGCCTACTGAACTAAGGATTGCAGCAGAGGGCTTGTGCTGTGTTAGACCTTCTACAATCCGAAAAAATTGCATTATTCTAGAAGCTCTAATTACATTTTAGGTATTTGAAAACCCCGTTTTCTTTTAGTTAGCAGTTTCTTCAATTGTTTTGACAATGGATCTGTAAGTTTCTTTTAAACATATGTCCATGCTAAAATATTTTATTAATTTCCCTGAAAGTGTTATGAGTTATAGTATGATAATGTTTGATCAGAGCACTGAAAAGAAAGTATAAAATGAATTAAAAATTAGATACCTGACTCAGCAGGATAATGTGAAACACTTGTTTCTTTAAGATCAGTTCAGAAGGGTTAGGTGTGTGGTATTTTGAAAGTCTAACATTATGTATACACTCTGCCTCTTTGATGCCTCATCAAAAAGCAAATTGATAATTTGTATGATGAGTAGAAGCTCCTTATAATTAGATAAAAGTAAACATAATATTCAACATATCTAAATATATGACACCCCTTGCCACCCCTCCATGACACACACATGAGAGGTGGCTGAGGCCACTTGAAATTCTGTGAGGAAACTTCCATCTTTGGATACATGCTTTATTTTTTTTCTGCAGCTGTAAGTTTTACCTTCCTTTCTCTGCCAAGGGCAAACTTTAATGTGAAGGTGGAGATTTACCTTGCCTTTTTCAGATTATTAGGGTCAGCAGTTGCAGGTTAATTCAGTTCTTAGGTGGAGTTCATCTTAGAATTCAGATCTCTGGACATTGTTAGGTCTCAACGCACAGCTCGTAATACATCCCCTCCCACTCTTCTGTCTGGGCTTTGAGTAGCCACTAATGCTGCCATTACTCAAACTGCAAACACCATGATGGAAACCCTAGACCACGTTTTCTCCAAACCACTATATGCATACTGGCAGACTTGGATTGAGATATTTCTTTAATCCAGCCCTGTTTTACAGGAATAATTTAAATTACTTGTACAGCATGATCCCATTCACTGTAAATAAGGTTAACGTAAGCTGATCCTTCATGAAGTCAGAGCGTGTTGAAAATTAAAGATGTTTGAATGTTAAGATTTGTTATCTCTTGGAAAAGTTCTTGGACATCATGTTTGTCAACTCCATAGACCTAAAGCAGCCATATAATAGGTATTGTTCTTTCTCTGACTTTTAGTTAAAACCAAGACAGTCGCTGAAGGTTTTATGTAGAGTTTATGCATACAGAACAGGAAGGGGAGTTTTTGACCCTGTCCCTTCATTTATTTTCCTTTTATTTTATAATTAGCTATTTGCTAATAACCTATTTGCTGACTTCACTAAGTCATTGTTTCTTTGAGTCCAGAAATGAAGACACTGTAATAAGTCTGTAGTCAATTCATACAAATTTTAAAAATCTGTCAGCCTTTTAAAAGTACTTCACTTGTGGAAAACTAGATTGGGATAGAATGAGCAGTTTGTTTTGTGACATATTATCTATTACAGACTGCCTAGAATACCTCATAGGATTAAAAATTGAATTATAAAATAATCATGAACTAGGTCCTCATAGCTTTCATGTTTATTTCCTTCCATTTGTTTTCATTTCTTAGGCAATTCTAATACAAAAGGCGGAATAATGCAAGCGAATTGCAATCTATGGGTCCCAGGGGGGAAGGGATGGAGTTGAGACCCAAAACATAAAGAAGCATAAATAATACAATAATCAGCTGGAACTGAAATGCTGGGATCAACTGTCCTGAATTATGAATGCATCTAAGCCCAGAAAGCTTCATCTAGTATTGTCATGGTTTCAGATCTCAAGATTTTCTTCTTCATAGGACATGATGCAGTTAAAAAGACCCACAACTCCTTTACTTTTAGTGCCTGCCTCAAAAAGGAGAGCAATCCAACATAATATTTTTTGGTATAAATGGATGAAATACAAGTTAAATTGTAGTTGGAAGTTACTATTTTTACCATCAGTTGTTTTTGAAATTATTTGGCCTAATGAAAGTAATCTAGCCTAGAGAATTCTACACTCAACTGTGTCAAATTCAGCCAACAGACTGATTTTTTCAAGCATGTGTCTATTGCTTTTATTGTCAGGAAAGCAAAGTAGTGTAGCTTAGGTGGGCTGGTGTGATCTCCATTTTTGCACCTTTGTAAGAAAACCCATTATTTCAGGTTGTATGGACAGTTTAGGCCGTCAGTAGAAGATTTTGTTCCCCAATGTATGTGGGTTGTCCAAATTTAAGCAGGTCACCCTTTAGTGACCTAATGGTAGTGCTTGAAGTATCTGCTCACTGTGTGATGGTAAAGCCAGTATTTGGTGATGAATTTGCCTTTTTCTACCCTCTGCACATGAAAGTGTCAGCACCAGATTTGAATGTGTAGCAAAGAACATCACCAAGCTTGCAACAGTAAATTTGGAACAGAGTAGGGAATGTGATCCTCAAGTGTAAAGCATAACATAACAAAACCAATTTTATTGGGACATTTAATGATTCTTGATATACTGTAAGTATGAGTAGGATTAAATCCTTGAGTTATATGCATGTTATCCATATCTATAAAAGAAACAGTAATAGGCATCAGGAGTACATAGTATGCAAGAAATGTTCTTCAGCACCCCTGAAGTTATTCAGAGTTGCTGCAAATTTCAGATTTTTTAAAAATAGTCAACAGCCAACTCATGGCAGAAAATTAAAGTGATTCAGTTAAACCTAAATTAAAAATAAATTTTTTAAAGACAGCTACTTTAGTATCTTCTGTCTCTCACATTGGAATGCATTCTTCTAAGGAAAAGATGGTTTAGTTTATTGATGTTTTTAATTTTATAACAAGTAATATTAAACTGATCTAAATAATGCTGTTTTATTTTAAATCACAATCTAAACTGACCTGACTGAAACCAAGTCACCATGGTAATCAGATTCAGTCAACAGTATGAAGTTGTCTTCAATTTATACCAGATGGGTGTTTATTTTATTAGCACTTATTTCAATATAGCTTCTAAAAATTGAGATAATAGGCAGAGTTAGATATGGAAAAGATGAGACAAACAGAGCAGACATCCAAGGGAAGAGCAAAACATTTTAAGGATTTGAACCACACCTGATGTTTTCTTTAAGTTTACTTAATTTGTATTTCATTATTTGGTTTAGATTCTTTATTTTTCTTGAAATATTCTTTCAGTTTGGCACCATGAAATGGACAGGAGTAGGTCTCTACGTTCTTTCACAGCTGTGGCTTGCCAAATTTGTCTTGATCCCCAGTAAAAAGGGCAACAATGTTGGTACTGTCCTACTTGGAACTCAGCTACCCATGACTGTAAAGAACCACCAAGAGATAAGTAAATTTTGCACACTTTGTTCCTCGTTAATGCTTTTAATGATGCTTGGGTAGCCTGTTGGGAAGGTTCAAGTACAGCCATTATTGTGATTACAAGGAAACTAAGGATGCCCAGTAGACTGTTACAGCCTCTTTGAGCCTTGGAAATGGGTTGAAACAGGGCTCAGATTCTGCCTGTCTGAGAGCACTGAGTGCAGTATTTCATGTACCTCATGTTACATTTAATTTCTTAGTGCTAAAATCATCTTACACTACCCTAGATAAAAGAGGAAATTTACTGTTGGTGAAATTATTTCATAAATCTCAAGTGTCCTTTGTGTTACCTGCTTACCCAAGTCTGCCTTGAAGGCAAGGGTTTCAATCAATAGAGGCAGTTGAAAAATGGAGAAACAAGCAGAAAATAAAGCAGTTTCACAAAAGAAGGGAAGTGAATGCTAGAGAGAGAACACTGAGGGGTGATAGGAAATAATGAAGAAGGAAGTAAATTGGGGGAATATGCTTTCCAGCTTGCAAAGTCTTACTCTCTGATTTCTTTGATCCCAAATACTAAAATAATGAAGGATCTGAAGAAGCAGAAGAAAAAAAAAAAAAGGCTTTGACTTGGAAAGAATTTATATATCTGGTGGTTTGTAGTGAGGGCTTATCACCATGCAAAGATATGGTGATTATGATTCCCAAGCTAGAGATAGCTAAATTAAATAGTGGTTACTTAACGACTGCAAAGGAAAACTGAAATTTATGAAAGGGAGAATATGTAGGGGTTTTGCTCTTTTTATATTTCATTCCTCTTATATACATTCCTCTGCATGCTAAATACTTCATTAGCAAATAAGTGTTTGCTTTGAAAACTATATTTAGAGTTCCTTGCTCATCACAGGGTACCTGTAAGAAAAGTGTTTAATCAAGTTTTACTCACTTAGATTAATCAGAGAGAGTTTATAGTCTAAACATCTAGTTCATATTGGGTTACACAGGACGTGATGAAGGAATTTGTGCCCATCACCAAAAGGGTGTACTTGAGAATTACTGAATAGTCATTCTCAAAATATTGAGAGCCATAAAGAGTTAGTTTTATGTTTAGTTTCCAGATTTCCATTTATGAATAAATAAACTGCAATTTCTGTTTGATTTACCTGCCCCCCCTCCCAATTTACTTCAAATTTAAGTGATTTACAAAATCTTGAAATAGAATGTAATTGAAATTGTTGAATTTATATAACACATTAGTAACACTGCATGATACCACTGAGCTTCAGTTTTGTAATTTTGTGGTGTTCAGTTTTGCTTTCCATATCAAAAAGGCGGTATGCAGCAGGGCAGAAATACTGAGAATTTCTGATGGTGCACAAGGGAAACAGCCTTTAGCACAAACCATTTGTTGTATTTTCAATCTGTGCTATTTTTTTTTTTGAAGTTTGGTGTGCTCAGTAACATCTGACATTCTCAAAATTGTCCTTACATGCAGCTTCTCTCCAAGATGGATAAATTCTGTTGTTTCCATTTTACATATAGGAATTAGCCTTGCTATTCTACATCTGCCTTAGAAACTAAGTTTTGGTACCTAAGCTGGATTGACACACAACCTTGTGTCATTAAGAAGTTTTAAAACCAAACAAGTGTAGCACAGGTGCCCAAATCCAAGTGCTAATCACCCGTGTACACATGCAATTAGGGAGTCTGTGTCTGTGGATTTATGGGATTCATATTTTATTGTATGGGTGTTATGGGAATTTTTAATCAATTCACAGATCTGGGAGACCTAATCCAACTAACTTGGTAAACAGCATTTTGCATCTATTATGTCATTAACAAAAAGGTTGTGTGTTTGTAAAACAAAATATTGGTAGGAGTCGCTGGTTTTTAAAACACAAAGAAGCATTACTAACAAGAGTGCAGAAGATGTAAAGGTGGTATAAATGGTTGAAAATCATACAAATTCAATTAAGACATCATTAATGAAAGAAAACCCATATTCAAAGTGTACATAAAGTAATGCTTTTAAAATTTATTTTGTATTAGTTTATGGGAAACAGTGATCATTATGGCTGTGATAAACAGCCAAGGAATTGAATAATGAAATGGTAACCAGAACTGACAAGTAAGTAGCACAGTAGTGATCAGAAGCTTGAATTATTTGCTTAATTTTAACTTGTGTTTTCATAGAGTCATCATTCTAAGCATATTAATACTGAGTATCATGCTTTGATCTAATACCTGAACAGAGTATGAAGCATCCTTTAAATCCTGTAGATCCTGTGTCTCATGTACACTATCCCATGTCTCATCTACCCTGACTACTCTGAATGGACTCACACTGCTTTGTGAAATCTCTAGAAAGCAAAATGAGATCCATTACTTAACATTCCTAGTAAGTTTGCATACTGTAAGATGATCTTTAATAGAAGAGAATGATGGCAGAAGAGATTTTATTTTCCAGAGAGAGACCCTAGGTTAATACAATATATTTCTTTAGAAAGTGGGAATTTTAAATATTCAGTAAGTTTTTAGAAGTGTGGATTACCATAACTGTAGAATGAATTTTTATTTGTCTTCTTGCACCCAAGATACAAAAGGGCTAAGACCTCAATATTTGGCATGTGGAAGGGATAATCATGTGCTAGAACCCTAATCTGAACTGCAGTGAATTATTAAACAAGTGGTTTGTTGGATGATGGAATATTACCTGCAAAGCAGTGCTCATCTCCTAGAGGCACATCCCGAGCTAACTGAGTTGAGCCAATTAGGCTGACTGTCTCTTCAATGTGTTGTAACCTATCAATGGTAATAGCTTATTCTGATGATAAATGAACCCATCTCTCAAACTGAAGCCTGAGTACACACTTCAGCAGTTTCCCTGAATCATAGGGCCATTACCTATCAACTTCAGATTGACAGGAGTGGCAGCAGCAAGAGCAGATGGCATGCATGAGTAGAGACAGATGATTGTTTTACCCAAATGAATGGATTTGGACTTATATTTGGTGAGGTTGTTTTGTGGGTTTTTTTCATGAGCCTGCCTTAACATTCCATATTTTGCTAGAATGTTTCTGACAATACATGAAGAGCCAGCCCCTGTCTCCTGAGATGGCTGGATGAATTTGTGATTGGTATCTACGTACCTTTTCAGTTTCACAGGCACTCTCTGTTGTGATACAGGNAAAGTTGTCTGAAGCTCTCTGTGGCCGGAGAGCTGCTTCCACATGGCCCTCTTAGCTCTGTCACTTTATTTTCCAGAGCTAACTTCCTCAGAAAAATGGGCAAAATAGAAGAACTGTAACATTACCAATATTTTTCATTATTTTATTACAAGTTTTTGAAGCTGTAAGTATCAAATATCATTAAATACTTGACACTTCTGGATCAATTCCTTGGCTAGTTCAATTCATTTTAGAGACAGGAAAATTTTTCACAGTGAAGGCAATAATTTTAACAACTTTCTGTGTCAGTTTTCTTCTAGGCTTTTTTGTTATGTTGAGGATTTCAGGTGTGTTTTATTTATTAAAAATAACAGTGCCAGAGATACATCCCTTCAGTTTAAAATCCTAAAAGATGATTTTGGTTAGGACTCAGTTTTTAAAATGAAATTGAAGAGAAACAGCCTATATACTCCTGAACCAGGTCTCAGTTATCTGTAGGATAGCTCCAGCATGCTCCAAAGGTGTGACCTGGAGTGAATAGTCCTTTAAACAAAAGACGTTAGGCTGTGCAATTAGCCAGTCAGAACAGCAATCCTCTCCATGGCTGTGCATCTCTTTGTACCAGAAGGTTTCCTGACACGTGTCCTGGTGAGCTCTCCCTCACTACAGCACATACTTGACCATGCAGTTACTGAAACAAAACTTCACACAATTGTAAGTTTGCTGTGCCATGAACTAGGTAGCCTGTTTGCAGAAATATTAATGGATATAAATACAGTGAATAGTAATCCATAGTTTTCTATCAATATTGTATCTTCTGTGTTCCAGAAAAAACACAACACAGTATTTCATTTACTTTGAAGTAATTTGAAGCTTAGATGATCAAAGTCTGTCATATTAGAGAAGAACTTTTTCTTCTTACATATTTTAAATTAAATGCAACAATACAGAGCAGTACACATACCTAGTAATTGTAAATGTCTGCCAAGTTTCAAAAAAAAAAGAAAACAGATGGAAAAGTTAAAAAAGTGAAATGAAAAAGGAAATAATAGATCAATATTCTGTTCTTACTAGGTATGGAAAGATTTCCTAACTTAATAAACCTATGCAGTCTAAAGTAATAAAACTGGTGGACCGAGGCTGCATTTTTTAACTTAGAAAGTGGATTTGTAACAACAGATGCCTTTAAAGCTAATCAAATAAATAGATACATTGTTTGGTCAGCTGTGTCTTATTACTTAAATGTGTGAGCTAATTCTGTTTTGTCTGCTGTGATGAAAAGTTCTTTTTGAGAAAGAACTTTCTATAGTTTTTTTGCCGAGTTTCAGCTTCAGTGCTATGAGGCCCAGTGAATTTTTCCTCTCTTTCATAGGTGATGTATTAGCTTAGTTAGGTAGATGCACAGAATCCAGTTTTGTCACTGTTCTGTGTCTTTCATTTTATATCAAATAGGTGGTAAGTATACTTATACATTTGAATAAAAATCACTTTATACATGCATGTCATTTGTTGAACAAAAATATGAATGTATAACACAAAGGATGAAAGAGAATAAAAACTGCCACATGAGATTAAAAATCACAGAAAATTAAATAGAGGAATGATCAGGGCAACTTTTCTCAAAAAGCTCTCAAGCTTTTATGTTAGAGCTAGCTGGCAATGGTTCATTAAAATACTGCTTTGGCTTTTTTCACTAAACATTCTCAAATTTTCCATTAGAAACATCATAGAGAGATACTTTGTTTCTGAATTTAGAAAGTGTGATCCTCTTTGGCGTTAATGGAGTTGGCTGAGTAACTGCAGTGTGCCTTTGAGGTAATGTCATGCAATTTTCTTCCTTTGTTTCTGAAAAGACACTTGCAGTAGTGGAAAAATCCTAACATTTGGTAACAAATTGGAGTTGTTTATCCCAGAGAAAAAGCTCAGGGGGACCTTACTGCTCTTTTTAACCACCTTAAAGGAGGAAATAAACAGGTGGCCATGGGTCTTTTCTCCCAGGTAACAAGTGACAGGACAAGAGGAAAGAGCATCAAGTTATGCCAGAGGAGGTGTAGACTAGATATTTGGAAATATTTCTTCACTGAAAGAGTGGTCTAGCATTGGAATAAATTGCCCAGGGAAGCAATGGAATCACCATCCTTGGAAATGTTCAAAAATGTGTAGATGGGGTGATTAGAGACAAGGTTTAATGGTGGACCTGGCAGCATTACACTGATGAACAATATTCATCACAGAGGTCTTTTCGAACCTTAATGGTTCCAGGATAACTCTGAATCTCTTATTCCTACCATAAGTATGATCAAATAGATGATTCTATCAGTAAATCACCAGACTCATTAGCAGGCCGTCCCAGAGCTGCATGAAACAAAACATGGTTTTGCTTGCAATATTCGAGGAAAATAAATGATAGTCAAAAAGATTTGGGATAAGCAAAAGTGCTCTACAAATCTCAGAGTCTCTCTTGACTGTCCCTGCACTGTCTAAATTTTGAATCAAGCAGAAGTACATTCACCATTCAGGGGTGGCCTCATCAATCTGTGAAACCTGTTTGAAAATGTATGACACAACACAGTTATTAATTCAATTTACTGAATTACAAATATAATGTTTTTCTGAAAGTTACAGGCAAAATTGAAATGACATAAGAAAAAAGCTTCCCAACTTTTAATGCAAGTTTTTGTGGTGGAAAAGAAAAGTTATGAGGTTCTTTATTTAAAATAATGAAAGCAGTAGCTTTTCACTTAATTTATATGTGTTTATAAATATTGTTACTGACTACAGTGTGCTTTCAGTCTGCCATTTATATACTCGGCTGTCTATGAGAGCATTATTCTAGGCAAATATGAATAACTTGGATTGAGCTACTTTTCCTGTAAGTCACTATTTAGATTCTTTGTCTACTTTGTTTCCCAGTACTGTGAAGGATTTTTTTATATACTTGTTTTTGAGAAGTAAGATAATTCTGGGCAATTATCTGTAGATGTATTGTACAGAGAAGTAACTTTACTCTGATCACATTTTATGTTCCAAAATGTAATGCACCTTTGACTTCCTCTTGAGATTTTTACATGATAGTTCTTTCAGGCTGTCTTTTGGTATTTTGTATGGCTAAATGCTGCATTTAGAAAATGGTTGTTCTATAGATCTATGAAATGTTTCATGACAAGCAGCTAAAACAAAAACTTATAGTAGATCCATAAAAAAGTATTCCTTTGTTTTCTTCAAAAGATTCCTGGTGTTTTTAACCCAGAAAATCTAATTTAAATTCTTACGTAGGTTTCCAGTATGTATTTTGCATGTTTTATTTTTGATTTCCATTTAAAATTTGCTAATTTATATCCATTTATGCATTAAAGATATTTAGAACATGTAGTGATATTCTGCACTGCCACACAGCAGAAAACTGTATTTTTCACATACAGAAATTTGGGCCCATTTGAATACATCCAGAGCTTTTTGAATTGAAGATGACAGATTATTTCCTTAGTAACATTATGAAATTTTTCTTGTGTTTGGAGAGAAAGCCTTAGTCTAAAGAGATTTTGATCTGACCTATTGAAGTCCTTCTGACATTTCTACAACATAAGTTTAGTTTCATATTCAAATATGAAAATCTTCAGAGAGCTGAAAACCCACTCTCTCATTCACTGTTTAGGTACCTGAGGTTGTTCTGCAATGCTCAGCTCAGAACAGCAGCAGAAATAACTGCAAAGTGGCTACCGTGAGCCATGTCTTTGAAAATTATGTCCCAGGGTTTCTTCCCTGTTAACAGCATGCTGCTTTCTAACGTGGGAAAGCCCAGTTTTCATAAATACTAGGGCACGTATGCTATTGCTGCAGCATTTCATAAAGCACTGAAAACACTGCATATTTACTGAAATGTCTTCACTTTGCTTGAAGAATGTGGTGAATTTAAGCTTACAATTCAGGATTTATTTTGTTCTAGGTAGGTGGTGACTACCACTTTAAAATAAGTGGATGTTAATTAATGCTTGAATAGAGCAGATATTATATTGGATAATGTGGACACAAATTCACCTTATTAATGAAAAGATCCATCATAATGAGTGTATTGCCGTCTTGCTGAATTTTGATGGAATTCTTATGGAAGGATAAATGACATCCATTTTAAAACCTAATGGGTATCATTATGGTCAGTGTTAAAACAATGAATACCAAATGAATGAGTAATAGGAGCGACACTAAAACTAAATTTTATTCATTAACTCAGTCGGTAAAAATGTGTAATCAGTACCACAGATTTATGTACATATCCTAGTTAACTGTGCATGTGCTTTGGGCAATCTGGGACCCTCAGGAAAATTTGACCAGAGTGGCAAAAGCATTCATAACCACTTCAATAGAAATACATATATATGATTTATGTAAAATACTGAAAGTAGAAAAAAAAATAGCCTGAATACTGCCCAAAAGGCCATAAATACTTTCTTTTCTTCTGTGTATAAAGAATCTGAAATAGAAATCCCAGCAGTATGGCAATAGCAATTAAGCAAACATTTTTTAATTGGTGTGCTTTATTTCCTGACTGTGTGAACAGCAATGGGAGTACTCAGTGACTTGAGCTACCCTGATGAGTACATCTGCTTGGGACACCATTCAGCATCCCATTAGGAGCCAGCATAAAACCACCCCATCAGGCAGGTAGCTCCTGCTACAAGTACACGGCTTGTTCACTGATCTTGATCTTCCTAAGGTTCTTACAGTTGTGCATAGGGCTGCTTTGGAATCATAAGCTCTATAAGGACTTTTAGTAGCTTCTCTTTATTAATTAATAAGTTAACTTATTTATTTATTCCTTGTTAGTTTTTGTGTCAACTCACCACAGGGAAATTCAAATTGCTGCAGGCTTTAGAGACAATTATGTTGTTAGAAAGTGGTCTAAAAATATCACATGAGCCCACTGAGTTCTTTGTTTTTAGGGAGGGAAGAAAGGAAAAGGTGGAATTCAGAAGGGGATTCTAACTAGGAAGAGTGTAAATCCATGCTTTCGTGTGATCTAATTCTCATGTGGCCAACTAGCAAGAAAATGAAGAGTAGTTTTAAGTACGTGTCAATTTTGTGGGCAATTTTTTGTATCTTAAGATTGCTAAGGCAAAAATTCTCCCATTGGATCTCAATCAGTATTGAGTATACTTACACTCAGTTGCTATTTTATTACAGATCTTTGATCTGGATCTATATTAGGTATTCTGTGAATCACTACAAAGTATTCTGCAGTGGCTCTGTAGAACTTTCACCTGCAATACTGAAAGAAATGGAAGCACAATCTGTAATAAACCATTAAACTGCAAACAGGATTCATCCTGCAGATCTGAAGAAGAGGTTGTCCTGGGAGAGGGAAGATCACAGATTCAGGTTTAGAGCAAGGTCTGCTAAGTAGGTTTTTTTTTTTCCTCAGAGAAAACAGAGAGATACATGTTAATACATTACCTTCTGAGTATGTAGCTATTACATTCATAAGGCACCAAAACAAAGGTTTATACTTCTCAGTTCTTTACATAGAATGATAAACCTTAGTATATTTCATAGGAAAAGACAAAGTTTGAGGATATAACAGTATCTAAACTGCACCAGAGGAAAGTCCAACCAGCCCAGCAGCCTCTTTATAATCACAATGGCCAGTAAGTGCCAAGGGAAGAGTGTAAGCTGGTAAGGATGTAGTGATATTTCATCACATACTTTCCTAACCTCAAGCCTGTAGCCTGGGTACCTCTGAACTCATGGGGGTGTCTTTGGATATAATGGTCTTTATTCATCCTAAATGCACATTAAAATTTTTATCACATGATAAATAAATAAAGGAAGGTTTTGTTTGAGACACCAAGTCTGTTTCTGTGGCAGCCCACTCTGTGTCCTGCCCTCTACCATTGTTATTTGATTTTGAGAGGTCCCTAAAAATAGTTTGTATGGGAAAATCTAGGAAAAATTTACACTGGCAGTTCAGATAAGTGGCCTGGAGGCAAAATGACCTGTACTTCATAAAAGAACTGCAGGCACAAACTACTATTTGCTTCTCGTCAATCAGGCTATGCTGTAAATTCCTGTCTATTGCATTTGACACTCATCAGAAAGAAGGAAGATATTTTGTGATTATATCATAGGAAAATCCTTTTAAATGTCTGTTTTTCAGGGATGAGTTATTTCTGTCATCACATTATAATCTGCTAATTGTTTAAAACAATTATGTTAGCGGTGATTAGAATCTGTATGTCCTTGGTATTAACACTTTAAGAATTATTAAACATATCTTTGATTCAGGTTAGTCTGAAAGTAAATGAACAACATATTGTTATCAATCTTCTAATTTATGTGATTGCATCACACACTCCATTTTTATACTGGAGTATATCAAAAGCAGTGAGCCCTGGCAAGTGATCTGAGCCAGTACTAAAATAGCTAAATAGGGTTGAAGAAGGGAAGCAATAAATCAGATCAAGTAGAATCATAGGAGGATACAGAAAAAGAATTAGTGTAACTACTTTTCAAGGCATATTCTGGTTTCTCTTGAGTGGGCCTGTGCAAGAAAAATAGTGGTACAAAAAAGGCTTTTCCCAGCTTATGGTCTCTCAGTTTTATTACAGGAATGAGGTCAATACTTCATTCTACATGGTAGAAAATTATGTGATCATGCCCTCATCCTTTTTAGTCACCAGCTCCTCAGCTGTGGTAGAGCTGGTGACTAATACTGACCATACTCCTTTAAAGATGCACCAGTTAATGATATTTTGCATACTATCAACATAAGTTATGAGACAAAGAAGATGTATTTCATTTCCTAATGTCTTGTCCTAAAGTTTAAACATCTTTGGGCCATAGGAATGACAGTGTGTGTCCTCAAAGTGGAGTTGTGATTTTTGTTCTAAACTGCATACTGGTTCAGTAGCAACTCTGCACTGGTGCTGTCTTGTGTATTCATGTAGACGCCACAAGTTGCAGATGGCCAATTTTTGGTCACTGAACATATTTCCACTGAGCGACTGTTGCTGTTCCTTGTAATATGGGATCCAGCATATAAATGTCTAACAATTAATGTAATTTTAAAATGTTGTTAGTTGTGTCTTGTTTCACATGTCTGTTAAGTTGCTGATTAAGCATTTTACATATTAAAACACCATGAACTTGAAAACAAACCCCTTCATAGCAGAAATTACTGCTAGGGCATTTTGACAAGAAATAAAGTCTTTACAAAAATGTTCAAAGGGTATTGTGGGGTTCCAGCAAAAAAAAAAAAAAAAGTTATGACTTTGTGAGGCAGGTAAGCAAATAATTGTGCAAAAATACATGACACAGGCACGACAGCAAGTAACTCAATTCAGAGTTCCTCTTCCTTCCCCAATGTCCACTGCATTAGATTAGAGCTATAAAAACAATCTGACCTGAGAAATTCTCATGCTGTAGGGACTCAGGATTAGGTCCTGCTCCAACAGTCAATTCACTTAATAACTTCTCATGTCTGAAGTTACATTATCCACTTTCCGTCTTTTATGGGGTCTAGCTAAGCTAAATCAATATCCTGAGGAAATGTGGCTTTCTATTTTAGGATGACATTTTCATACTTGGCAGGCTATTATCTTCATCAACACGTGTACAATATGGTAGTAATTTATGTCTGTTTCTTAGTTTGGTAAAAGTCTTGCACAGTGTATTAGGACTTACAACTATTACTTTAGACAATTTTAAATGTTCTTAAATTATAATATACTTCCTTATTTTACTGTAAAATTATACTCTATTGAGTCAAGAGCTATAACTATACTGAAATGAGGGCCTAAGCACTTAATAATAATACTTTTCATGAACTCCTCATTCCAGTAGGCTGAAACCGAGGTAATAAAATGGTGCTTGAGCCAAAACTCAACATATGAAATTCTTTATTCAGCCATATGATGGCACTTGGATTGAATGAGTTTTAGACGCACAGATGACTAAAAATGAAAACAAAAGTTTGCAAAGTAGTTTTTGAGCTACACTGTCAGAGTTATTATTCACATGGGTACTTTAAGGACACGTCTGTTTTATTAATCTAGGAATTGCTCTGTTCTCTGGTTTTGAGGCCGCTGGTATTGCCATGTTATTGAAACACCATGCTGTTGGATTAAGAGAAACTATCAAAGGGTACTTGAGTAGCATGCAGTTTTGGATGCCACAATGTAAGGAAGATATAAAGCTACTAGGAAATGTCCAAGGAAGAGCAGTGAAGCTGGTGAAGGGCTTTGAGGGGAAGACATATGAAGAGCAGCTGAGGTCACTCAGTTTGGTCAGTCTGGAGAAGAGGAGACTGAGGAAAGACTTCATTGCAGTCTACATACATCTAGGTGAGTGTGCAAAAACTTTGAACCGCATTAATTGCTTGGCAGGATGAGAGTCACTGGAGAAAACTGTTGTAAACAATTTAAACAATTGTGATTTTCTGGCTCACCACACACTTTATCAAATCAACTTCCTAAATGGGAAATGCAGAAATCTTGCCAAATAATTAGATCTGTTCTGATGTGTTAAGTTCACAAGGCAGTTTTGATGTCTCCCTGTGTAACTGGAGGAGAGGCAAGTTCCCACAGAGGACGATTCATAGCATTAACTTATGCTCTGCATGAATTTCAGGATACCCTCTGCTTCTCCACTGACAGTGGAGGAACACTGGGAATATCAACCCTAAAGCGAAATAAGGTATATAACATTATATGGGGCCAGGGTCCCTGCAGTTCCCAGTTTAACCTGAAAATATTCAGTTTAGAAAAACGCTTTAAAACACTGACAAAAGCTTGATAAAAGGGACCATTCATGAGAAGTACTTTAGGCTGTAATTTGTGTTGGAAATCTCCTTGACAGTCTCCGCTGGACAGTTTACTGTGCAGTTACACTTTTTTAAAATTTTACAATACAAAGGAAGCTTAAACACAGGAAGTCTCATTGTCCCTCTGGTATTAGATTTGTGATAGAAGCCTGTACAGACAAGTTAGATATCCTGTGCAATAACTCCCAGATCTCCAATCAGGGAGACAGCTCACAAAAGTAATAGCTTGTCATTTTTCTCAATTATAAATGAAACTAAGATACAGTGTCCTGTGTGTAACATAACTATAAGGACACCACAGTCAATATAATTTGTAAATAATGATTTACACATGACAGAAATGTTTATATGTAAATAATTAAAATGCTTGATGTGGCAGGTTATAAAACATCAGCTTTCCAAACTATAATCTTTAAGTCAAAACACATAAATTGTGTACATTGTTAGAATCAGCTCATGATTGCAAAGGTCACTGCTCCATGCAGTCATGGCTGCATATTGTTCCAGTGGAAAATATAATTGCTATTAAGAAGTATTAATATATTTTAGCTTTCTGCACAAGATGAAGTAATTGGAAACCTCTCGGCAGCACATGACCAGTCAGTTATTTGTAGATCCTCAGCAGACCAAAGACCTAAATAATTGCCTTAGGTCTACTGCTACCAGCAGGGTGTTGTAAATGTTCTGAGATAACTTCTAATAATCTAGGTCAGGTATTAATTACTGAATTCCCAGCCTCTCTAGTTCAGACTGCTTCCAGTCTTGCACCCTGAATAAAAAAAAAATTCCAGTGCAATAATTCACTAACTTTCGTACAATTTTGCACTAACTTGATGCTGGTACATCGATTAGAAAAATCAGATGAAAGCAGTTGTGTAATAAACAAAAGCAATATAGAGAGTCAGCATTTCCAAATAAGGAGATAACTGAGTTGAGAAGTAGTTTTAATTGAATGGAAACACATGGAAGAATCTTGAGTAAAAACAAGGTCATCCTGTGCCTAGATAGATTTCCAGGAAAACAGTTACTTAACTTCTGTGGGATTTAATTTAAATTAAATGTGCTGAAAGCTGCATGAATATTTGTGCCACCCAGGAGAGTGTGATTGTGATAGCAGTTCATGTCCTGATGCATAGTCAATGCTTTCATACCCTCCTTTGAACTTCAGTATAAACTCTATAGTGTCCTGGGGGCTTGCCCTTACCAAGCAGAAACTCCTATTTTCTTAGAAAACAACAAATGAAAAGGCACTGTGGAGACACCTGTGATTTACGGTAAGTAGCCAACTAACAGTCAGTTGTAGACCCACTTAAATTATCTAGCTCAAATATTTATTCTGCACCTTGATGTTCTCACAGTTGCTTCTTCCCTGCTGCAGCTAGATTTTTAATCTGAAAAAGGGTAGTCGTAATTAGCACTGCAAATAATTCATGTGCATTCATTTTAAGGGTGAGTAGACATAACCATGAATGAAGAGCAAGGATTCTGGCAATATGGAAATCATTCTCAAGTATGTCTGGGTGGATAATCCATCTTTCATAAAATGTCTGGGAGAAAGGTAGTGGTAATTTATTGGGATCAACTCGTGATAAAAACTTTTTTTGGTCTAGCTAAAATGGAAAACTGAAGGATTTCTTTACAGATCAGAGGTTTCATTTGTTCTGGAGCAGATATTTTTGCCTGGCAGGTGTTTATTAAAATAAAGAGAATTAACAGTGCATCTGTGGACAACTAGTAAATTCTGTTTTGTCAGTTTAGCCTCTGAAATACTTTTTGGATTAAACTGTCAGGCACACTTCTTCAGATTTTCTGAACAGTTCCAGAACAAAAAAAAAAGCATTTTAAAAGTGAAATTGCTTCATTATTAAAAGGTAAGAAGACTCCTCAGCTCAACTCCTATTCCAAGTAGTTTTGTGGTATTAATGTGCTGTTTTTTATGTGTTCATTTTTCTTCCTTCTTTTGAGGAATAGTGGAGGCCATAGGGAATATTTTTTTAAAGCTTCTTCTATTCATCTACTTATATTGGCATCTTTTTCCTCTTTTCTTTTGCATTCTCACAAACTGAAGTTAGAAGCTCTTTGCTATTGCAGAGGATGCTAAACTCTTGAAGGTCAGAATGGTAAAATAGAACATTTTTTCTAGGTCTTACATACTCACAGTTGGGCTCCTTTTCATATAAGGCTAAGCTAAATTAAATATATAGGTATCAATTAAATTAAAAAATTTTCATCTAGAGTTTTGGTTGGATTTAGGGATTGAACAAGATTATCTCCAGAGGTTCCTCCCAAGCTCAACCATTTTCTGATTCTGTATTAGTTACAAACCCACAAGCAGTTAAGTACCAGTAATTACTTTAAAATTATAGAAATTAAATTTCTTTGTAGTTTACTTTATATCACAGAGATACAGTTGACTATTTGGAAATCGCCGTATTGTAAACTATTGTGTTACACTTTTGTTTTTTAATCTCAGACATTCCTGTTACTCTCTGGTGAAATACAGTGCATTGACTTTTCCCAGAGATTAAAGATCATACTAGAAATCTTAAATGCCTGTAATGAGTGGCTGTGTTCACAGTAGTTAAATGGGAGTAGATAGATCCACAGGGTCTAAAATACAGTGAGAAACATTATGTGCCATAGCTGGCATATGGACTTAATATAAGTTTAGTTTTTCTTTAAAGACTTGTGGCTGTGTGGCTGACACACTACAAGTTAGGAGTTCTTTTAGTTGCAAAACTGTTCATTTACTGTTCATTTTAATCAATTCAACCGGTATCTAAATAAACTGAGCTTAATGTAACTTGTTAGATGTAAAGTAATGTATTAATATGGGTAAACTATTTTAAGAATTTGAATTAGTTGCAAGTTAAAGTCTTTGAAAAGCTTTTTGTGGTGTATTATATTTTGACCTTTTCTAATTATATTTTTTGTGGTACATCTTTGAAGTGCTAGGCAACCTTAGACACCATAACTTCAATTCAGATTATTGAAATCCAGCTCCCTGCATTGACTTCAGTGAGACTTTAGATATCTTGGAGTTTAAATGGATTGTATTCCTTGCCTTCAGATATTTATAAAAAGACTGGATGTTTTCCACAAACTGTAACTAAAAATATCACTGAGACATTTTCTTCTGTTTCTAGTAGGCATATCTTGATGTTTGCACACTTCACATAATAATCTCAAATCAACTGCTCCAGAATGAAAATGAGGTGGTGCTGTAGGTTAACTGTGGTTAAGGGCCAAACTCCCAACAAGATGCTCAATCTCTCACTCAGCAGGGCAGGGGGAGAAAATAGGATAAGGAAGCTCATGCATAGAGGTTAAGACAGGGAGATTGCTTACCAATCACTGTCATTGGCAAAACAGGCTCATCTTGGAGAAAATTAATTTAATTTATTGCCTATTAATATAGTGAGAAATAAAGAAAAAAAATTTAAAATACTTTTCCTTTCCTAGGCTCAACTTCAGTCCTTCACTTCTGACTCCTCTATCACTACTTGAGTGCATGAGAGAAAGTTGGAGGGTGTGGTCAGTACCTAACAGTTCCACTATGCCACTCCACTCTCGCACTTTTCCTCTGCTCTGGCATGCCCTTTGGGAAGCATTCTCTCTAGTTTGGGCTCTGCATGGGCTGCAGTTCCTGTCAGGAAAACATGTTCAGCATGGGTTTTTCATGGGCTGCAGGGATATTTGCTGTGCCATGAAGCACCTCCTCCTTTTCTGATGCAGGTGTTCTCTTTGATGTTTCTCACTGTTTTTGTTCCCTCCTCCTCTGTTCATTCCATATTTTTTCCCCCTTTCTTACATATGTTTCTGCAGAAGCATAACCAGCTTGGTTGATGGGTTATGGTGTGTCCACTGCAGAGCCAGCTGGACCATGCTGAGCCTTGCTCATGGGAGCCCCTGATCACTCTCCAAAGGAGTCATTCCTGCAATCCACCTGCTACCAATATCTCACCACTTATACACAATAACCTAAAATGCACTGTATTACAGAAAACATTGAATAATAAAACATAAAGTCAATAGTTAGGTGGAAAATCTTTTAGGTTTTGGCACAATACTAAAGTAACTGATATTACCTTTGATGCCATTTATCCTGAAGTATGTTTAACAGGAAATAGGAAACAGTTTGAGATTTCAGATTCTCTGCAGAAGGATCTGAAAAGTGTGACTAACTGAGGCTTATTCAGGCTGCAGTCTGTATAAACTAAAAGTTTTATGAGGATCACTTACTGGTGTCTCGAATGCTAAAGGAATCTGTGAATCTTAAATTTTTATTACAAACTAAATGCAAGATTTATAAGAACCTTTTACCATTTACAATTCCAGTAGTTCTTGAAAGACGTACTATGACCAACCCTGCTGTCATCTGAATTTTTCAAAATACAGCTTCTACATATTGCAAACGACAGGCCCTGATGCGTCTTTCTGATCACTGTTATTTGTACAGAAAGCTTGTGCACCTGAAATTGCACTTTGCTATGAAAAAGCATTTGAAAACAACCCAGTTCCTAACTTAAGCTGAAATATTTTAGAATCATGTTGAGAATGCACTGGAATTCCATGCACATTGTGCAGTACTGTGAAATTTTACAATCTTCCTAAATATGTGTAAAAATATATTTTTTCCTATTAGTGACTTGTTTAATGGTGTACAAGAAGGTGCACAGAGTTTTATGCACAAAATTTATTGCCAGGGCAAGACAGTGACACAGACATGAGACAGGCTGATGTGTGAGTACACAGGTTGTGTGTTACATATGCCATGTAGGGGCTGCGTGCTTTTTTTAAGTTTGTTTCCCAAGCACAGTGCTTACATTTTAAAAATAAAACCTGATGGCCTGTATGGATTTGGACAGGCTTAATATGGAGCAATATGTTCTCTGCTGTTTCACACTCTATTCTTTCTTTTACCTAATATAAGAAGTTTTAATGTTTTGGTGTGGACCTTAGCTATCTGCTTTCTGCTTGACATTCATAAATTGATTAATAAAAGATATGGACTATGAAATTCTTAGTAGACTTAAGTGGATACAGCAGCAGATTTGCTGTGAAAAGTAGTGAAAAGAGACTTGTTTCAAGCATTAAGTAAATGGTAATTCTTGCTCAATGACCTTGGACATTCATTCACTCCCCAGAGATTGTTAGGACTATCTTTAGCTCTTCAGAAGTGAGATGTCAACACCTTAGTTGGCACTTGGTGTGACAGGAAAAGACAGATGCCCTGTTAGCAGAAATTTTCAGGAATCAATTAAGTTCATGGAGCTACAGCAGCTTCTATCAGCAGGAGATCAGTTCTGGAACAGCTATGAGAAAGCAAGCGAGAGCAGCTGCATTTAGTCCTGGGGAAAGGTCTGTGCGTCTCCAGCTGTGGCTAACACCACGTGGATATGGATTAGTGTAAGAATGCAAGCACACATCAATGCTGTCCTGCCCACCACCCAGTATACTGCAATTTGCACTCATTTCCTTAGCTAGGGAATGTCTCTGTTACAGTCAAGGCAAGAGAATGAAATGTTGAATGGATTAGAAAATAAACAGTTTTAAACAAAAGGTGATTTTCTTATATACTTAAACCGTAATTGGTAGTTAATGCAAGAGATTGTGAAACAATAACAAATGGGCCAATGCAGCTAGGGTGAGAGTGGGAAGAGACAGATGAAAAAACAGAATTCATACATTAGTGAAGGACATGATGGCAGTGGAGGACTGAAAGATAGTGTTGGATCTAATCTCTGTCAATTCCAAATTTCAAACAATTGTAGATCTAAGAAATTTCACAACAGTAGAGAGGCTAATTTTTCATATGACCAAATGCAATAGGGTCTTAAACACACTGCAGAGTCAAAATAATGACTTGCAACCTGTAGAGAGATGCTATGGCAAAAAAAACCCACTCTCTGATTGTGTGTGATTAACTTGATACATGAGCATTTATTTAAATATAGATTAGCATTTTTAAAGGAGTTTATGATGTGTTCTAGCTGTGTCTGGAAACTTGCATAACTTTGTGTAGGTGAAAGTCTTCATTTAAGACACATTTTGAACAGCACTAAGTTAAGGTCAACATTTTTAATAATTTTTTTCTCCTAATGCTGTTGTGAAGTGATAGCTTTTTTACTCATATTTTATCTTAGAGCTATAAAGTTAATCATGGCTTCGTACGACACCATTTGCATTAGATCTAAGGCAGCATGAAACCCTGCTAAATATTAAAGAGTTTGAGATGGAAGCAGAAAATTTAAACTGTTAGTCAAAACTTGGTTTATTAGGACCTAGCAGCCTGGCTTATGTTAGAAATGGGGAGAAAATATACATTGCCAACAGAAACAGGGAAGGAAGGAACACATTCAATTAAAGGAAATTTATGTAGGTATATAAATCACATTAATCACACTCAGAAGACCTTGCATTTATCTATTATATATGAACTACTTGTAGGGGTTGATTCTTTCTGAGTTTTATGGCTTTTTGTTACACCAAGAATTCAAAAGACATTTCAGGGAAGTTAAAAGTCGGTATCATGGATAAAATATAAAATTAAGTTGAGGTTTTCCAACCTGTGTTGAAATTCAGAATAACTTTTGAAAAGCTGTTGAAACAAGTGAGTAATAATGAATAATAAAGAAAATCCTAGATTCTGTTAGATTCCAGATTCATGTGCTGCTAATAAAGTTTAAAGATCCTAGAGCACATGATGAAAATCCGATATTTTACTCTTTAAGTTTGTAAATGACAATTATTTTTCAAACAATTACTTGCAACACCAAAATTCAGCATGATTTTCTCATTCTTCTTCTGGGCTTTGATGTACATAGATAATGTCATTCTGCATTCTCCAAGGATAAAATGAGGAAACATGAATAAATCAGTTGCTAGAAACTGAACTTATGTTGAGAGAAATAGATAACCAGCTTAAACTGATTTTTAGTGGTTTTTGTAAACAATATTTCATTATTTGAGTATTATAGCTGTTTCACTTTATATAGGTTTATCCTGACATTAGAGTAAGGAGTGCTTTCTTATTTAGAAAATTGTCATAGGAGAATTTTTACTCAGGTGGGATATTTCCTAAGAGATTCTGAATCACCTGGGATGAGGGTTTGTGTATCTTCTCCATTTAGGCTATCTCAAATACAGTATGCTTGCTATATACATAAAAACATGTCGATTTGCCTGCACACACACATAAACACAGACTCCTTCTCTCAAGGTGAAACTGTTGATCTGTCAAATATTGTTCACTGTTCTATATCTAAACTTTTCTCTCTACAAAAGACACTCTTGCAATTCCAACTTTTTATAAAGGCTCTTCGGCCCTCATGAAAGGATATTGATGTGTCCAGGGCTCTATTGTCAACTGGAGATAGCCCAAAAGAGAGTTAGACTTACTATCTTTTGAGGTTAAGAAAAGAAAAACATGGAGAACTGAGTTTATTTAATAAAAAATGGATATAAATAAAATTATAGGGACTGAAACAGCTGTTTTAAGATATCTAAAAGGCAACAGCTCTGTGAAGGATAGGTATGGTGCTGGGTTAATGATTGGACTCCATCTGTTAGGTTGAGTCAAGAAAAGGACTGCAGTCCATCACTAAACTTTTGGTTTTCAATTAGTGATCTGTTGAAACATCAGTGTCCCCATCCTTTAACTTGGTTGCTCTTTGATGATCTCTGTGTAGAATTTTTTTTTTCCTTGTAACTATGCCAATGGCCTTTTTCTGCATCCTAATGATTTTTCAGTCCTGAAAATAAGAGCTGAATTTTATTCAGGGAACTGTCTAAAAGATAGTGGATCTATCCTGCCATCTTTCATACTCAGAAAGAGTGAAGTTTGAAATAAATCTTTTTAAGAAAGGGCACTGCCAGTCATCAAAGATGAGTAGTATCCACTCCTGTAATAGCAACTAGATAGAACATACACAGTGCCCATGTACTGTAAGGTAAGGAATTTCTTTTTAAAAAGTCTCTCTTGAATTGAAAAGTGTCAGTATTTGTAGGGAAAGCAATAAAAAAAGAAGGGATCTCTTTTAGCTAGTAAGATCAAGTATATCTTCTGGAAAGGTACAAAATATATAGTTAGATGAGTTAGGTGACTAACATGGACACAAAAAAGATAATTTTTCAGTAGAAATAGTTTTGGGTTTTTTCCACATTCTTTTATTACTATCTGTGGATACTTACTGTGTGTTCATCATGTGCATTCATTATGATCACATTGGATATCATTTTATAGCTTGACTTAATGTATTTATTCCCCAAGCTTGTGAGTGTTGTATTAGTTTTTAGGTGCCTCTTATTTTTAGAACATTAAAATGAAGTGTGTATAGGACAATACTATCACATGGTTTTCATGCTCAATTTGCTGTGCACTATATTTTATAGCCAAAGATAAAGGAATTTCTGACATTTTGAAAAGTGAATTTGTGAAAGGAATAGGAGGCTTTCTTTGAAATATGTGACTTTCACCTATATCCACATAGCACTTTCTGTATAAAAAGAAAAATTGCAAAATATCTACATGATTAAGTGTCTGAAGTCGACAGGCCTAAGAACATTTAATCTCAGTAGAACTTTCCCTACCTGTGCGAATTCAAATTCATGTTATATTAATCACACTCTCTATGTTAACATACCTCATGGAACTGCAATGTTTTTTGATGATGAATCCTTCAAATGGGACTCTCTATATGACAGTCATAGAGCTTATGCCAGTGTAAGATTGATGTTGATTCTTTCAGCACATGTAACCCTTGGGCAGTAGACTTGCCCTCTTTTTTTGACAGTTATTAATTCATCCAAAGCAAATTTTCTCCGTCATTCTGCCTTTAAAGCAGAGGTAACTCATGAATATAAGGGTCCTTTTTTTTTCTCCCATAAAAGATACAGTATATAAATTAATAATTGGTAGAAAAGATACTGCTTCAAGTATGTAAATGGAAGGCACTGTACTTGTAGGAAGAAATAAGAAGTGGAAACCTATATAGTCTGCTGTAGAATAATGTATTTTTTCTAATCAGGATAATATATGGAGAACACATTTTTTAATATTTTTCATTTAGGGGAAAAAAATTATAAAGTCATGTTAAAAATAGTACACATGATTGCAGCAACCACGAAGTTCATACACCTGCATTATCCTTGCTATGGCTAAAGGATTTTTTTGTCGCCTCCCATTAAGACAAATTGAAGTTGAAAGAGTAAGTTTTCTTATGGAGGACTTATAAAGCTATGCCCTTTCTGCTCTCTCAGTCTTGGGCATCAGTTCACGCCTTTAGTCTTTCCTTTGCTCTCCAATCTCATTAGTTTGATTGCTTATCCCTCCTTCAGCCTCCTAAGAAGAAATGTAGGGTTTTTTTTCATAGAAAATCATATCTAAGAAAGATAAAGACTTTGAACTTGAAGAAAAAACAATTACCTGAAAAGATTTTCAGAAAGGACCTTTTTTAAAAGATTATTTGAAACAAGCTTGGTTTTTTTTCTTACCCTTTAAAACAGCAGCACAGTTTTGTAGTTTTCAGAGATGAGTTCATATCAAGTTTTATTTTCACAGTGTGCATATGATACATTGTGTGTGTGTGTGCCTGCACATGAGTAGTGTTCCTATATATGAGCACATTGCCTCAAGTAATAATCATCTGTGGATTACCATGATGGTGATAACAAGTGCAGAATTGCTTTCATGGGTACTATAAAGAATGGCATGATAGATTTTTATCTACACTGTTTTTTAAAAAAAAATCTGTCTTAAAGCATATTTGTTAATTAAGTGCTGTCTGTACTGTTCTGAAGTATCTTTGTTCCTTGAGTAAAACAGGATTAAAATTCACAGTTTGTGTGATGCATACATACATTCAGTTACTGCTAACTAGCATTCATTTAAATTAACATCAAACACAAATTTCCTTCTCTAAAAGAAAACATAGATATTTTTCAAAACTGCGTTAGTTTGTCATGAGTAGGGTTAGCAGAAGAAAGGTTGCAAAACTAGCAAGCCAGGAAAGTGGCCAGGAATTTAATCATGAGAAAGCATTGGCTCCAGAGGCAAAGTAATTCAAAATATGGTTTTTACTGACTGAAAATAGACAAAAATCACAGGGTTCTGATTCACTGTTCTGTTTTTCCCTTTACCTGAAAAATGAAAGCAAAATGCAAGGAGTTGTTGGGGTTTTTCTCTATCATTAGTGTTGGTGAATTGTAGTACACAGAGACAAGTTTATACACATCTATATCTTTTTTTAATACTCAAATGTTTATTCTTACTGCTTTTGTTTTGATATGTGATCCTTAGAGGTCTCCATGATATGCGGCAAAATACCAAATAAGAATATATTATTGTTGCATTTATTATATCCAATGACAAGCCACCTCTGAAGAGCAGATATTTGGCTTTGCAAAGCCTTGCATTTTTCTTAGAAAATAAAGATTTTTTTTTTCAAAATATTGATTTCTTTGCATTTTATTTCATTCAAAATCTCTCACTTAGAAACACTGGCAGTTATTAAAAGAAGTTTATCCTTCCTGTCAGAATAATTTTGCCCAACAGATACTCCAGTTACAAAACTCCTTCAAGCTTGAAACATTATGATATATTTCAGTTTCCTAAAGGATCCCAAAGTGCTTCTTATGTCATACTTTGATTTGAATTATTAGTGCAGCCATCGTTGTGGTACAGTCTTGTCAATAGTAATGTTGCAAGCCAGTTAAGTAGAAGGAGATAGGAAAATGACCTTTGGCTGGCTAGAAGTGAAAGGGGTTTTTTTCTATTTTCTTTCATGACAAACTTGAGAAATAACATCCCTGGGCTGTTTTGCTTGGTGCTTTACAAACATGGAAACAAAAGAAAACCTGAGATCAAGAATTCTTACAGTCTAACTTGGTGAACTCTACTAACAACAGTTGGTTGTCCCACATGATGGCATTTGGTGATATATTTTAGTAGTGAACAAGGTGGGTTGGGTTAATGGTTCAACTCAATTATCTTCAAGTTCTTTTTCAGCCTTAATAATTCTGTGATTATAACAAATACACAGAATTTAACTATTTCTTGCTTTTACATGCGCTGTTTAAGCTTTTTCAGTGGAAAGTAAACACTTCAGGAGGCATCCATGGATTTTAATTTACAGATCATCACGCAGTGAGATGTCCTCAGCGATATCACATGCAAAATATTGAATAGCCCCAAATGCCGTTGCAAAACTGAGGAAAATATTTTTAAGAAGAACAGCTTTTAATTTGGACCTGAACAGTTGCTTTTGTTTTATAGTCCTACATTTTTGTGTTTAATAGTCCTTGCATGCTGGGATTTTGTTGCCATAGAAATATCAGCTTTTAGTTTTGCAAAATTATGCAAATTTTTTTTCTTGTTAAAATATTCATGAAGGAGTATAGCTAGAGAAGGGAGGGGAAGGGTCGGTTCTTGTGTATTAATGGAACTGGACTTTGACATAAATGTTCTAATTAGTCATTCATTCTAATATTACAGGAAGGCATTTATTGATATGACTACTGCAATTACGGTTTGCCCCTTTGGAACCACAGACCATGGAATTGGGAGACTAACATTTAATCAGTAAAATTAAGAATTACTTTCAATTACGAGATTGTTGACAGCTACAAGACCAGCAGTAAACAGTTTTTATTTAGGAACTTTTGATGAGGATATGTTACTTAGAAACATGTCTCAGAGTTGATGCTCAAATATTAAATTTGATTACAATGTCACTAGTAGTCTGAAACATCTTCACAGTTGAAAAAAAAAAGTGGTATTTTTACCCAGACTTACACCATTTAGCCACTCTGGCCTGCTAAATTGGTGCTTATAGCAATCAGAGCAGCAATTGCAGGAGCTGTTGATTTTGTATTAACTGGTTTTGGTTTTTTCTTTTCCTTCAGTTTAACTATATTCAGTCAGGGAAAAATGTCTGCAGCTGTGATGATGTACAAGGTTAATTTCTTTAACTATCCTTCTATGATGCCTGCTTGACATACTATGGTACGGGGTATGTACCATAGTACATAGAGCAATATACCACACCTTCTGGTATATTTTTTTCCAGATTGGTAGACTTCCAAACATTGAGATTTACCTGCCACCACAGTAATAGACATGGACAATAATTGTACATGAATTAGGTTATCACATCACTACTGGAAGAATATGCCCCTGTTTTTTGGTTTTGAATCCTTGATCTAGTTACAGCAGCTTGGGGAACAATGGTTGGGAAGGCGCAGTCACGTTCGTGGAAAGCAGAGAAAAAGAAAACAAGTAACCATTTTAAGGTTATGTGCTTGGTTACTATGGTTAAGTAACTGTAACAAAGTAATCACATTTTAAATTTTGTAACAGCTTATCATTAGAAAAAGTCAATTTTAGACTTCAGGAGTGGTTGACCAGAGAGTTCTGTTTCTCTTCTCGAGTGAGAGGATATGACAACTGGGAATTATGGTGGAGATTTGAGAATTTGTAGAGTAAATGTCAACATTCATAAATACATTTCAGGAGACAGCATATAATCTTACTGTGCAAATTTTTCAATCAGTCACTGATTACATTAATTTCTTCAGTGCTAAGTTCAGAAGGAGCAACTATTCAATGTAAGTAGGAGTGGCAGCAGAGGGCTCACAGGAGAGCTGATGTTATTCAGTTCCCGTCTTCCTTAGGAACTGAGATTTATTCCATTTTTCATTGTAGAGTTCCATGACATAATTGGATGTTTCAACATTATATATTAAACACAATGAGCAGTTTTATTTTATTTAGACATGCAAATAATACAGTCTAGTTCATCCAAGGAGGAAGAGAACTAGGGTTATGAAATGATAACTTTAATACAGTATCTCAGTAACAGTGAGACTGGGCTGAGTTTATGGATATAATTTTGAAAAATATAAGAAGCTTCTTATTGATTTTTTTAGAAAATATTTCCCATTTAAATGCTTCTTAGCAGATATATTGAATTAAAGGAATTGTGCAATATTTTAATTGGTCTAAATTGTTTGTGACAAACTATTTTAGATATAAAGGGCCTGGAAATACTCATCAGATTGTCATGTTTAGAATGGTAGACATTATCAACCACTATACAAAAACTATGCCTTGAACTTCTGGATCAAGAAGAGACACCAGCGCCAAAAATCAAAGAGGTTGAAGTTGTCTGGTTACATTTGATCTACTGATATTTTAGCAAAAGTAAGGGATACTTTCAAGGAATGATTAAGGAGATACTCACTAGATTTTAATGTCTTCCCCTGCTGGTGTTCTTTCTTCCTTCATGTTTCCATTGTGTTTGAATCTGAATACATGGTATATCTCTGGTAGGTGCAGGGTATTCTTTCTATGGCCAAGTGATCAGATGCTGTGAAAGACTGCTTAGTTCAGATTAGTAAGTGTTTTGGAAGGGTCCCAGCTTCTCAGGTATTGAGCATAAAATAGGGAAGGGACATAGTCAAGGTACATAAGAAATATAATTTAGCAGAGTTTTCGTTGCTCCTTATGAGTTGTGCTTACTCTTTGGACAGGTTTCGTCTCATAAGCAAAAAACATTCACTTAGGGGAAAAAAAGTAAACCCACAGATTTGGTGGTTCTTTCTATTGCTGGGAAAATTTTAAATAGTAAGATCTATTGTGAATTTTTTGTTCCATTGTCCAATGAAACAACGTATTCACAATATTTGTGAATAAAAGTCCTTTGAATAGGAATTGCAATAAAACTCGTTTTTCTTTTACTCAACTCTGCTTTAATGTCGGATCAGCAGAGGAAATAGTAAAAATTAAAGAGCCTGTATCATAACATTCTGGATAAGATTCCAGGAAAGAATGACTTGGAAATCCTGGCTATTGGAGTGGTCTGTTTGAAGAAACTGAAGATGACAGTGAATGGTTTGAAATTCTGAGTTTTCCCTTTGAATGGTTCAGTATTGTAGACAAATTCTCATGGAAAGTAATTGAACCAACTGCTGATAAGTAGTCAGGCTACTTTATTTAAACTTACTCCTTCACTTGCTCTGCTTATCTGGAAGCAGTGTTCTGAAAAAGTGAAAATAAGTAGAATGTACCATCAAATTATACAGAAGAATTTTGAGTGTACTTGAGCAGGGAAACTAAGATCGTGAACTAGCTGGCATAGAGCTGGGGGAACTCTAGATGGCAGAGAGCTTGGGGAAAGAGGCTGTTCTTTCAGGGGAAAAGTTTAACTTCCCTATAAAGAAAACTGACTTTTTTTTAAAGCTAGCCAAAACTATACTGTCATTCAAATAAAACATGATTATTCTGCTCCCTGCTTTATCTGAAATATTGCTCTAATGCCTCAGAAGAGCTTTTATATCCTATCTAAATTCAATCTGTCTAAGAGAGGAGAGTCTATTTAATCTCTAATTGGATCTGGAGTAGAACTAACACATGCAATCTTTACTGAGAGCTATTACTAAATGAAGAAAGGTTTGACGTCTTCTTGGTGATGGTTCTATCAGAATTCTTTTCTAGTCCCTGCCTTCCCTCACACTACAACTAGCTCGAAGACTGGATCAGCAAAATCCAATTAAATATCATAAATTTACAGCTGGTACTTTTTCATAAAGGAGAAAATAACCCAGATGAGAGCTGAATTACCAGTGAAATATTTCCTTCAACGCAAGTAAATTAAGGGAGAAAAAACAGCCCTTGGTCCATTCCCATCTGCACTGAGTGGGCTGCTAGAAGAACACATGTGCACTTAGCCATCAGTTAAGGTGGTACATTGTTTGGTGGCTCGTCAAACCATATCACAACTGCTTAGGTGCTGATGAATTACGGACCAACTTTCTCACCACAAATAAACTGGGAAAAATCGTATTTTATTTAAAGATTTTCCTTCACAAGGGTAGTGCTGATATTCTGGTGGCAGGTATCTCTACATTTGAAATCTGTGTCATAAAATAAATGTGTGCCTAGAGAGTTTGTGAAGGTGAACAAGTCGAAATCTACTTCAACCTTGCATTGCAGCTCTACTTCATGGAAATTCAATAAGGCTAGCAGGGAATGTTAAGCTGTGTATGTTATCATTCCATTACCTTCAATCATAGTATGTAGTGGTAGATAGTGCCATAGGAATATGACAGAGCCACTGGAAGACTGGGTGAATATCTGTGTGATTTCTCATAATCATGGTAGCAAGCAAATAACATTCACAAGTGTGTCAGGAAACAAGTGGGGTGTTTGTTTTGTGGATATCTTCCAGAATAAGAAAACATTACTATCTCTTAGAACTTTAAGTTACTATGAGTAACTTGCTGTGAGACTCCTTGGTTTTTTATTCAACTGTATGTGTGTTAACATTCTCCACGGAAATGTTCTGCCCATTCATGTTTGTAGCCTTTGCGCTTTTTTCCCCCATTTTTAATTTTTTCTGGTAGCGTTTGTTCATTTGATATAGTTCTAATTGTATGACCATGTATATAATTATATAATAGCAAGAAGAATTCATGTTTTTCGAAATCCTTTTATCTTTCTATGGTTGTCTTGTAGCTATATTGGTCTAATAAAAATATTAACACTCTATAATGCTTGTCTCTCTAATACAATATTGTCAGTGACTATATTTCTGCCACAACCACTAACAGTGAAGAGGGAAAAGATAGTTCAACTTGTTGATATTTGTTGATGGTTAAGGATGGGGTTTACTGGTGGACTTGGCAGTGTTGGATTAATGGTTTGACTTGAGGATCTCAGAGTTCTTTTCCAAAATAAAAGAGTCTTAGGATTCTATGATGCCTTTTATTTCGCTGGTTTTGAAAGTCTGGTGTTGTATGAGTATTGGTCTAAATTTAGTTTAATGCAGTAATATAATTTTTGTTTTGAAGGTGTTGTGTTCTCTTGGATTAGGCCTGACATCCAAGCCCTTATTAGTTAAATCCATTGTTCTATAGGTTTTACTACCAAATATCTACGCAACACGTATTTGTTATATTTCAATAATACACTTAGTGCATAATTACTAATTCATTTGTGAAAATTTATGTCTTCCAAGTTGCTTTTTGAGTATAAATACAAAGTGGAATGATTTGAAGGTCGTCCTTTGGTGGGGTCACCAGCCAGTCACTTTCCTTTGACTCTATGGAGGACTTCTTCCAGTTGCCTACATGTAACCACGTAGTGCCATATCAGATGCCCCATATCAGTTCATATTTAGGTGCTTTAATCACAGAGTCTCTTCTTAACTGACAGAAGAGCATTTTACTGCTTAATGAGATAAGGGATTGTAATCAGCACCCTGTTTAATGGAGATAGCTCCTAGTCTTCTGAAGTTACATTTGGCAGACGTTCAGAAGAAATGAGCCCACAGTGCAGTGGACTAAGTGCTAAACCTTTACAGGCAGAGTTACAAGAGGCAGTGGAGAGGAAGAGTGTGAATCTTCATGTAGTAACTCAACAAGATGGAATATAAATCTGTATAAGGAGATATTCTCCAAGGACATTAGCAGGAGAGATCCTGACAGCTTGCCTTGGGAAGGCATTGGCAGCACATTCACTAAGTGCAGGAAGAGAAAGACTTGTAAAGTTTGATTTCCATATGAAGAGATGCGAGCTTTCCTCATCTCTAGCCTTGCTAATATTTGTAGAAATGTTGTTTGTTTTCAGTGCTGTATTTGTGGTCTACTATCACTTATCTTGGCTTAAAAGTAATTTCAGTGGGACAAGCATATGTCATCAAAACATGCTTTACACAGGATAATACTGGATTCTTCCTCCTACCCCCCAGCTCTTTTGCTGTTGAGCATGGGCATTTGTTTACAGGAAAGGAACCACCTTTTCTGCTTCAGTTTTGGTTGACCCTCTGTTAGGGTGTTGTAAAAAAATCTTGTCTGCTCTCTTAAGAGCTCTCTTAAGAGTGTGTAACATAATAGTAGAGTACAGTTAGCAGTGAACAATTGCAAAAAGCTCCAAAAACTTATCTGCCAGAAACTTCTTGGATTAGAACTAAGATAGCTGTGTTTTCTCTCTCCTATATTTGTTATTTCTTGGGGAGTCTGCGACTTTTCTTGAACACGTAGATTCTGCCTCCAAAGCTGGGAAGAAGTATTTCATGCATTAATCTAAAAACAGGTGGGAGAGACAACTGAAGTGCTGTGGAACTTCCTTGACGTTTTTATGCAGCTATTCCTGTCTCAACAATACATGCCTTTGTCACCAGCAAGGCAAACTTTTATGCTCTGTTCTCTTTGGTGTTGATGGTCTGAGATGACAGTCCTTGAAGCAGAACTCTGAATCTTTGGGCGATACAGAGGAAAATGTGAAAGGAGAGGGATCTTATGGGTGCCCAATTTCTGTATTGCAGTTATGTTTAAAATTCAGTGAAAAGTACTTTTTGCACAAGATGACGTGCAGCACATGGATTGACCTCTGAATTCCTTTGCCTGTGAATGAACTTGTACTTCAAATACGCAGAGGAAGGAAATTACCATTGCAAACAATGACAAAAGGAAGTAGTACTTTTTGGTTTATGTAAGTTTGAGGTTTTTTCTAATCTGTATTGGTATTATACAGCAAACAAGGTAAATACATATTCTGAACTGTGAGGTATTCTCTACAAGTGCCTTTTGGGGACCTTGTCTTCAGTGTGTGATCCTGTTCATGATATGCAAATCTTGCCAGTTGCAGTGATGAAACTCAGACTGCTGTGGCTGGCAGAGACCTCAAGAGACTTAGTCATATTCCAACTCTCAGGCATCATATCCAGAGTATCTCTGACATGTTGATCTTCTGCTAATTAATGCACTACTTTAATAGCATTTTCAAGTAATTTGGTACTGTTTTGACCATTCTTACAATCAGTTTTCTGTATGGTCAAGTTGAATCTTCTTCATGCCTTCCCTGCAGTTGCCACAGGTAAATAAAAATGGCCACTACATTTTTCCAGACTTCTACATTTTGGTAAATTATTTTCCTATTTCCTCTGACTGTTCTCTTTTTTGGACTAGGCAACCCACCCCTTTCCTCTTGTGTTTCCTGTTGATTATATATTAGGAGTCCATAATCTATTCTAGCTGCCTTTCCTATAGGGTTTTTTATTTTTATTTTCCTTTTTTTTTTTTTTTTCCCTGCTTTGTGACCTATGAGTTCTCATGTTGGATTTTTATATACCAAGGTAAAGGTTATGTAGCTGGGAAAAAGTAAAACCTGTCTTGGTACATAATTTTTATGAGTTGCCTGAAACTGCCTAATCTTTGTTTTCCCATTATTTTCACTTTCTTGAATCTTTGTCATTAGTCTGAACTTGAAATAGAAGTGATAAAATTCTGCAAAAGTTACTCTTCTAAAATGTTTGTCTACAGCTGAAAGCAATTCAGGGTACTTCTTGCAGCATTTCAGATATCTAAATTTTATACATTCCTCTAGCAGTTACAAACCAGTGCTTAGACTTGACCACAGGCAAAACAACAATGCTGTAACAGCTGTATCCAAGGAAAAAAAGTCTTTTCATGTTGTTATGGTCGGGGCTTTTAAGTAGTTGCATTGGTCCCAGCAGGTTTGGACACTATGTAGATAAAAATGTGATGCCACTGTTTGCCAGTGACTGAACTAGGAGGAGCTGCAGACTCCATCAAGAGTAGAGAGAAAGGCCTTACAGAGAGACCTGGACAGGCCAGAGAGCTGGGCCATCACCAGCAAAATCTAACAAAAGTAAAGGCTGGATTCTGTCCCTGGGATTGGGTACTTACACACACAGATTGTGAGGTAAGAGGCTGGAGAGCAGCACTGTGGAAAGAGATCAGGAGGTCTGGATTGATAGGAAGTTGAACATGAGTCAGCAGTGCCCTGGCAGCCAGGAGGGCCAAGCGTGTCCTGGGGTGCATCAGGCACAGCATCACCAGCTAGGCAAGGGAGGGGATTGTCCCGCTCTGCTCTGTGCTGGGGCGGCCTCATCTCAAGCAATGTTTGTACTTTTGGGCACCTCAAGGACATCAGACTATTAAAGTATGTGAAGAGGAGAGTGACCAAGTTAGTATGAGTGTCTTCCAGCTTAAGATATTCTGTGATTGTGTGTTTCAAGATCCAGGTTATGAACTGGGGGGAATTTTCTGGCTTACCCTAACAATTAGCTCTACAGCCTCAGATATGGGGTTTTTGTATACCTTTATCACTAATTCAAAATCAGTTGATTTCCAGGCCTTAAATGCTGGAACCTTTTTTTCACCCTTGAATTAGATTCATCATAACATAATGAAGATGTTGACTTCCACTGCTTTCTATTACCGTGTGCAAAAGCATCCAGTATGATGAATGAATATGTCTCTGAGAATAACCAGGTTATTCTCTTTGTAAAAGACTCACAAATTTGCTCTGTGCTCAGCAGTAGTCATTGGAAGGGCAGAAGAATCCCTGTGATTTTAATATTCTCAGAGAGGAGGCTCACATTGCAATGAAGTATGAGGCAGACGCATTTAAAACCCAAAATGTAGCTCTTGCAGGATTTGATTTACTTATGCTGCTTCCAATCAATTAATAGAAAGCATTTTTCCTGTGCTGAACTCTGTCATTCAAATCTGCAACTTTTGATTTGCATCATTCTACATTCCATTTATAATGGAATAGCTTGTGTCAGTGCCATGATCCCAGGGGCTAAAAGAGCATGGAAAAAATATATTGCCATGACACAAGAGCCTGGTCATTGACTTCTCACATTGTAGGCTGGGTCAAACTGGGTAAAAGGGCTGAAACATTATTTTAAAGTAAGTTTATTTGACTCCACCAGGGAAAATTCTTACTTTAGCACTTTAGGTTATGGTTCATTCTAAAAAAAAAAATCGCAGCCCTTTTTTTTCTATTTTGGTAGTTTGCTCCATCAAGGAAACCAAAGTTATTGAATTTTTGGTAGGTTGCTAAGGCTGCTAATACAGAGGCCAGCCTAAATGAGGACCATATAACTGAAAAAATACACTGAAAGTCTAATGCAAGTATCTAGTGGAAATTTGCACAGATTTCATATCTGTTTCTGATTTCTCTGTTAGTCTGTGGGTTTAAGGAATTCGCAGCCTTCAACAGCTGTAATCCTCAGGGATCTGCATGTGGTTTTGCAACACTAGAAATCTACTGATGCTCAAGAAAACTGCCCCCAGGTGGTTGATGCCCATTTTCTTTTATTTAATTAGATTTTTTTTTCTGTCTTTTTATTCCCCAGGTAGCAGCTGCTGGAGGACATCTGAAATTTACAGTCTCCTATGACATCACAGAAGAAGAGGAGGAAGAAACAGCTAAATTGATGGTTCAATCTGATGTCATCATAGAGGTAAAGTATTTTCAGCCAAAGAAATAAATAAAGAAAAAGAAAAAGACAAAGAGAAAGATAAAAAGGCCTGGTTTTTCAGATGTTCAATGTGAAGTCTCGTGGTTGAGGACACAAAACAGAAGAGTTCACATACTTTCAGCTAATTTCTAGTGTGAGAAAATGGATATACTTTAGAAAACTAAAAGCTTCAATATCTCAAGGAGTCTCTGGTACTAATGCAGCTATTGTAAGTAGCTTAGAAAACTATAATGCTTCCTGTTCATCCATGAAGAAATAAAATAGTTGGTCATTTGAGATTACGCTTTGACATTCTTTCAGTAGATCTCTTCTTTTGCACTTCAGCATTATATTAATTTGCTTTTGCCTATGTAGAGCCATGCATCATGACAGTAGGTTTTATCTGAAAAACCCAAACTTTCTTTTCCACTGCTTATGAGTTCTATCAGGCAAGCCCATTTCAGGTTTATAAAAAGTGAATATTACTCCTGATATTTGTTATTCTTGTAAAATATATTATTCAATAAATCATGTACCCCAATGGGCTTTTTTTCAAGACTTTTTTCATGTTTAAATCTCTCTCTTTCATGGCTCTCTCTAGGGAGGTGACTTGAAAATCAGCACTCCAAAAGGGATAATTCACCTGCAGCCTTCTGAAGAGCACACTGAAGAAATTGTGCTGAAACCAGAATCTTTCTCAGTGCATGGCACTGATGTTCCCGTCAGCAGGAGGGAGTTCATGACTATCCTTGCAAACGTGAAGAGGATCCTCATAAGAGCCACATACAGCAATGGGATGAATGCCATCTACAGGTGAATGTGAGGAACGGGTCCCTTTGCTACAGGCAGCTTCTCAAGAGAGTTGTTTTCTCTCTTCAGAGAACAAGGCTGATGTAATTTAAAACACTCTGATTTATTATAATGAAATCCATAGCATTCATTTACACTTTCAAACTTTTGTTAGTATGTTTTTCATTTGGGGTAGACAGGAGGAGGAAGGCAACAGAAAGAAGCAGCCTTTTAAGAAAGTGAAATTACATGGACTATTAAGGCATGAATGACAGTTCTATAAATATGTTTATTTTGTGAACACAGTAATTCCCATGTACATGGTAAATCATGGAGAGCGGTAATAACATGTTGAAGTAGGAAATGATATATTGCTTATGTATCGTTTTTCCCATTTAATGACCATACAGGGCCACATTAACAGTGAACCAGAGAATAATATCCTGAGTCTCCAAGCTGGAAAAGTGCCTCAAGGGGAATTTTCTATGTTTTTAATCAGTATCACACACAGAACTGAGTAATCCCAAAGCTTTTCCCTTGATTTATGTCAGGATGCTGCATGGACTGCTCAGATTCACTGATTTGATGTGAACTCTTCTGAGTCCTCTGATAAAATTAAAGACATATGAGATGATACGGTTCTATTTCAGTTGCTGCAGTGTGTTGGAAACTGTAAAACTCATCTTGCATTTCAAATTTTCCTAAGTGCATGAACAAATACTCCAGATGGGCTGAAGAAAACATCTCTCCTGATACTGTGTGATTAACATTAATAGTTAGGTGGCATAAGTAATATTTTTAAAATGTGTAATGGAATTGATTGCATAGTAGCTTTTTACTCACAAGGCAGGAAACCTGAAATGCTCTCTAATCTACACATCAGTTGATTCAGTGGCATAAGCCAATTTGGAATCGAGGGAGCTGATAGCACATTTAGTGATTATTTGCTGAGAGCATAGAGAGAGTTTTTGCTGCTGTGAAATTTCTTAAGCAATCTAACCATCATTTGAATACTTAGGTAATTAAAATATATCCTAAATTGAAAGGCAGGTTGTGTCAACAGCATGCAGTTTTCTGATTTGAGCTTTAGCAGTGTAAATTTTTTCCCTGCAAAAGAATTCATATCTCTTCAGTCTCCGTCTTTTCCTGTGGTTAATTAGTATGTATTACATCTCTGTAAGTAAGTTTGTGAATCATAACTAGCTTGAGTTTGGGCCAAACTGCTTCCTAATTTGCTCATTCAGTCATCAACCTTGTATTCTTTTGCATCTCCTTGCATCCAGTTTGAAAGCCTTTCATGGTCCCTCAGCTTCCCACCTTGGTTTTTGAGGAGAACCAAAACACCAGGCCAGTGCTCACCTCTTATGCACTACGAGCAGACCATGAGCTGTTAATTCACAACTTACAGCTGAGACTAGTGGGAGCTCAGGGAGTGCTGATCTTTTGCTCTCTTCTCATTCAAATAAAAAAACCCCAAACCACTACTCAGAATTTTCCAAACTAAAGGAGTGCAGGAGCAATTTTGGGGTGAACAATAGGGGCTTTTATGCTATTTTTAAAGCAGATATGTAAGGTTGACTTTCTTTTGGCCAGAGGTCTTACTGAGTAGTATGGGAAATGCAAACTTTTAAAGGAGATATGTATGATTGACTTTCCCTGGGCCAAAGGTGTTACTAAGTATTATGGGAAATGCAAACCTCACTTATCAGAGGTTTGCATGTATTTGAATAGTGACATTTGTACTAGTATGAGATGGGGGGCTCTCCTACAAAAAGCACTTTGGCTGGGCAGTTGTGAAGAAAGTGCAGTGCTGGACGTGTAAGGGCTCCATCCTGCCAATGCTGTGGAACAGTGTGGGTGGGACAGATAAGATCCCCTCTGGGCAGCAGTGTAGAGCTCAGGTAAGCACACACATGTAGAATTGGCACAATCTACAGAATGTACCTTGTTAGTAAGATACGGCAGAGCTGTCTGGCAAATTTGGAAGACTATACATCACTGCCTGCGTCCCAGATTACTGCTTTAGCCATTTCGTCATGTGTGGTGCCTCATTGTTTCACACTCTTATTCATATTCAGCCTTTGGGAACAGTTTAGAGGTATGTTAAAGATAATTTTCTGAAAGCATTTTTTTAAAATGCTCTGTGAGAAGAGCTCTGCAACACACATATAATTTAGGCTTTGCCTGTTGGTAGGCTTCAGCTTCTAGGTGTAGTGGCATTACATTTGTGAAGATTGGTCCCTTAAAGACAATGAGTTAAAGGGAAGTTGGGGAAGGAACTGAAGTGATTTTGAAGAGTATCTTTTTTTGATAGAAATGGTCTTATATTGCTGGTACATTTCTAGTTGTCCCTCTGATGTCTCTTACCAGAGAAGAATGCAGTGGTTGCTGTATTACCGTGTAATAAAGTAAACAATTTTATTGAGTGCTCTCAGGGTGCTCATTGTAGTTTAGCATGACAGAAGAGAGGATGTGAAATTTCAATCGCAATTAAACAAATTCAATTTTTCATCTTTAAGTGTAGCAATGATAGTTTCACCTGATAGGGTGGGATTTATGAAGTGAAGGCTCCTCAGAACAGTTTATGCTTCCAGGCACCAGCAACAGCATCTACTGCCATCCAGCCCAGCTTATGATCTGCTGTGTAGGGATATTGCTAATTTTCCGGATGTGCCTCGTTACTGACTGTTTTATATTCTCTTGGACTTTCACTTTTGCTGAAACATACTAGGTGCAAAGCTGTGCTTATCACTCTTAAGATCATGCAAAATAACCCTTTTCTTCATATTCTGCCCATTTAGTTCTTCAGGGAAAATGTAGACCTAATGAAGAAGATATTCTTTGTGATATCTAGGGCTGATTAAGGACTCCAAAGGAAGATTTTTTGAAAAGAAATACTGTAGAACTAAGCCTTAATAGATAAGTAGATATGAATTAAAAGGTTTTAATTGTCTTTAAACAGGTATATGCAGTGGACAGATGGATATTCCTCTGAGAGGGTTAAGAGGGTCTGGCAGAGAGACAGAAATATTACAGGGTTATTAGATCCGTCATGAATGACAATTTCTGCCTCAAAGCACCAGCAGAATTATGCAACATACTAATTAGAGATTGCTATATTAAGCACCTTGTTCATTAAGTACTGAAAGTTTTCAAAATGGATGTCACCACATGTGTAAGGATTCCAAAGGTGCTGTTATAATCTGTGCTTAAAAAGAGACCAGAATGGAGGGATAAATTAACTTTCTTGCAGTCATGTAGAAAAAGACTTAAAAATTCAATGGAGCTGTCTCCAGTTGGCAAGAGCTTTAATTTAAAGATTCTATTTTTACCCTTGTTTAGCTTAACCTACTAGAAACATTAGTTAATCTGTTATGTTTTCAAGTATCCACTAAACAATATAAATGGGGTTTGACTCAAGCATGGTTTTGTGTACATTTTTTAGATAATTTTAAGCTTGCAGGGTCGTTGTTGCTCTGTGGCATAATTAGGGAGCTTTCTTATATGGGTGGGCAATTAGATGATCAAGTCAGATAAAGACTGAGAATACAGAAGTGCAGCAATCAATATGAAAGTGAACCCAGCTTCTGGGTTTAAAACCTAATCCTCCTCTAACTTGAAAGATCTTCCAAACAGTTGCAGTTAAGTCCATCTATGGTAGAAACAACAGGCCAAGAAAAGATAACTCTCTCTTACTATTTTGTTTGATCTAATACTGTTGGCTTGTGCTTCAAAGAAAGTTTAGTAGCACTGTTTATTCAGTTTCAATATTCAGAGTGGTCACTGATTAAAGTGTTGCAAACATGCAGATAGGCACTGGAAATTGGAGTGCTAAAGAGAAAAGATTGTTTGCAACCACATAGAGAGGAGTCAGTGCTAGACACAAGGACAAAGAGGGAAGAAGAGGCTGGGGGTTTTTTTCCATATGCAGAATTGGCTCCAAGACAAATGAGCAACAATTGGGTCACTACTTCATGTGCCTTATGTAGCCAGTGTGATTCAGATGCCTGGCACAGCAGACAGTAAACTGTGCTGATAGTGCCTGCGATGTCCCCTTCCCTTTTAATCTTGTTTGTTTTTAGAAGTCAACAGTTGCCTGCTGACAGTAACAGTCAGCTTAAATATTTGGTCTTCATGTCTAACCTCAAATTGTTCATGCATCTCCAGGATCCAGTTCTCCATTACTGCCAGCATTATGTATTTTAATGCATGCAGAATGGCATCAAGGAATCAAAATTGCAACATCAAAATAGGAGAAAAGAAAATCACTGCAGCTTTCTTCACTGAGTAACTGTTAATGCTAAAAACTGTTAAACACATTAAAATCCCATTTAGCAAATAGCAGAATGTAATGAAAATTGGAACAATTCAGTGAATACAAATGTGGTATAATACTGGGTGGATTGTTTCTGTGTGTTAGTGCTTCTCTTTGTTCCAAGATCAATGCTTAGAGGGAGCTAGCAGTAGTTCAAAGGAGAAATAAAATTTGACCTTTTATTAAAATTTTTTTTCTTCATTTATTGATTTTTTTTCTTTAAAATTTTAAATTTTTTTTACTGGTAAAGTAATCACTGTATGATATCTGATATCCTAGAGATTGGTTATCTTATCATAAAGAAAATTCAAATGAATGATTGCAAAATAAATGTACAGCAATAAATGTACAGCAGTGGAGCAAAGGGGATATACTGAAAAGTCAGAGAGAATTTACTGAAGATCTGGATAGAAATAAGCATCCTTCTCTTAAAACAGTATCAAGAACCTTATACGGAGGTCCTAGTATCACCAAATCAGATTGTAGTTTCTAACAGCATTATACACAATGGTAGTCCCTCCAAAGTCCAGTCATATTCCTAGTGGTAGTAAAATTTCTGTTTTTCTGAAGCTTCTATCTTAATTTAAGAAATCTTCCCATTTTTGTCCCTGTTATCTTTCATGTTTAACTTTTGGAGTAGTCATAAAATTAAGTGGGAAAATATTCTGTCTTAAGGTTTCCTCCAACCTCTGTAGCAACAAGAAAATATTTTTCTTGGATGTTTTTTTGTCCAAGGTCATCCAAATAATTTTCAGGATTTTTGCAGCCAAAAGATAAATGCCCTATTATGAAGGGGAAAAAAACCTTTTTAATAAAATATATGTCATGAATGAAAGGTATTTTCTGCTGAAGACAACTTCAAAACAAGCTCTTCAAGTAGCTTTAGTTATCAAACACTGTGTTAAGATTACTGGGTGAAAATAGAAGTAATTTAGCCTCTGTAATACTTTAATGTTCCTTCGAATTATCATAAGAATTAAACTCCCAAATCCCAGTTTTTCTCCACAGAAAGATACTCTTGAGGTAAATTACATCTGTTTCTGATAATAGCTGTAAGACTATCAAAAGGCTTCTGTTGTTTCTCTCATCATACTTCCATGCTTTTGAAATAAAAATCATGGTCAGTGTTCACCTAAACAGCACCTGTTTAGTACTTTTTTCTCTGGCACTGGGGAGACCAGGGTAAATAGCTGAAGATTTCTTCTTTGTTTCATGTACATACATTTTTGTTTCATATACATAATACTTAGATCTTCAATCCTTCTGGACAGGGCTGACATCTTTTCCAGAGGTCAAATCTCCAGAGTAAAAATACCTTCTACCCAAAACTTAGTAATGTAATATTTTAGAAAGCTGGACTAGTGGTTCATAAATTTTGAAGACCCTGCTTAATGTCAGATTTGCTCTATATGCAGCTGCAATGCAAGTTGGCACATGTGGCTTGCAGGCCAGGAATAGCCTGGCACAGTGCTGTAAGACATTTTTAATCTATTTTTATCAGTGAGTATCTGACCATAGTCTCCCTCACATGATGAACAGAAATAGTAACAGGCCTACAGACATATAGTTTAGGAAGAAATAGATGAATATGAAAAACCTCCTTAATCAGAAAAACAGAAACAAGCTACCACATGTCCCTATAAAGTGTTCGTTGCGTTCAGCTGCACGTATCCATCTAATTTGCTGTTTTGCCCATTTAATTTCTGTTACATCCAGACTAAAAAGCGTTATTATGGAATCTGCTGACCACACTTCAAGGGGAAGAAGGGTAGCATCTGCAGTGGAGTTGTGTGAGTGTCCTCCAGGCTATGATGGTACCTCCTGTGAGGTGAGTATCATGATGCAGTCTAGTTCAGTGCTGCTAACACTGCGATAGGTGGAAGCAGACAGTGGACCTATGTTGGTAGAAAATAATAGGACAGCTGTCCCTTCTTGTTAGGAATTTGCCATGGCTTGACTAGTTACCTTTATTTCCAGGTGATGGTTCATTATATCTGATAATATTTAAAATCTGGAGTTTTACACCTCTGTGATGATTTCTAACTTATGAAAAGACATTTTGGTTCATAAAAAGGAAGCAGAAACAATATTTGTACTCTTTAGCCAAATGATAATACAAATGGATGAACACAATTGGAAGGAAAATGGTCAGTTATCTGACCTGTGCACAGCAAAGACAGATTAATTTATTTGAGTTAATGGGGTTGAATTTCTTCTTTTGTTTTCCCAGGGCTTTGCCATTTGCCTTGGAGTTGTTGAGAATTGCATGTGTTCTTCTGAGGATTGTGTCACATTATTTTGCTCCTGTAACAGATAATAATGTAGGCACACGCTCAGAAAAATACCCACTTCCCTAACTAAGTCATTAGTTCACACAGAATGTGTTCATACAAGTATACATATGATTAACTACCTCACGTGGGCATTGCTTGGGGTAAATAGAAGCCAAAAAAAAATCTTCAGAAGCTTTGCCTCTAAGGAAATAGTTTCAAACACCAAGATGCTCTGCTTCACAAAACTACAAACAGTATGCCATTTACACAGGCACTCTAGGCATTTGCTTGTCAACTCTCTTTTTCTTTAGAAATTTTCATGCTTATATGTGATATTTAAGGTTTAGAGTCTAGTCTCATGCCAAGTGTGATTGTTTGTTGCTGGGGCTAGATGAACTAACATAGAAAGAAGGCCTGGAGGAAATAATGCATATTCCTATCACTTCCAAAATGGTACAGATGGAAAAATAAGTGGAGAAGAATATTTTTTACCTCAGCTGAGAAATAATTTTAAAGCCTGGCCAGTGTCTGTCTGTTCAATTATTTTAAGAAAAATGCTAGATGCAGTATCACTTTTTTTCATACTTTTTTTCACTTGTCTATTTATTCTCCCAGTGCAGATTTAAGCCCGATGTCCAAGAGAGTAATTGGAAAAGCCCTGATTGCAGATATTTCAGTATCTACTTTTGTTGTAGAAGCTGAAGGGCTTGGGTAGAATTCCTGTCTTGGTGTTGCTGAAATTGTCTGTCCAACATTATGTCCTTCAGTGCTAAACCTACTCTTCAGTCATAAACAGTCCCTGAAATTTGATACATACTTAAGATCATACTCCACAAGAGAAAGAACATATATATAGCTGCAAATTTAAAGTTTCTATACATGCTAGTGGGCATAGGGAAAAAAAAAAAAAAAGGTGACGTTTAAGATTTCCAGACAGGCATTAGTTAAGAAAGTATGGAAAGAGAAGTTGAAAATCTCTTTTCTTTTTTTGTCCCTGTTACCATTTTTGTTTCTTCTTCTGAATGCTTTCAGCATTGTTCATTTTACTTCTGCCAGTTTCAGCCAAGCAGAGTGTCATATTTTATTGATTTTGTGCAGTTTTTCGGTTCCATTTTCTCTTCATTATTTGATTTAATGTATGTATTTGTCTCCTGCATAATGATGATATGGTATCTGGCATAGATGCTGCCACACTAAAAACAACTATTATTTTCTTGTTTTCATGCTATGAATGTTTTGACATGATCAGTCTTCCAAAGACAACCAACCCCATTTAAATGATGCTGTCTCTTTTAAGATTTTCCATTATATAGATTCAGAATTTATTTTTTACAAGACTCTGGCCAAATAAAATTCTGCACATTTTTGTATGTGTAGGAACACGGAATTCCATAAAGATAGGTAAAGCAGATAAAATTTTAAATTTCTAAAATTGGACCCCAATTGGACCCCTTTGTGGTAGTTACTTTGCTTCACTCATGAATTTTCTTGCCTTTGTCAACATCTTCACATCTAATTGGTCTTCTCCCTCAGACTTGTTCCCATTCTCTGTACTCTTTTACTTCTACTCCAGAAGGAGTTGTGTTTAATTTGCATCACTATAATGGTCAAGAACTTTCCCAACTGTTGACAGTTACATAATTTATTTTCTTAAGACCTCAATCTGTAATCTTTTAGTACTATTCTGAGCCCTGCTATTAATATTTCATGTCTAAGCTCTTAATATTAGTGACTTTTGCAGCCTTGTCTTGAGCAATATCATTTGTATCTGTGCACAACAGATTATTTTCAGTCACCAAAAGAGGGAAAAGATTTATAGATTTATGTAGAAATTCACTTGCATCTCATGCCACAGAAAGAAAATACAACAATTTATTTTAACCTGTTTTTAGGTTTTGGATTTTATACCTTTAGATTTTTATTTATTTGTATTTGCAGGGTTATTTTAAGGAATGTGTAAACAAGAATGTAAAGAATGAAAAAATAAGGATAATATCTCAGGTTTTGGAATTTTTTTTAAAGAATAATTTCAATTAATCTTTAGATTACTTTCAATTTTTCAAGAGTAAGACAAAAAGGGACATCTTTATTTTTATAAAGAAGAGTCTGTTTGTTACCTTTTTGGAGTGTGTATGTGAAGGGGGAAGGATTTTCTTTATTAAATGATACTTTTAGTATTCTGTCAGTGCAAAACTTTCTCTTTGTGTTATCCAGATGCTTTTGAAGGTCATAAATCTGTCACGTGCTTTTTTTATCTTATGCAAAATTATTGGATCATATGAGCAGTCTTACTGTAGAAGGATAGTTTGCAAAAACTATAAAGCCATTTGTGAAATATATAGTAAGGAAGACTGCTGCTTGACATCTTATTATGGGCAAATGGAGTAGCTGAATTTTAGCTGATGATTCACAGTTGTATGGTGCCACCTTTCCTACAAAATTACTGGCCATACATTCAATATTGATTTGAATTTTACATTTAAAAAAGAAAATTAAAATATCAGAGCAGTTTCTTAAAGGGAAATTGCTATCCTTTAAGGAGCACAGTTTGTAAATAAAAGGATAGCCTAGTTTTTGGCCTGTGCTTTATTTCAGTGTAGCATTTTGCTGGAGTCCTAACAAGACTAAATAGTATTTTAATTGCTCTTTGTGCCTGAACTTCTCAGAGAACATTTTTGTTGTTTTGAGGTTTTTTCCTCCTTCTCTCTCCTTCAGTATTTCACCTTCTGGCTGTTTTTCAGTCTGTACCTCTCGCTTTCATGCTGTCATACTTCAGTTCTTCATTTCTCTCCTTTATTTTACCATTTCAGAAGAATAATCAAGTTAAAGCTTCCTCTAATCTCACACCTGCTGCTAAGGCTAAGGTCAGTGCAAAGCCACAGCACCAGAAAGAAGAATATTCTAGAGAAATGTTGGTATTTTTATTCATTTGGCAAGTATGTTTGTTGTGTGTGCAAGCATCAAATCCAACAAAATTTTAAAAAACCCATTCCTTCCTCTGCTCAAACAAGAGTTTAACTTTTTATCTAACTTTTCTTGCAGTCATGCTGGCCTCGACACAGGCGTGTGAATGGCACAATCTTTGGTGGAGTTTGTGCACCATGTACGTGCTTTGGTCATGCAGATGTGTGTGATGACATCACAGGAACGTGCCTGGTAAGTGTCCCTACAGGAAACAATGGATATGGCCAACATCAACCCAATATACCCGTGCAATTGAATTAGTGACCACTGAGACCTGGAATAATCAAGAAGAAAAAAGCCAGCAAGTAACAGAGGAGATCTTTGTGTTGAGGTTAAGGATCCCCTCACACCAAGATACGGTGTCTTGAACTGTTAAGAAAAGAAAAGATTTTATTTATCACATAGGATCTATGTTTTAAAATACAGTAGTTTTAAGGTATGGCATGCAGAAAGCAGCAAATGTATAAATGCTTTTTCGTGCAAGATTTGTCTTCCCCTCCCATTTGTATCCTGCAGTATATTTCAATTTATATTATGTAGCAGGTAACTTTGTAAATTCTGTTCTAGTTTGATGAGAAGATTTTGTTAATGCCTGCCTTCTTCTAAATTCATAGTAAACCCTTAAGGAACACTTAATGAATTGTATTTCAAAAAAAAAAAAAACAAAACCATATGATCTCAGTTAAATCAGATTTTTTTTTCTTGTAGACTATGGAGATTTTATGTAGTTACCTACTAATTCAGCAATGAAATCTGTGATATTATCCATAGTAAGCCTACCAGCACACCACTGTTTCCCACCTGTTCAGTAGCCTTTTGGAATGGGTGAATTATGCTGAATATACTTTTCTGATTGACTCAAGGGCATTTTTAGTTTTATATTGTCTGACATGGCATAAAGCTTGAAACAACATGTCTAATTTCATTAGTCTTGCAGAAGCACAATTTAAGCCAGTGCCAGTTTAGTGGGATATACTCTCATTTCCCTGCAGAATTTCAAGCAGACTCTGTAATGTGCATGTTTCTAAATGTTCCCTTTTATTTCCTTAAGAAAATCCTGCTGGGGAAATGCCAAAATGAAAATTCAAGCTTTTTCCAATATAATTTGGCACTTAGAATTATTGCTGTTCTTCCTGTTTTGCTCATAGAAGATGTTTAATTGCATTGCAGTGCAAAACAAGATCCTTAATGTGTGGATCAGTGGATTTTTCAAATTACTTTTTCATGAATAGAAGCTTAAAATTATTCTCAATTTAATTATACTGTAAGCCTCAAAGAAGTACCTAGAATGAAAAACATGTTTGACATGACAGTCATGTTTTGAATCTTTCACTTAATACTCAGTGAAAATGTTTATCACTAGGGTAATATGGATTTGTGTTTCCTGACAAAATTTTTTTTGCGTTAACGACCGTATTCTCCAGATGCAATGTTTATAATATTAGTGTGGGATAAAATCAATTAACAGGAGAAAAAAGGAAGGAGGAATCTTGTTTAAGGTATGCCATAACTGTTGACTATTTTGCTTAGGGGTCCATAGCCAGATGTAAGTTCTGAGGTTGTTGACTTCTGTGTCTTCACGTTTTAGCCCCTACACAGCTTCCCTCTTTATTTTTGTCTGTAGCACCAGCCTGGATAAAAGAGAAGGCCACGTAGGCTGCATATTGCTTTTTGTGCTTTTTGGCTGGTGTGAGCTATTGACTCAGGCAGCACAGCTCCCCCTTCTGATGTTTGAAGGGTGCTGGTGTAAGAGAACACAGCGCTGACAAGGAAGTGGAAAATAACCAGCTGAAGATGCACTTTCATCTATACACATTGTCAAGCACCCTGCATTTTATGTGTTCTGTAGCTTATACTAGATCAGGCTTTAGAGAAGAGGTGCACAGGGAGCTTAAAATCAGTTCTGGGTTTTCTTACAACTTTGAAAGCACTTTAAGTCAGATCGGTTAGTATCCATGCAGGCTATTAAATGCTGCTATTCAATTTGGATCATAAGCCTTTTGAAGTGAAAGAGAGAGAAGTCTGAGTGCTGAAAAAGAGAAATGTTTCACATCAAAGGCATTCTTTCTATTGAGGTTTACACAGCCTTTTGGCCTCCTTATTATTATTCATGGTGTTTTCTCAGTAATACAACAGACAATTTAGGCATCTAATTTACTGATATGATACTTCTTTTCGCTCTTCCTTAGCTTTGAAATGTAGTTGAAAAGAAGCTGAAATGTGTTTTTGACTCATGATAAAAGCTCAAATCATCTGCTTCGACACAGGCCTGTATAAAAAGCTCATTTTAACGTATATCTCGTCATAACCTGCAAAGCCCTTTGATCCCCACAGCAGCCATAGAGAGCTGCACAATACCTTGTTCTCGTTACCATTGTGATATACCTAACTGCTTTGGTACATAGGGCAATTTGGAACATTCAGAAATATTCTTTTGTACTATTACACACACACATTTACAGTAGCTTTAGGAGGTTGATTAAACCTAAAGCTTGTGAAAAGCAAGCACATTTCAAGGTTTTCATTCATTGCATGATACTGTATTCCTGTTAGTAAGCCCAGAGAAAGTAGATCTTTCTCCCCAAAGATACGGTCTAATTGCCCTAAGTGGGCAGTCCCCAGTGGCATCCTTTTCATATTGTATTCCTCTGTGTATAAACAGCATACACCATGTAGAATGAGGCCAGTGTCAGTGCTGGTGGATGTGTGCTTTAGGCAGTGTTCATCACCAGAGCATCAAAATGTCTTTACCCATCTTCATATCCACTGTAACAAAGTGATATGTCCTAGCTAAATGCAGTACAGGCTCTCTCTCAAGTGAAGATAGGTAAAGCCTCTGCAGTGTCCTGATTACATTTGTATCGTTACACCAGGAAAGGGAATTGTCTGTTCATCTTGGTGGTTTGAAAATGCTAGAAGAGCTTATTCATGTTTCCAAAAGCAGAATACCATTGTCTGGTCTAGACAGTTCAGGCATATACTAAAATAGGCACCTAGACTTAACTTTCTTTAGCTGGCTTTAACAGCTTCCCTGGTTGTCTCTGTGACAGGTATCCCGAGGACGGGCAGCAGCATGTCAAATGTGCTATCTTGGACTCTGTTATAATCCCTGTATAAGGTTTTATTTTCATCACTAGCATTCTATTCTAAATGTTTCTTTCCACGTTCATATACACTTAGCTGTATATGTGGGAGTGGGTTTCAGTGTGAATTTAGGGTTCCCTGGTATTGGGCATAAAGAAATTCATTTGGTTTCTTCCAAAATTGGAGAGCTGGCTCAGTAAGAAATGGTGGAAAACACTCTCCAGGACATCAGCAAGGAAATTTGTAGGCAACAAGGTCTGAGTCATGCATAAACTTTTGGACAAAAATAAATCCTACAGTTTTAATTACACAGAAGTTGTCTAATTGAAGTTTAAAGATGTTCAGAGGTAAAAGAGGTACAGAAAATTAATGCATTCAAAGTAGTGTGAGATACAATTGAAAAAATTGTATTGAAATGATTTTGGAATTGAAAGCACAAGTATTTGGACATAAAATTGTTCCTGGCCACAAAGTCTATGGATCTGTGAAAAAAACCCATGAATTTTACCAAACCACTAGATAAATGTGTTGGAACAACCTCTATTTCCATGGGAATAAAAAAAAAAAGCAGATATAATGTACTGAGCAGGTTAGAGAAATTGATCATGATCTATTTTATACCCAGTCTCATGACATGAAAAAAACAGTACAATTTTCCTATGAACATGAAATTAAGACATCAGAGGCTTAAGGATGCTTTAAAGAAATAATCTCATTATAATTAGACATCACTCAAACCAGATGATGTTCAAAACCATTGCTGTACATTTGGCAAGTTTCAAACTGAGATTCAGCCAATTGATATCAAGAAAGCACAAATCTTTCATGAGTGTTGATAATATTTTTAGAAGGACTTGTGTACTTCAGTACTTATAGTACTGATCTGTAAATGTGGCAGATTAGCAAGAAGTATGTTTAATGCATCACTGAAGAGAACAGGCAGATCAGGTCACATCTACATACTACATAATCCTTGTTCTTTGTCCTGAAAGGTCCAAACTGGCTCAGGGAGAAAAGTACAGGATACACAAGATCATTACTTCTCAGATAGACTAACATACACAGCATGGTATGTTCAGATTTTGGTCCTATATGTGTGGGGTTCTCTTTTTTTGTTTGTTTTTAGATTTAAATATTGATTCATTGCTTTTGAACCTGCTGGGGACCATCAGTACTAGTCACTTTCTAAGTACTGCCTCCTAAGGGCACAGGAGCAGGCAATTCCAAACAGGCAGAAGGCCAGCTTGGCTGAGCAGTGATCTTCTTTTGGAGATAAGGCAGAAAAGAAAGGTGCATGGTGGAAGCAAGGTCAGGTGATGTGAGAGGAATACAGAAATGTTGCTTGCCGCTTTAGGGGAAAAAATGGTGTGGTCAAAGCTCAACTGGAGTTGAAGCTGGACGAAAATATGGGGAGCAATAATAAGAGTGTTTTAAATAAGTTAATAGCAAGAGGTAGTGCAGAAATAACATTGGCCCACTACAGGATGAAGATGGTCCCCTCACAAACAGGGATATAGGCGAGGCAGAGATGTTTAATTCTTTCTTTGCCTTTGTCTCCAACATTGATGATGAACTAAAGGAGTCCCAGTGCCTTGAGCTGAAGGACCATGGCTGTGAGCATGATAAACTCTCAGTGTACCCTGAACTAGTGTGGATCTACTGGATCCATATAAGTCTGATGAGATTCATCATCCAAAAATACTCCAAGAGCTGGCTGATGTCATCCTGAGGCCTCTCTCAATGATTTTTGAACAGCCTTGGAAATAGGGAAAGACCCTAGTTGAGAGGAAGCTGGCTAACATTTGAATTTTCAAAAAGATTGAGAAGGATGGCATGTAAACTGTAGGCCTGTTAATCTCATTTCAGTGTATGATAAAATTAGGGAGAAGATTTTTCTGGGAGGTATTGAAAAACACCTGAAGTCATCGATCACAGCCAGAATGGCTTCATGAGGGGGCAATCCAGCTTATCAATTTTAATTTTCTTTTATGTCTTTTAATTTTCTTTTATTTAAGGTAACCCACTTAGGTGATCAAGGGCAGCCAGTTGATGTAATCTTTCTGGATTTCAGTAAAGCTTTTCATATTGTCTCTCACGGGATCCTTCTGGAAAAAATGTCTAGCACACATCTGGATAAACATGTCATGCAATGGGTGATAACATGGCTCATGGGTTGGGCACACAGGGTTGTAGTGAATGGTCTGATGTCAGACAGGCAAGGGAGGGGATTGTCCCGCTCTTCTCTGCACTGGGGCAGACTCACCTTGAATACTGTGTGCAGTTTGGGGTGTCACAACATAAAAAAGACATTAAGCTGTTAGAGAGTGTCCAAAGGAGGGCTATGAAGATGGTGAAGGGCTTTGAAGTGAAGCCATATGATGAGTGGCTGAAGTCACTTGATCTGTTCACCCTGGAGAAGACTGAGGGGAGACCTCATTTCAGGTACAACTTCCTCATCAAGGGAGGAGGAGGGGCAAGCACTGATCTCTTCTCTGTGGTGACCAGTGACAGGACTCAAATGAATAGCCTGGAGTTGTGTCAGGAGAGGTTTAGGTTGGATATTAGAAAAAGGTTCTGGGTGACTGGACATTGGAACAGGCTCCCCAAGGCAGTGGTCACAGCAGCCTTGACAGAGCCCAAGAGGTGTTTGGACAATGCTCTCAGGCACATGGTGAGATTCCTGGGGAGTTCTGCACAGGGACAGGAGTTAGACTCGATGATCCTACCAGCTGTGGATAGTCTATCATTCTACAATTGTGAGGAATTAAACACAGAGGTCTGGATTGAGTAGGATTAGACACAGTACATGGAAATGACTGATGTTAAAGTGCCAGAAAGTATTTCATCAAAGTGAAGGCGGTCAGGTCTTTGTAAGAAGAAATGTTTTCCTACAAAATGGAAGGTTTCAGGTGTTTTACTTTAAAAAAGCAGAACCTACAAGTACCACTCAGCAAGAGATGTGAAGCTTTAAAGTAGTGTATTAGCTTCTCTCACTTTAATAACATCCTTGACATATAAACTGTTCATATTCTTCAAAAACGTTAAGATATGTCTGAGGATATTTAAAGCTAAACTTATCACAAAAGAAGAATCCATTATTTTTCAGAAAAAGTACAAATAATTTGACATGATGTCTTAAAAAAGTTGAATTGCAGAGGATTTTTCTTTTGAAACACTTAAATTATTTTTGTCACATCTTCTTTAAGAAGCATATTGTTCCTGGCTACTTTTTTTGTATGGCTGGTAGATTCTTTTTGAATGTCAACACTTGAAATACCAATCAAATGGATTAGTTAACTTATGGAAGTTGATTTTAACCCAGCTGACTGTTCTAAAGCCATAATTTTAATTGATTAAGTGTTTCAATAATTTGGTATTAGCTCACAATCTCCAAATTATGTTAAAATATAGTATTGTGATTGAAGCTTTCATTTCAAATGTATGCTGATTGTATGCACTAGCAATAAGAAAGCAGCCTTTAAAACAACAAACAGTATTTCTGAAGGCAAATGCTTTTGACGCCAATGCCCGCATGACTAAAAAGGATATTATGCTTTTTCAGCTGCCCAGGTGCAGAGCACAGTGCAAAAAAGCTTTGTACAAATCATTGCAATCCTGGAAAGCTGTGAGGAAGGAATCGGTGTTCCTTAGAATATTGTCCGTTTCCTTACTGAGGATAAATTATGTCTTCCAGACAGTAAGGCTCTTAAATAGTAATCAGTATGCTGATTTGTGTGACTTACTAAATGCGTGACTTACTAAAATGATAAAACAATTTTAAAGTGTTCCTAAAAAAAAAATTTAAATTAAATCTTAAATTTGAAAGTGCCCACACTTAAAAAAATTTTTTAAAATCCACACAAAAAAAAACAAAACCCAAATGAAAACCAACCTTCAGAGTTCTTAAGCTGCAGCTTAGATGAAACATTCTAGATTTGATCATAGTCTAAAACACGGTAGAACAAATCCTATTAACAAAAATCTCTCTCATGGCTTTCATTTTGGCCTTTTGAAGTTGACATATGCTCTTTCAATCCTTTTTTCAGTCTATACCAAGCACATCAATATGGCATTTAACATCCAAAACAATTCCTACTGCTTTCTCTGTTTCTCCATCCTGAAAGGGCTACACTTGGGTATTTTGTAGGAAATAGCAGTGAATACAGGAATACTGTTGTGTGCTAGTAATATGGGGTGAAGAAAGGAAACAGATTAAGTCAGAAAAGTAATTTTTCTGAATCTGTAAGGATTCTGTGAAATTACGTAGAGTTTCTAAATCCTATATGGTGAGAGGGAAAAAGAATAGAAAGGGTAATTACTCTTTAAAACTTGGTTCTTACAAGTCATCATGAGAAGCTTTTTCTCACAGGACCAATTTGCATTCTAAAAGATACTAAAAGATTGTTTAATTTGAGATCAGCCAAAAGTTATATACAAAAATGCAAATGTAGTACTGCCATTTTTATACTGCATGTTTCGTATGCTCAGATTAATTTCTCCCCTATTATGCAGTCACATAGAGGGACACAAAGTGTTGGATAGCACCCTATACTTGTCCTTCCTTCTACTCATGAAATAGAGGCTGGATTCTATTCTAGCAAATAAGAATTAAGTAATTCAGGCTTTACTACTGTTTACAAATACTGCTAGCCATATACCTTTTAAAATGAACTAGCGCACATACACGTCAAAAGTAATAATTCATTTTTATAAATTAAATCATCTGGGCTGTATTTTTGGAATCAACATCTGAGAACAGTTTGCCATAAAATATGACCTGTTGCGAGACTGCAATACTAAACCTGTCTTATGCTGCTTTGAAAGTTGGTTTTCTTAAACAAGCTAAAACAATAATACAGCTGTTGTGTGGTGTAAATTTAAAGGTTTTCTGTTAAAAATTCTTTTTGTTTTACATGGAAGAAAGTTATCCGCAAGAACATATGAAGCTCTGATTTTGACAGCTACCTGTTAAACTGTTTCTCAACAAGCAGAAGAAAATAAAGATAAATGTTGCAGACCTTTTTCCATATGCAAGTTATCTAACTGTCAATTTGTAATTACATATTCTGTTTAGGACTGCAAACACAACACAGGTGGTTCATATTGTGATAGATGCCTTCCTGGCTTCTATGGTGATGCAACTAAAGGGACAGCTGAAGATTGTCAGTTGTGTGCTTGCCCCCTAAATATACCTTCTAACAAGTAAGTTGTGCATTTATTGCATATTGCTCTTTTCCCCTTAGTAAATTGCATAATTTTTAAATTTATATTTTTGCATGTATGCTTGAGATATCTTTTTTCCTTTCAATCAAATAATATATTCTGCAATATAAACTTTTATTTTTACAATTGTACAGAGTGCTTAACTAGGCAGATGAGACAAAAGCTGGATGAGACTAAGACAGAAAGAACAACCCAGAATTTGGATGATTGCTTTTCAAATTAATAACTAGCATTTGCTTTTCTGTCCTCCTTATGAGTAGTTGTTTCTAGTTTTAAAGCGGAATTTGGAGATTTGACATGTGAGTTTTTTCTGCTTTTACTTTTCCTTTTCTCTTAGTCTACATTATGTGATTTGTTTGGAATTTGAATTTATCCTTAGATCTTGTAATTGAAAATATTTTGTCAGCATATCTCAGAAAAAATACTGTGAATTTGTTTTATTAAATAAAAATACACGTGAAAAGTTATTCCAAAATTCTGTTCTAAGAACCAAAGTTTCCTTCATTACAAAAGCTTGTCTATGCTACTCCATCTCTTAACTTAGTAGACCAAGTGGCTTGAACATTTTTTCATTGGTTTTGTCACAGACAGTACCTGGAAAATAATAGTACCAAAAGCATTTTACATGATGTACCTGAATAAAACTGTTCTGAATCTTGTCTGTGGCATTGCATCCTATTAAAATTGCACTGAACAGAGCAGGAATAGTCTAAGCACTTACGAGCGGAAATTCCAGGGGATTGTAGAATGGGAGCCTGCCTTCCTGTTAACACAGCTCTTGAGTTGGTTTTATTAGATACATATATATGGATTTATTATATCTGCTGCTCAGGCATGGTTCCTCTGACATTCTCATTACTTGGTATTTCCTTGCCTCAGTAGTCAATTATCTTTCTCTTGTTTGAGAACACTGTGCTGACAAAGAAGGAAAAACACTATCACATTTCTGTCTTGCACAGATGTGCAACAAACCAAGTCAAATAGATTGGATTTAGGTTATGATTGACAAAATGCCTGGGGACCTTCATTACATAGTCATCATAGTTCTGGGTGCTTTTCTTTTGTGAAGTTAACAGTCCCCTTTTTAATATTTAGTTTTCTTGAAAAATAAAATAGGTACAGAACAAGCACACAGTATAAATGTTCTTTGAACTGTGAAACTGTGTGAGTCTTGAAGTCCACAAAGTTTAGCTTTGCAGAACTCGTTGAAAGGTTCAAGCTCTCGTGGTGTTACAGTCTAGACCAATTATTAAATTTGTATATGATGAAAAAAGAAGTTTTAAAGATTTAATGTGTTATCTGAATGCTGTTAAAATACTTCTTTGCTTTCTTACTTAGCTGCCAATAAGTTTGTTATGCTAGGGATAATATTTGCAGACAATTCAGATACCTTCATGTGAAAAATAAACTTTTACCAAGTTCATGTCACTGTACAGGTGTAGGATATGTCATGTTCTTTCTGAGTAACTGAACAAGTAACTAATTGTATGGACAAATGTCTCAGAATTTCAGTTTTTTCTTGGAGAATTAGATAAAATCACAAACATATTGTCAGGAGGTGTTTTCTATAACACACAAGGAAGCTTTTAGGATGCCCCATCTCCCAACACAGACTTATCACATACATTCCCATACTGTATATTCATACGTGTCCTGTGTCCTGACTCCTATTAGTGTTGTTGCCATATGGGAAAACGGTAAAGAGCAATGATAAATCGAGAGGGGGACTACAGTTTTTTGAAGCTTGTTTTGACAAATCAATACTCACAGTTCATTAGTGTTTAGCACTAGTGAGTAATGAGATTCTCAATATTCAGGAAGATAAATTCTTCTTTTCTCAGCCTGCTATCATAAATTTCCTTTACAGCATGCAGATGGGAATTTCTCAATATATTAATGTTGAGTGTTGAAATGTGGTCCAACTATTAAGTCACAGAAAGAATCAAGGAGGCAAGATCTGAGCATAACCCTTAAAACATAGAAATTCTACTTTCATAGTTATTACTTAGTAATAATAAGTACATTATCATTATTATTATTATCATCATCATAATCCTTACAATTATTATCATTATTATATTTAAAATTTATGCAGTTAAATTCAGAGCTCTTTGTGGAACTTTGGTACAGTCAATTTTGTACAATGCTATAATGAGCTGTGATAGCATCTCTACGAGGCTTCCCATGAAGCTCTTGGAAAGAGTGAGGTTGGGACTGACAAGCAGGAACTTATTTGAAGTAAGTCAGGTGCTGCTGATTATATTCAATGATAATGTGTGCTTTCATTGCTATTAAAGAATAGAATGAACAATTATTGTTTCTTCAACTGACTTCATCCATTTGTGACTCTATTATTAAGTAAATACATTGCAAAATAGCACAAGCATAAACCTTATAGGAAAGAGAAAAACCCCAGCACCTGTCTGTATTTATTGGACCTGACCATCCCATGTTTTTCTTACTGATCTCTTATATTTGTGGGATAACACAGAATAAAGAATAACTGCGGACAGATCACAGGATGGATGAGTCCTGAGAGGTGGGGTCTAGTCACCATCAGCTAATCACATTAAATGATGGTAATTAAGCTTTTCTGTCCTCCCTGGGCCTATTACTTTCCAGAAACTGTCATAGTATATGCTTCTTTAATATATCCAAGGTCGGATTATGTCTATTTGTTATTATTGTAGCGTGCACTGCTACCTTGAATATACCTTCCTTTTGCTGTCTTTGTTGGAGCAATTCTATTGCTTCTCAAATTCTCTTTTCCTAGGTTATAAAAGGTAATTTAGTATCTTTTTTTCACATAGGTGCTTTGTTTTCCCCCTTTGAATAGTCACCCTGCTATGCACCTACACCCAGTCTTTTATTTCTTTTTTTTTCCTTTTTCTATTTTTCTATTTAGTTGACCAGAATTGATTGCCATTATTTAGACGAGGCTTTATAAAGATGCTCGTATGTCTCTGCCTCTAATAATCATTACAGAATTACAGAAGAACAGATTGCCTCTTCTTCTGTGTAGTATCTTTCAGTGTGTCAGAGGTTTCTTCAGAAAAGTGGGTTAAGGGAGAAAGATTATGGAAAGCAAGATGCTGACAAGGAAGGAACACAGTTCAGAGTTAAACACGGGCATTGAGATGTGGAGCTTGCAAATGGCTACAGTATCTTCATTTATAAAAAAAAGAGGGGAAAAAACTAAACCAGCCAAAAATAATTAGAGCATAACAAAGAGGTAAAGCTTTCTAGTCTGCAAGCTATTCTTAAACTTCAACATGCCTGTGTGGCCTGTTGCTTGAGGTCATTGGCACTTGATTAACTCAAATACACTCTCTGGGAAGCTGTACCAGATATTTCCCATTTTGCCCCTCCTCTTTCTTGTTCACTGGCTTCCTTTCACAGCTGACTATACACAAAGTTAACTGAGCTTTTAATCGGTTGTCCTTCAGAAAGATTTATATAGGGGCCACGTTATGGCACAGATTGTTTTGCCAGGCCCTCGGGGGCACAAACAAGCAGCTGTACATTCCTGCTTTTTTAATGGTATCCAGACCACTCACTGGCAGGCTCAAGTCCCGTAATAACAGGCTATTGGGATGCTGCCATCCGCTGCTCTATATTCAGTGTCGCAGAAATAGCAGAGTCATTCTAAATTCAATTTGCTGGAGTCGAACTTAAGCCCCATGTCCTAGAGCAGAATCACTTTTCCTGGGCACTGTTTTGCAAATTAACAATCTCTGAAGTGGGAAGAGAGCTATGCTGCTAACCACGTTTTCTTTATGTTTCTTCCTTGTCCCTCTTCTTTCTCAATATCAACAACACAGCTTTAGCCCAACATGTCATTTTGACCGACATCGTGGATTAATGTGTGATGAATGCCCAGCTGGCTACGTCGGACCACGCTGTGAAAGGTAAGCAGGCACCATGCTTTTAGTCATATGAGACCTGAAACAAAAGTATTGATCACATGGAACTGTTCTACCTTCTATTACCTGCTCTTCTCATCCCCATTCCTGTTCTGAAACTCACTGAAAAAATTCCTGTGCATTTTCCTCTGATATTGGATCTATGAGTTTGTATTTTTCTTATGCTTGTTTTATTATTTTATGGTAAAATGTAAGGTTTCCAAGAAGCATTTGCTGATAAGTAAGAGTCTTTGTTAAAAAAGTTTCTTGTAGCTTTTCTGCAGTCTTCTGAGATTTTTATAAACATTTTGTCTCTTTTGTCATTTGAATGTTTATAGCATGGTGATTCAAATATGCAGTAAATTACTGATGCTTCACTTGGAGAAGTTAATATGCAGTGAAAATACAGTTCTTCTAACAAGTTATTTGTAGATTTTTTTTTTTAAGAATATTTTCGTTTTTGTTGCTTTTCACTTTCTGTTGTGATCTTTATTTAGCAAGTAGAACGAACTAGGCTTTAATGACAAAAAAAGATAATTCTTCTTGGTCAAATACATAGAGAAGTTCAATATGTATTTCCTACACTTATTGCTAGCCTTACAAAGGCATTGTGCTGAAAGCATCATGTGGAGAATTTAAATGAAACAAAGAGCTGGTGTGAGTTGTAGTGCTAAGCTCCCAGGAACCCCCTTCCACAGGAGGTGAGACCACATAGGCAAGGGATATCACCACTGTGTCTGCATGCCTTTGGTCCCTTGGGATTTCACATGGATGGAACAGATTTCAAGAGCAGTTAGTGTGCCAGGGGACCTCTGCTAGCTGTTTGGAGGTCACGATGAATCAGTGTTGGCTTTGTCTGCATGATCTCAGTCCCCTGTGATCCTGCCAATGCTACCTTTTTAAGAGGGGCTTGGGGAGCCAGATAACAGTATAACACCTAGCTAGATAAAGTTAAGGGTCGTGGAAACATGGCCCTTGTGTTTCTTAGTAGGCTCTTGCCATTTGGCACTTCCATGAGCTGCTTGAAGGATTTTTCAAGGCAAACCCTAAAAAAAGGTAAGGCTTCTGAATGAAGCCTTAAAATACTCAGGCTGGGATGAGAAGAAGTAGGAATAAACCAAGAGAAAGATACAACCAGAAAAGGAGAAACTTGACCATATGCTGTGAATCTCCCTGTAGTCCCCTCTTTCCAATTTACAACTGCTTCCTTTTAAATCCCCTGTTGTGCTATATCTGTCCTGAAGTGAGAGTGCAGGCTGTCACCTGTTTCCACCCATCATCACCGAGTCTGCTCCTGCTGCTGCTATTTCTGCCTGTCTTTTCCTGTCTGTCTGGGAAGTCATCACCTTCTTTCAGCTAGTGGGCTGTGAAGTTAATGACGGCAGGAATAAATCACATCAAGAGCACTTTGGTGGCAGTTTGTCAATGCAGGGTCATTGACAGCTTCCATTAGCAACAAGTGCTGTTTCTGAGCGGAGCACAGGCTGTAGATGCAGTAGGACAGAATCTGAATAAATGGCTAAATTGGATTTTAGCCTGATCTCTTAAGGAAATGAGGCTACTGTGATCTTTTTGTGCATGTCTCTCTGGCTGCCTGCGAAGTCATCTGCACTTGTAGGTCAATTTCAACTAAATTTGGCAGAAGGTAGGAGGGCTCAAAGATGATAATTGTTCCCGAAGGTTTTATGAAAAGAAGTGGCTGAATAGAGGTTAATAAATCAGGACATGTCATAGCTAAGGGGGAGAATACTGTGTGAACTCACACCTGATTAAACAGATAGAGAGAGAACAAGAGAGATTGCTAAATGTTCTGCCCATAAGAAAACTTTCACAGGGCAAGGAAAAAGTGCTGCTATAGCCTGAGGGATTACTCCCTGCTGAGTAGCAACATCCTGCAACAAATAATCAGCCCTTAGCCTTGTAACCATGAGATATAAATCTACTGGAAATTAGGCCATTAATTCCAAAGCTCACAGAACTATTTGCTTTTAATTGTAACAAGTTGTTTTAAAATGTCTGCAGCTGTCAATAATAATGATCAGGAGAAAGCATGTTGCATTTTGCTATTAGCAGTGGTTGTATAATTGCTGAGAGAGTTTGCATTAAATTCTCTTTCATTTTAGCAACTACAAAGTGACAAGTGATCTGAGCCACGTGATTCATTAGCTGAACAATGCTAAACTATCATGACATAATAAGTATCATGAAGTGAGAGTGTGCAGCACTGTACTTATTTGGCCTAAAAATATATCCTCTGTCCCCTAGGGAGATACATGTATCTGTCTGATTTGTAAAATGTCAAGAAAAAATTGCTACATCTTTCACTGGAACTCTCAGGAAAATGGTGCCATAATTGCTCAATATTCTGAGGGCTCCAGCTCATAACACCATCAAAATAATTGCAGATATAAACTGTGTTGGGAGTTATCATATATCTATAATTGTAAAGAGAGCTCAGCTTTCCTATGTAATGTTTTTCCCTAACAAATTAGATGTAAGTTTTCTTTCCTTTGCTCACTGCTCACTTTTCCAAAGGCATATGAAGTAGGATGGACATTCTCTTGACTTCGTAGAAAGGATGTTTGAGAATGACAAAAAGGTTGTCTTTTTAGCCCAGCAACATTTACTGGACAATGATTCCCATTTTCCAAATACAGTCTTGCTAGGGAAAAGAAGTAAAATGGATGAGAGTCTAGCTTTTCCTGTAGGACTCCATGATTTATGTGCATGGATCCAGTGACCTTTCCCTCCTAGAAGGAGCGTCAGTGTCCCTCATGTGTGAGGAGAAGGGTCAGCTGACCCATGTCCTTCCTTGCCCCCACCTCCCCCGTTCTTGAAGTCTAGCACGGAGTGCCACCAGCCACAGCCTCTCATGAGAACTGTAGCTTCAAACTGCTGCTCACTGTAGCAAATATAATTCTTCCACTTGTGCCAGAGCAGCGACTGTGTTGCAGTACTGATGGGAAAAGGGTCAAACATTTCAGGAGATTTGGTACAACAAATGTGTTACACAGGATTGTTTGCAGCTTGCAAAGGTAGGCATTCTGACATTAGAAAATGCAAGATTTATAGTTGGTCACACAACAATAACATCTGTGCTTTGCACCTGAGTTAAGATATCTCACTGCGTGCTCACAAGCCGTTTCTCCACAGGGCTTTTGCCTGATTTTGTGCACAGGTTGAATGCACGTAAATTTCAAAGGCTCCATAAAAATAGTATTTCCAGACTTTAAAGTGTTCGGATTTGCAGGCTTAATTAACTCTGTCTCAAGGGGTTTTTTTCCCAGTAAATATAAAGAAATGTATGAAGTAGAGCTGCATTTCTGTGCATATATGTGTATATACAAAGAACCATACAGACTGCTATGAGGAATATTAACTCCATACTGGCCAGGCCCAGTACACATTCATACACATATTTTTTAGTAGTAGCCCTGTCTTTGGCACCAATTATGCTAAATAAAAGCAGTGTCACTCACAGACACACCTGCATTTGAGAATAGAAAAGAAATATATGAACACAATTTTTTTGGCTGCTTTTACTCCTATTTTTGTTTATTTTTTTAATCTCAGAGGTGTTGTAGTTAGAAGTAATTTTTTACATGTATTTTTTACATGTATTTTACATGTATAATACATGTATTACATGTATTATGCATTACATGTGTAATGCATAAAAGTAATTTTCCATGCCACATATTTATTGGTGTTTTTTAATCTAAACCTTCCCAAATATATAATGCTTTGAACCTGAGAAAAGAACCTGAAGTAGGAATGTTCTTAAGGGAATAAAGATGGAACTAAGCAAAGTGGATTTTTTTTTCATCTTCCCCTGCAAGTTCAGGTGAAGTGGTAGAAAAAGAGGAAGAATTTACATACATACATGTACACAGTTCTCTTTTCAGCTTTAACTGGTTTACTCCTACTTTCAGGATCATCTTCAGTTGGATTCGAGATTATGTATGTGCATAAGTAAAATATGGCTATGTGATGGTAGTGGGTTTTTCTAATTTTAATTATTGAAATGTAAGCTGATGAGAATACAAAGAGTTACTGAGATCTCCTGCTTTTAATAAGAGGAAATTATTAGCAGTACATTTCACATAAATCATTGGAGTATTCTTTCTGTGAACTGCTTGGTTTCTGTGATTGCTGTCAAATACAGAACTAACTCCTAAATGAGAGTGAAAGAAGAAAACAAACACACATTAAGTGAAGTCAAATAGATTAGTAGGACCAAGAGATACAGATTTTATGACAAACACACCAGTAGTATGTTAGCAAAGCATGAGTTAACTTCGGATGTAATCTACTTTAGGTAAATTAAGGTAACTGCATAAATTATCCAGATACTCTCTGGTTTTGATAAAATGTGGCTATTAATTGTTACATGTTAAGATACATTCTTAGCCTTTGTAACTGAGATAATGTCACTGAAAAAAGCCAATTTATTTTGGCAAAGTTAAGATAAAAATTAGTCTTTTGTCGTTGCTGAGATATCCTCCATCAAGGAAAAAATAATCTCTTCCTTTGCAGGAAATACAATAAATTGCTACCTTTATGACAGATTCTGAAAATAAAATACCCGAATTATTCTCATGACAAGATTTTGATGTCTTGTTGCTATGAGGAGGTAATTTTGAGAGATGACTGTGCTGCAGGAGTGGGCTAGATTGTGGAAATTTTACTCATGGTCCTGAGTGCTTGCATGCATCCAAACCACTGGACTGTTTATACATATTGTTGGTTTGTGGGCTGTATCATGGATATTTTGAGAGAATGAAAGAAAATCCTATTTTGTGTAAAATTACAAAAAACTGCTCAATTAATTCTCACTGTTTTTTCCTCCCCGCTCTCAGTTATCCAATTTTTATAATCTTTATGGTCTTTGCTGATGATATTGAATAATATTTAGTACATGTTTAGACAGCTTTGCTTAAGATCCAATTAAAAGCATTATGAGATATTCTGGAAGCAAGGAAAAGGGTGAACTTAACGCACACAAGAGTGACAGTATAGTGAGCTCTGCATTCCTTACAATGATACACAAAATCTTTCCTCAACCATGCTCTCCAGTACTACTACAAAGTAGAGAGGATATCTGTGTATCTTAAAACTGCATTCAAACTGACTTTAAAACAGTAGGAAAAATTATTTTGTGCAATGTGCTTTATGTACTTTCTGTTTTCCTTATACTAATTGGAGTTCATCTGAGATGCGCATGAATAAATTCATTAGCCAGAACTGTGCAATTTTTCTTTTCTTTTTCTTCGCTATCTACAAGTTGCTCTTACTATGAAGTGTGAGCAAATATAACAGAAAGGGAAAGCAGACCAGAATATAAATAGGAAATAGGCTGTGAGATGAGTAGAAATTTGCTTTAAATACAGACTCATGTTAGGTCAGATTCACTAACCTGCTTTACATGGTACTCACAGAAAATTGCAGGTGGGCAAGGTGGAAAAGGATGTGGTATTTTCAAACAATTATCTTAAAATATGAAAGGTATAGTACACAACAACATAGTTCCTGTGCTAATGAGCAATCTTTTTGTTATCCACCCATACACAGAGATTAGAAATCCATTAATTAGGCAAATCTGACCATGCAGTAGATCAGGAGAAGTCTAAGTCAGGGGATGGATCTTGTTAGGTAAACAAATTTATGTCTGTATTAGATTCTATAGGTGTTTTTCTAAACTAAAGAAGTTTTTAAGGTGGAGGGAAAAAAAACATCATCAGGCTTGCTGGTGATTGAGTACAGAACATAGATCATAATGTGCTGAAATACAAAGTGTATCTAACACAGTCATAGAATAGTTTGGATTGGAAGGGACCTTTCAAGGTCTAGTCCATCCAGTCCAACCCCCCTTCCTCTAGAGTGCCACTAAGATTTCTTGCTATGCTTTATGTCACCTTCAGTGCCAGTGACAAGATTTTTCTCCCACTGAAGTCTAATTACTAGCAGAACTGGCAGGATTTCAGCTGGTGCTGTACCTACAGTGTTGTTAAAAAAGAGAAGGAGAGAGAAAGAAAAAAGATGCTTAAGACACACTTGAGAGATCAAATCATTTTTGGTGATTAGGGAGGCAACAGAATTAAATATTTCTAATGAGAGGATTATTTAAGGGTCCTAACTGATGATATCTTTTACTGTAGGTGTGCAGAAGGCTATTTTGGACAACCTCTAATACCAGGAGGATCATGCCAACCATGCCAGTGTAACAACAACCTTGACTTCTCTGTTCCTGGCAGTTGTGACAGCTTGTCTGGTGCTTGTCTGATATGTAAGCCAGGTACAACAGGCCAATATTGTGAGAGGTGTGCTGATGGATATTTTGGTGATGCTCTTCATGCAAGGAACTGTCAACGTAAGTCACGAACTTTTACAGCTCCTGACAGTATTGATCTATCTTATAACTTTGTTCCTGAGAGGAAGACTGTGCCTCTGTATGTGTGAGCAAGAGAATGATACAGCTCTAATAATGATACTGTGCATCTGCATCTAGAAAGGGAGGCTTTAAAGTAAATAGCAAGAAGAACTTATTAAAAGAGCTCTAGTTGAAGCAGACATGGGAAGAAAACAATGGAGCATTGCATGGGTGCAAAGGTTATACTAAATGTCAGATCTACAAAAATAAATACAAATAAATGGAAACTATTCACTAAAAAATGCTATAAGCCACCTGGAAAAATCCTGTTCTCTTATAAGATTGAAAGGAAGGAGTGATGTTTCAGTTTCAGGGTCCAGCTCTGGCAGCATTTGTAACCTGTTTCCCACTTCTATAACCTCAGTAAGAGTTGGGAGGTGCTGCTGCTTGCAGGTCAGGATTCTCCCACCTGCCAATCAGACCCTAAAATCTCCATACAATTTTTCTAAAATGCTGTGGAGGAAGATACCTGGCACTGCAGCAAGCTACCAATTCTCAGCTGAGCGGCAGCATGTTATTCAACTACCAGCCCCAGCACATCTTTCCCCATAGTGTTTGCAAAAAATTATTCAGTGGAGATCAAAGATTTGGTAGCAACAGGAGCTTTTCTTTCTATAGGAGGCAGTGGCTCTCTCTGAGCTGTTGCTGGCACAATTCAGAATGCAGAACAAGTGCTTTTAACTTAAAAACCTTCTTCACGTACTCTTCCTTCACATTCTGAGAAGTGGAATAAAACAAGTTACAAACTGTCCTGAAAGAGTCAAGCATTTTATTTCACTGTCATAAGGATTTGTTCCTGTTTGGCCCATTATAATAAACACAAGAGTAACCTCACTGAGTACAAAGGTGTTATAGCAGGATAAAATTATGCAAGTAAAAGAGCTGGAGCACTGCCTCTACTGCTCTGTGTGTAGGAGCATGGAGGCCATGTCTGCAGTATGTGTTGTGAGCAGAGAAGTCTGAGGCACTGCCATCCATTTCCAGGACTTGCCCTTTTTCTAAAAGTGAAAATCCTAGGTTATGTTGGACCTCCAGAGAGTGTATGGGAGCTAACAAGATGCAGAACATCACCAAGTTTCTCAGCTAAGTGCAATAAACACTGATGTATGCAAAGTCATAGATAACCCTGAAGACATACCTGTGTAAATGCTTTCTGTACCTACTTTACACAATGCCAGAAAAAAATTGGACAATCCTGTATATTCTCTCCATAATTTAACAGGTCATGATGAATGATGTCATATAAGTTACAATGTTAAGTATGTAAAGTGATTTAAAAAGAAGTGTACGTCCAAAATTACAGCTTCCAGTACCTTTTCACTGTTCTTGAGTCATCAATAGGACTGGTGCTTTGACCATTTCCACAGTAGTGACAGGTCCATGAGAAAGAGATTTTATAAGAGGATAGTTTGGAAAACATACAACTAAAAAAAGATATTTAAAAGAAATGCATGTTTAATGTTGAAGTACGAGATTTGCTTTTGTTGTTCATATCATTGACAAGGAGAGCCCCCTAATGTATTCATATCCTTGTGCTTGCAGTTACCTTGTATTCATCTACCCTCTGCCTTTCATGTGGGTTTTCTTCTTTGCATATGATTTTTTATTTCCTTTGCAGACTTCCATGAAGTTTGCCCTGCAGCAACAATATCAGAGGGACTGTGCCTTTACTTTGTTGTTTTCAATTTTGTTCCTTATTAAAAAGCCAAATCCAAGAGTATTGCAAAGCATGAATTTGCTTTCAAATTATTGTTTGAAATGTCTCTTGCTCTTTCTCAGTACAGTGCTGTTGTGTGCATTAACCATTTCAAATGACAGTACAGCTTTATATCATCATAGCATCTCTGAATTTTTTGTTGTATCTATACAAAACCATAAATCTAAGAACAACAAGCAAATGTCCTAAGCTTATTTGATTTGATTTTTGTGTTGTGCTTTGGAGTGAAACAGCACAGTATGCTGAAGCAAATACCTGGAGGTTGAGCTGATGGTAATAAAGCTCAATGTCACAAGATGAATTAAAGCAAATAATCAAGTCTGCCTATGTTCCGGTGTATAGGTACTACTGTTGCAGGAGAATAAATGTGTGGTTTGATCATAAATACAAGCTCAAAAATATTTATAGAAATCTAGAGAGAATGAAGAGTCTTGACCGGCATCATTTGGGAAGAAAGTATGACAAATTTTTCCAACAGGCTGCATTGTATTACAACAACCATTTGGAAGTTTGGACAAGAGCTAATTTTCCCAGTAGAGGTGAATGAATGCGAAGGCTCTAGGTGAGATAAGTGCAATTTATCAGATTGAGTAACAGTTTGTTAGATGAACAGCCCTGACTGTATGTTTCTTTTCTTTGTACATACTGTTTTTCTTGCCAGAGCCAAGAAAAACAATCAAAGTCCTGATATTCCAAATTCTCCCTTACCACTGCATTGCACTCAGTCATCTGTGACTGAGTTAAGACACCATGCAGTGCTGTAATGTAAATAGGAAAAACTCATCTGTTTATAAAATCGGTGTAAGTTTTCTTTTTGATTCTTATGTTGTCATATGCCTGATAAGCAAAACAATTCAAATCAGACTGAGCTTGGGTTTTGAGGTCTGTATAAAAACATTGGTGAAACCCTTTTAATTTACATTGAGGATTGTAGTTTGTTGAATCTGAGCTTTTCTTTCTTCACTGACCAATTTATTTAAATATATATTCAAAACATATATGGATGTGATACTTATCACCATGTATGGTTTGGAGTGTCAGCAGTTTTAAAACATGAATATCAGGTTAAAGAGGGCTGTATACAGGATGAAAGAGGTAAATTATAGATTTGTTTAGTATTGAAAACTGAAAGGAAAAGATAAGCAATATTAATTACATCAGAAGTGTCCTTTAATTTTTACTTTTTAAAAATATATTGCAAAACAAAAGGAGATTGAAATCTCTGAAGGTGTTACATAACTGGTATGAACAGCAGAACCAGCACATTTTTGTTACTTATTCCAGAATTTTTGCAAACATTTGAGAAACAATGCCATGAACAGAATGGCAAGTCGTAAAGTTTCTTTCATTAAAAGAAGGAACTTCTGCAGAATACCTCAAAAGCAGGGAGAAAACCCCCACACAAGTCCTTTCAATTTATAATTGGAAATTGTAAATTAACAAGTCCAGTGAAGTTATGAGGAAGGTCCTGTTGTAATGATCTTTATATAAGAAAAATATAACTGCCTTGTCTCACATAGCACCTTCTGACATGCAAGTATGTGAGTGCCATGTGTTCACTGCTGGGACTCTTAAGTGTTCCTTAAAATGAAGGTGTCAGGTTGAGGAAAAAAAAAAAAAGCAACACATTCAGATAGGGCACTGCAGGAAGGCAAAATGTGGACTGGAGCCCAAGTTCAGAGAGTAGATTGATAATAGAGATGTGGATTCATTCAACTATGAGGGAAAAAAGAAAGGATGTGCAGGAACCAGCTCATGCTGATGGAATCAGCGACTGCGTGGTTATAGTCGCTGTGACAACAATCACATCCCTGCTCCCTACTGCGAGTGCTAAGGGGTTCTTTCCAAATCTCTGCATGCCAAAAAGATTGAAGAACACAAAGGTTCTTGTGGTTGAAGAACATAAAAGGTAATAGACATCTTCCCCAAAATTTGTCTTCTCTTAAAATGTAAGAATTTAAGAGCCAGAAGCATTGCTGTTTTCCTCAAGAAACAGCATTTTCACTGCCTTTTTAAATCTTCAGGAGAGCACTGCGATGAGTTAGGTTGGTCAATTGGGTTAGATTTCCTCTGGGAACTGTGATGCTCTTGCTGAGACAGAAATCCTGGAGAGTCATGGTAGCAGATAATCCTTGGTATGTTTTTCAGTGCAGCTTGGGGCATGAGAGCATTACTGCCCCTGCATAGTGTCAACCTTGTACTGGGTTTGCAGCCTGCCAACATTTCCTGACAGCTACATGAACAGGGAGTGAACTCCAGGACAGCAGAACCAGCATGTGGAGCAGTAACGCTCCCACTGGTCGGAGCTACATCCTGTACACACCCTGTGTAAGGGTCTGTACCCTTTCTGCATTTCTTTCAGCACTGCCCTTCCCACTCCAAGTCTCTGGGCATGTACTTAGTAATCTGCTCTCCACATCCTGCTTTGATCTGCGAGGAGCATCTAAAACAAGCTGTTAATGAACTTGAGGCAAAACTTCTGACTGCAATAATTTGGAGAAAAATTCCACATTAATATGGGCAGGTTAATATGTCAGTGTATGGGAGCAACACCTTCCTGCTTAACCCAGGCTGGGCATTTCTCAGGGTGGCAAAAGCTGCACTGTAAACATTTGGCTATTAGATTTAGCTTCAGGGAAGACACTGACATCTTCTTCTTCTTCCTCTGCAGCCTGTCACTGTCACATGAATGGCTCCTTCTCGGAGATCTGTGACTCTCGGACGGGCCAGTGCGAGTGTAAAGCCAACGTTATCGGGCGCCGCTGTGACATCTGCAAGGTGAGTGACCAGAAATGGGCTTTCCTTTCAGCTTTCTTCACTGTTTGTCTCAACTAAATATCATTTGGTTCTGGATAGGCTTTTTCTGTTGTTTAATTTTCACTGAAAGAACATACATAGATTGTTCTTATGTAGAGCAAGGTAAAATGATTGCTTTTTAAACGTTTTCTAATTGTTTTCTAGAACAGAACACAAGACATAGCATTTACATGCAATGAATGCATTTTAAGCCTCACTGTATCTATAAGTACATTTGTATACATAGTATATACACTTTATATTTTGAATGTTTGATATTAAAAAATTAGTTAAAAATATTGCAGCTTTGGGAGATAATCCCTCTATGAAGAAAACTGCAAAATGTCTGATAGCATCTGATGTTTATTTTTTTTTAAAAAGCAGGATGCTGGTTTAGTTCTGCTGGAATGTTCTGCATTTATGTTTTTTTTCTTAGGGTTTCTTCTTGTATTGTCTAAACAATGTATTATTTTTTGGTGAAAGTGTTTTTTGCCTTGACATTGTTTTCCTGTCTCATAAATCATTGCAGAGAAATATTGTTTCATAAACTTTCACAGAGTTGTCTTCAGGCAGCTAAGGAATATGCTATGGCTGGCTGCACATTTCTCTAGTTCAACATAAGGACTCATGAGTTAGGCCTTTGTCCTCAGAACACCTTCACCTGTATGTAATTTAAAGCACATAAATAATTCTGCAGAAATCAAAAGGATCATTTTCACCCTTTAAAATTATGTAATTTCTGAAGTGGTTTGCTCACACTCCATTTTCAACGGTATTTAAAGAGTCTGTTCAAAGAAAAATTGCTGGTATCAGTGGAATTTGCAGATTGCATAAGGTACCCAGCAAACATCTCAAGCTCATTAATACAGTACTAGTGGTTAATTGGAATGAATCTTTGTTTACTTCAGTGTTTACTCCTGTCTTTATTTCTGTACCCTTTTATGTGGTGTAGTTTCCTTATCTTCACTTTGTAACAGTGTTTACTTTTCATTCTTCAAGCCTAACTACTTCTGGGCTCCAGAAAAGCTGTTTTGTATACCCTGTGGCTGCAGTGCTTTAGGATCTGTGTCACTGCAGTGTGATATGTTGGGAAGATGTATGTGCAAATCAGGATTCATGGGCAGACACTGTGAAATCAGGAGACAGGTGCCTAAATTGCAAGAAAATGTGGGAAGCAGTCAGCAGATTCGAGTACTCCCGCGGAGGTGGGGCACCAGCAGTGCCAGTGGGTGCCCACGAGGTGCTTACCGGCCTGCAGCTCTGGTAATGGGAAACTCTGCTTTGCATGGGCTGGAGTCTCCTGTTTGCTTGTGCTTGGAGCTCACACAGATTGCTTGGGTTTCTAATTTTTAACACCCGTGTTACAATATAAGAAATTCTCAAGAAACTGACAGGCTCGAAGACAAGCAGCATTTTAGGATGCTTCCCCAGTCCTAAGGGCTGGGGAAGTGGTGATATCAGCAAGAAATCAAATACCAGACTAAGTCCCGAAACAGCACCATCAACAGCAGTATGCACAAAATGCATGGGAGATGTACATAAATCAATGGAATCGGTGGGATTTTCATGGACTTTGCAGCATAAGACTTGCTTTTCTAACAATTCAAGAATCAATAGCTTAAGGAGGTTGCAAGAAGGATCAGTCCCAGGGGCAAAGAGTTAAGATCTAATTTTAAAATATTGAACATAACTGGTGTTAAAAGTTCTCATTAGTGAATATTAGCGAAAAGTCCTCAGTTATCTGAGCCATTTTTAACTCAGTGCAGTGCCACTTATGTGACTGTAACGCCCAAAATGATAGGAGTGTTCGTTCCTTATCACAAACCAACAAAGCAACTTATTTCCTAAAATGAAGTAATTATGATACAACTGCTTCTAACAGAGCAGTATTTTAGGAATGTTGTTTGTTCTCCCAGCAACTCAAAATTCCCACACTTACCACACCCTGTTTGAAAAATACCTGTCAGTGTTTGTCATCCTCAGTTTGACTCTGGGACCTGTGCTGTATTTGTTCATGTAGGCTTCCTTGGAGAAATTAGTTTCTTCCAATTAAACATGTATTAGGTTACTGTGTTGCCCACACAGTGCACTGATGGAGACATGATATAATGACATGTTCAGAAAGTTCAGTGTATTTCCTAATTGTAATCTAGGATCTTATCTCTTGTTCAGTGATTCTTAGAATTTCTGTGTGTAAGCAAACTTTGCTGAGAACTTTAACTTGGGGTTGAAGTTTGCATGACTGACCAAAATGACTTTGTGTGCAGCCCTCCTCACAGAATGAAACCCAGCATGATGGTGGTATTTTCCAGCTTAACGCAGTGTAGAGTGCTGATATCAGACTTTTTCTGACTGTTACCCATATAAACAGAATTTATTACATCCTAGCAAACTTTATCTTGAGAACTTAGATGCATGCTGTGCACTGCTTACTTCACTGCATGAATCTGAATGTCTGTCTTGAGATTGTGCGTATTCACATTTCTCTGTTTCTTCCTGTGTAAAAAAAATCTTTAGAGATAGTCAAGTATTTTATTGAACCTTGAGTTTAATTAAATGAGTTTGACTACCTCTTTCTCTCTGATATGCTGTGTTTTGTCAGGCTGAAGTATGAAATTTGCAAAACATTTCAATATAGAGCTTGGAAATGAAAATCAGTGTAATTCTTTATTACATGTATAATCAAGCATTTGCTTAGGTTCGTATGATTTTCAGGCCAAATTCTGACCATAGATGTGGTCCTGTATTCTGACATCTATCAGCAGATTCTCTGTGTGAGTGGAGAACTTCTTTATTAACCTCAGAGATCAGATTTCAGGACTTTTCCATGGAAAGCTTCTCAAGTTTCAGAGAATTCACCAATACAAAAAGTTAGTTAGGGGTTCTACTGTGAACAAATCCATATAAAATAGTAGTCATAGAATCATTAAGGTTGAGGAGGACCTCCAAGTCCATTGAGTCCAACCTTTTGACTGATCACCACTTTGTCAGGTAGACCATGGTACTAAGTGCCATGTCCAGTCATTTCTTGAATGACTTCACCACTGCCCTGGGCAGCCTGCTCCAATGGCTGACCACCCTTTCAGTGAAGAAATTGTTCCTCTTCTCCAACCTGAGCATCCCCTGGCACTGCCTGAGGCGATGAACCCTTTTCCTGTTGCTGGTTCCCTGGGAGAAGAGGCCAGTTCTCACCTGGCTGCAGCTCCTTTCAAGAATTTGTAGAGAGAAACGTTTCCCCCTGAGCCTCCTCTTCTCCAGTTCCCTCAGCCATTCCTCACAGAACTTGTGCTCCAGACCCTTCACCAGCTCCACTGCCCCTCTCTGGACACGCTCCAGCACCTCAATGTCTTTTCTTTTTGTAAGTGGCCCAGAACTGGACACAGCACTTGTGCTCAAGTACAGAGGGACAATCACTGCCATGGTCAAAGCCAGCACAGCTCCATTGATTTGAAGATCTACTGATTTATAGTTGGTAAAAATCTAACACCTCATGCCTGGATCACAAAGTAGTGTATTATAAATTAAATATTTTTCACTTTGTTCCATTTATATTCATTAGCAGTGATCTTTTTAATATCTCATTTTTAACATTCTACTTTTCTGTCAAACTCACTGATAGATTTTATTATTAATGTTGTAATATCAACTTCAAGTGAAGTTATTAATATGATTTGGATTTCAGTATTCACTGAAAGTCATCATGCCTGAAAAACAGGTAGAGAAGTACTCCCATTTTAAAGCACTCTAGCTCAAGACTGAGTTTGTCATTGGAATATCAAGTCTGGTTTGTTCCAAGGAGCCTCTGTTGGTTGATGCAGTGAAACTCACAAGGTCTTTGGCTGAAAGCTTCATGCAGAACTCCATATCACAGTATACAAATGACTTTGTGTCTTCCTTTCTTTACTTTTTGCATTCCACTAGTGAAGTTAAGGAGGAAATTTCTTACTACAGTTGATAACATCTACTCTGGTTCTGTAGAAACTTTATATTGTTCACTTGTAAAAAAGAAAGAAAAGGAAGAAAATAGAAGAGAAACAGAGGCCTAATCCAAAGGTGGAGTTTTTTATCTTAAAAAATCCCCATTATTTGTTTGTGTTGTTCACAAATACACTATCTCTATGTTCTTCTAAAGTTATTCCTATATATCATTCTAAAGAATTGCCCTTAAGTTACTGTATACAGATATTGCCTTTGCTCAGAGGAGATAAAATCTAATTCAGAGACTTTCTGGTTGAATCAATGTCCATTCATAGCTAAGAATTCGAATTCAGTCTCTTAGCAACAAACTCTGCCTGACATAGTCTTACAACCAGAGATGGGGTGTGTATTTTGTGCTGACATACCTTCCATTCCAAGTGAGAATTGTACTTAGGGAAACAGCCTCATAAGAAATGTGTTATATTGCAGAACATTCATTATAGCATCAGGTAACGTTCTGAAACCATTATCCTTTCTCAGCAGTGTGGGGCATTTAGTGTCCTTGCTCCAGGGTTTTACCACTACAATTTAACCTGTTAAAAGCAGTATTTCAGTGATGAAGAGGAAAGAGCAACCCTGATCTCCCTATAGCTTTTCCTCTTTTCTCCTGGTAATCATTCCATGTACTAACTGCCCTTCCTCACTCTGTGGCAGCCTGGAACATTTGGCTTACAGTCTTCCAGAGGATGTGTTCCCTGCAACTGCAACTCTTTTGGTTCCAAGTCCTTCGATTGCGATGGAGACGGACAGTGCTACTGCCAGCCTGGAGTGACAGGAAAGAAGTGTGACCGCTGTGCACATGGGTTTTACAACTTTGAAGAAGGAGGCTGTACTCGTATGTAGATGTTTTCCACCCAAGCACAGATTGATTTGTTTGTTTGTTTGTTTATTTGTTTATTTATTTATTCCTAACATTCTAGTTTGGCTAATTTTGGATTGCCTAACAAATTTCCCTGACAGGGGGTTCATAGACAGCCTTGTGTATCATTCACTTGACAAGGGTGATGATTGGCAAGAATGGAAGACCCAAGCCATTTCTGCTATTTTATGAAGATTTTATGAATTTTATTTTATTTAGAAGGAACAGGAATGTCATTTACTCCATGTAATGTCTGCCAAAAAATTCCATGGAGTTCCTGTAATTTAGTTAAGAGTATCATAGAACTCTGATTAAAATTTTTGCCAAATCACATCAACTTGTAGGGGTGTGAAAGGAAAACAACAAAACCAGAAACTCTCTTTGCTTCTAGTTTTATCCGAAACCTTTGCATTGTTCTTATATGGTTGACCCTCTTTCATTACCACAATCCTTTCCTGTACAGTAATATTTAGTTGCTTACTTAAACTTTTTGTGTACGAGAAGATATTTAAGTAAAACTATCTGCTATATCCCTTGTGTAAACACATGAAAAACCTCCTTTTCTAGATCCTGAAACTCTAGCATTAAATATAAATATATCCAGCCACCTCTTTACCTTTATTTTTTTCCTTTTGGAAATCAGGTCAAAGACTGAAATGAATGCTTCCTATCCTTGAAGTAGTGCAGACTGCTATATCAAAAACAACCCAATCAATAGGTTTCTTCACAGGGAAATATCCATCTTTCCTGATAGAGCTGTGTTTTTCAAGTCTGAGAGACTCATTTAGGTGTGATCACAGGACACATAGATAGTTGGCTTGTGTGACTGACTGCTGGGATGCCAGAATGCTATTATTATTCTTTATGTATAAAGTATATTCTTTCCAGAAGCAGCAATCACAATGTCTCATAATCCATTCTTCCTCCTTTCCTATCCAGAATGGCAGCACTAGGAACAAGTTTAGCTGTCTGCCTTTTCTTACTCCTTTTTTTTTTTAATCGAAGGAGCATCAAGGGCTCGAGACCCATATTTGTGCAGCAAAATTCAATTTTACCTGTAGTGTGGATAAGCCTTGAACCAGGCTGGATTTTAGATTATGTTTGAAAATACTGCTCTATGGTGTTGTCTCCCACAGGAATGAAGGGTTCAAAAACACTTAAGAGGTTTGAAAAGTTCAGATGCATTGGCACCTTGGAAAAGGGAGAGATTTTTCCCAGGCTCACTGATGAGAGAGCTTGAAATAAAATGCAAATGATAACTGCAGTCCTAAAGCCTTTAGCAATTAAATGAAGGGCAAAAAATTCTATCGTTTATGATTAGCATCTTATTCTAACACTCCACAGGTTAAAAGCACATCACTATTGTGAAACACAACAAAATGTTGATAATTACAGTTGGGGAAGGAAAATGAGAGGGCTATTAATGAAATTGCACATTAAAATTTTAATTGCTCTCTTGGCAAACTTTGAAATGACAGGGTTTAAGAAACAGCGATGACATGGTAAAATACTGTAGATCCAAGTAACATTTTAAATATAAATGTATTGGCCTGTGATTATCAAGTGTTTAAAGCAACAGCAGCAGCTAGAGATGTTGAGAAAACTCAGGATTTTGAAAGTTCCAAAGTTAATAGAACAGGTGGAGAGGAATTCTGTTTTCAATGTTCTGGTTTTTCCACATTTATTTTTAGTAGGCTTCTTATGTATTCCTTCAAATGACAAAAAATAAGAATTAAATTATGAATCACAAAGAAAATCAGAAATTTAATAGAAGTATATCAAATCATGCTGGAAGGAAAAGTACAGAAAAATTAATTTAATTGTGACAGTTAAGTATCAAATAAAATATTGGACCTCTTTTATCTAGCATTTATCCAAAAGGAATATAATTTGATTTTTGCTTGTGCAATATAAATCCATAAAGCCTGAAAAACCCTGAAAGCATTGTCAGTGTTGACATTCTAGCAGCAAAGATACAAAAGAGTTTCTATTTCACTATTGCTTGCAACAACTGTGTTGTATTTTTCCCTCTTATTTTGAAAAACATAAAAGTAAAAATAGGAAAAAACATTTGAATATCTCCTTTCCCTCCGTGCCTTTTTAGCCAATTTTGTGTAAGACCTGGAAATCTATAGATGAGCTGTCACATCTGAAAGCCTCAGTCTCCCAATGAGATGCATTCTTAAACTTCAAGCTACAGTGTGTGAAAATATTTTAAATAGCATGCAACACATTGTGTTCCTGCCATGATGGAGGCAAAACTTGCTATCTTCTTTGCATCAATTACCTTATCTTGAAGGCATTGATGGAGAAAAATAAAGGTCAATTCTTATTTGAACTATAGATAGGAGTTCTATTTTTGCACATCCCTTGTTTTCTAGTTTCAATCTGAATTGAAGTATTTCACAGTAAAGGCAATGAACATAAATGAAGCCCTCAGTAACAAAGTTACACTTCCCTTTAAACACCCCGAGGAACAGGTTATCACACAGTGAGTCAGTTTGCCTACGATTCTTTTTCTCTGACCTCATGGGTTATGCGGATGGTGGGTGTGAAAACAACCACACATCAGTTCTGCTCTTTCAATTACTTGTGTGTCTTGTGCCCCTTAACTGCTTATCACTTACATACCTTGAATCTGTATTTGCCACCAATGAACTGTTCACTTAATAATCCTTTAAGAGCAAAGACCACTTCTGGAAGCACTTCCAAACCTGAAGTATTTTTAATTTGGTATAATCTGCAAAGAATACCAGTTTCCCGTGGAGAGGAAACATCAGTTTGTTGAGGTCCTCCCAAGGCAGAGGATATGTAAGCTGAAAAAGAAGGAATAGAAAGGGGAAAAGAAAGTTAAACACCTTTTTTGCCCTTTAAGGAAAGTCTCTTTAGAGCAGCAAAAATTTCAGAAGGTATTTCTCAATTTGGTATAAGAGGTTAAATAGACTGCAAGTTCCCTGCATAGATGGCTCAGAGGCCCTCAGATGGCCTCTTAAAGGAGACAGCATGGGCCCAGAAATTGCATAGCAGCACTCCTGCAGTTATGTCACAAGAGTGCACCATCTCAGACGACTCTGCACTTCTGCAGTTGGTGCCTTTATTTTTCCCATTCTGTTCTTATTGCAGCTACTTTAACCAAAGTTAACCTGTGTTTGGCTGCTACTGGTTTTAGTTTCTTGGGGATTTCCCTACATTTTCTGCCCCATCATGTCCACAGATAACTGAGAGTTCACTGTACAGTAAAGGAATTATCCTAAACCCATTAGGGTCTGCTCTCCAGGTGTCGCATAAAGGGATAACTTTTCCTCTGCTTTATTTTTTTCTGTCTCCCATGAAGCCTGTGAGTGTTCACATTTTGGCAATAACTGTGATCCCGTCAGTGGACGCTGTATCTGCCCCCCCAATACTGTTGGAGAGATGTGCGACAAATGCGCGCCAAATCACTGGGGCCATAACATTGTCAGTGGCTGCAAGGTGAGTGGATTTCTGTTTTCTCTATGTGCATTACCTCTTTCACATTAATTTATAGCTGGAACACAATTTTTGGTTTTGTTTGCGGTTCATCTCCATATTGCAAGTTTTGGTGCGAGACTGTGGTGTAAATGTTGGCAATCTCTTACTGCGCTACAGATCCTCTGTCTCAGGTATGCAGCCTGTAACACAAAACATCCTGTTGGTTCTGCTGTCACACTGAGTCAGTGTCCTGCTTGAGCCTGATTTTGTTTTATTATAGCTGTGTTTAACATGATTGAGGAGATTACCACAGTACTGAACGATGTGTGTAGATGTATATTTACAGGCAATCAGCAGTGCCTTTGGGGAACAGATTTTCTTTGGCCTTAATGGTGACACCACTGGGAATTTGTACTCAAAGTTTGCTTGAGAAAGGCTTCAATTTGTGCATAAAAGACAGCAAGGCAAAAAGAAAAGAAACATCCACCGTAGTTGTAAATTGCACTTTATTCCCGTGTTCTTTAAGGGGAAACAAACCTTATTATTAGCCTTTAAATCCTTTTTATTCCAATATTTGACACAGAGTTAAAATATCTGAAGAGAAGGGAGCAGGAATAGGAATACAATGATGGAATGATGACGAGGCCATGAAAGCTGTTGTTAAAGACCTTGAGTTGAGGGGCGCAGTATTCGGTTAAGGTTGAAAACTGGTGACAGTGGACATCGTGCAAAGTTCAAATGCCTTCTTCCTCCCTGCTGTGCTCATTGATGATAAGGGATTTAATAGTACTGCTACAATTACTCCAGAAAACTATATCTTTTTGGACCATAGTCATACACCATTAATACTTGTTCTTAAAAGGCTGTTAGTCATGTAGCTCAGGCTGCAAAGCAATTAACAAGAATGATTTCTTTTTGGTATGTATATAAAACTCCTGTGAAACCTCTGTGGTGCTGCTGTGATATAGACTCTTGGCTTCTGAAACAAGCCTAATGAGGTTGAAGACCTCTGTTTGAGCTCTGAAGTATATTCTCTGATTGTCTTTTATGTGAGCACATTAGTATGACAGTTCCACGGCACCATCTAAATTAATGATGATCTATCAGCCCACATCTCTTTCAGTATGTTGCTGCTAATTTCTGCAAAGTGAGATGTGAATCTCCTGCTTTGCACTCTTTGTAGAGGATTTCCAAGGCTGTTTTAAGTCTGGGATAGAGAGCATTGTAGAAAACTGCATAAACCACACATAGCATCTGATTGTAATTTAGGTTTTGATATTGCACACCAAGATATTTCAGAGAATGGTGAACAATTTCATTTCTCAGCTTTGTCTTCAAATGTATCTTGTAGAATAAAGTTCTTTCTGTCAGAAAGTTTTATTTTTTAGGTTAGATAGTCATCTTGCAGACTAATATTTAACCAGTGGTTAAATAGTTTCTCTGGCATTCAGTAAAGATTGCGTCTGTATATTTCCTGTATATATTCACCTTCTTTATAAATGGTGTTTTCAGATCAGAGGAAAGGTGCTCTAAGTAGTCATGTAATAAACAGTTTTTTTAAAAACTGAATCCACATTTTCTTCCTCTCTTTTCCAGCTTTGTGTCTTTAATTTTAGCAAGTCTATCCATGTCAGTTACTGTGGTAACCCGTACTGCTGGCACTGAGTTTTTTGCTGTAAGCTGAACTTCTCCATATGATATTCTGGTCACACCAGTGATTACAGCCAATGTCTTGTATTAACTGTGCAGTGCTACCACAGTAATAGCACCGAGGGATTCTTCTGTTCTTTGGAAAGCTGCAGTTTTCCCTGCTACTTTTGTATGTAGTATGTAGACACCCTGGAAAATCACCTATTTCTATCCTCACTTGCCTGTGCAAGTTTTATTCTGTGAGCAAGTTTACTTCCAAATATATCACATGACTAAATCTCTAGCCCTTACTGTGTAAATTACTGTCATCTAGGAGTCTTGTTTGTACAAAGAGGGTAGTTACCTGTCTGATGGATGAGTAATAGACATTGAACTAGATTCCTCTGGAACCACTGAACTCATTGCTCCTGAGCAATTCCAATTTTAGGAAAGTGTTCTGAAAATGCCTGCAGAGAATTTACATACAAAATACTTCTTAGAGAGTGCTTGTAGTTTCTGAGTTAATTTTGTCCACAAAGTATTCCAATATCCTTAACCTTTTGGGTTTATTTGTTTTCAATGCCTAACTTATATATGGTAAGTAATATTTATTGAAAAAAATTCCACCAGTGTTGTAAATGTATTTAGTGTAAATGCTTGACCCATGTTGAATAAAAATACATGACTGGCCTTATGATTTAAATATGTTATTTTTAGACAGTGGAAATTCACTGCTGTGTTTTATTTATAGATACTTAAAAGAGGTGAATTGTTTTTTGGCTGGGTTTTGGTTTTGGTTTTGTTTTTTTCAGAAGTACAATTACAATTGCCTTGTTTCTCTCCTTTTCAGCCCTGTGAGTGCAGCCTCATTGGAGCCCTAAGTTCTCAGTGTGACTTAAATACAGGCTGTTGCTTCTGCCGCCCTGAATTCTCTGGGGAAAAATGCACTGAGTGCAGGTTGGGCTACTGGAATTATCCACATTGTGTCGCTTGTCAGTGCTTCCTGGCTGGGACAGATCCACAGAGCTGTGATGCAGAGGGGAAGTGCTCATGCATTGATCATTCTGGCCAATGCAGCTGCAAGGTAGGACAATAAGGTTGTAAGCTGATCTTATAACTGCTGAGAAGTTTATTTCAGATTTCATTGGCACTTGCCCTTGCATGTTCAAACAGTATATGCGGAACAATCTCAGTGGTTTTCATAGTGCATTTGCGAACTGATGTGGGAGGAGTCCAACATAAAGAAAGACTTCAGAATTTATCAGTTGCTTTTCCACTGCTTTGCCAGTATAGCATCCTCTTCGGAGGATTCTTAGCATCCTCTTTTTTTCCCCAATTTTTATTTCTGTCTATTCTTACAGAACTGTTACCAGTTCATCCCCATAATACAATTCTTGTTCAGATTCTGGGCACAATAAAAGCAAACACATCAGTAACCACAGTATGCCACAGTGCTAATTCAAAGTACATTGACTTAGATGGAGTCAATATTCATCATTTCATGAGTAGAATTCACTGCAATAGTATCTGTTTGGAGTAGACTTCATCCAATTCAGGATCATTAAAGCAAAGACTTTTGGCATCATCATCTGCAACATTCTTATTTGGAATTGTGCTTGGTAGAACAGCACACTTAGGTTGTTTGAGAGTTGGCTGCATTGCTGAGCTTACAGGGCAGTAATTGGTCATTTGATGTGCAGTTGGTAGCCAGCAAGCAGATTATCCCAGAGCCAATACCTTCCTCAGCGACACAGATGACAGAATTCATGATCAGCACATTTGAAAATACTGCTGACTTGGAGGAGGTCGAGGTTGATGTGCTGAACGGTAGAATTACTGTCTAGAGGGTTCTTGAAAAGTCTGATGACTGGGAAAATAGAAAGGTCCTTAATTGGAGTGGAATGACCTCAAGAATCAGTACAGTTTGGGAGGAAGAAGCCTGTGTGGCAATCCTGCTGGAAAATGCAATATAAACCCACCGTATAATCTCATGGTAAGTAAGGCAAACTGCCCACTGATCTGGATGCAGTGAGCCCAGTGGCCAATGCAGCTGCAAGGCAGGACATCACAAAGAGCATGGTGAGCAGGGCAAAGGCTTTATCTACTCAGTGCTCTGCTCTTACTGTAGCTCGTGCTGGTAAGACTGCACTTGGAAATGGTGTCCAGTTTTAGAGCTTGATTTGAAAGTGTTGTTGAGAAATTGAAGAGGATCCGGAGAAGAGTCTCACAGCAGATGATCTGTGGGGATGTACTGAGAGAGCTGGACTCTCTCTTAGGCTGAAAAAAGAGGCTAATAAGAGGAAATGCAATTACAACCTATTAGCCACTTCAAAGAGTAATTGATGGAATAAAGTCCTTTCTGACAATGGCAGAAGATGTAACAAGGGACAACATCTGCCAAAGGGAGCTTGGGAATTTTGGGTTGGACATTAGAAAAAAAAATCAGAGTTATGCAGCAGTGGTACACATTATCCAGAAACATGTGAAATGTCCATTCTAGGAGATTTTCAAGAACTGGCTAGAAAGAGGCATGGGTAATGTGACCTAGTATTCGTGATAGTTGTACTTCTAGGGGGGAGGTTTTTAAAAGTGACCCCTAGAGATTCTTTCTGTGATTTAGATTCATTCTTCTTCTTTAGGTCTGTATTGACACAAAGAGATAGTAAAATGGAAGGATGAATTTAAGTAATTGAATTGCCAGGTAATTATTTTGTTAAATGGGCAACAGTCACTTAATTCTGAGTTTCAAGACACAGAACTGTAGAACAAATTAGGTTGGAAGTGACCTATGGAGGTCATCTAGTCCAGCACCTTGTCTGAAAGACACTGCTGAGACAGTACTTCCAAGCATGGGGAGAGATTTCACAACCTCTTTGTGCAAACTGCCTGACCACCCTCCCATTTTCTGGTATATTTGAACAGGAAGCATTATGTTCTATTTCACAAGTACTGATTCAGTTGATGATGACACCATAAGAAAATGGAAGTGAGTTGACCACATGGACTGTCTGAATAAAACTCAGTGCTATTTGCCCTGTGCCAGCCTCTGAAATGCAGAAATGGAAGTATCTCAGTTCTTTCAGCCTCTCTTGATACATGATAAGCAGCAGCCCCTCTAACCATCTCGGTGCCCCATTTCTGGGTTAGGTCCAGCATGTCACAGAATCACAGAATTGGTCAGGTTGGAAGGGATCACTGGAGGTCCAGTGATCAGTCCAACACCCCTGCTCAAGCAGGGTCGCCTTGAGCACGTGAGTCAGGGTTGTGTCCAGACTGCTGTCTCCAGAAACGGAGACTCCACAACTTCTCTGTGTCATTGTTTTTCTTGTAGCTCTTGTAAGCACTAAGGAGAAAGAGTGGGAGTTCATGGCATTTTAAAATAGAAGTGTTTCTTTGTTGATTCTTTTAAGGCTAATAGCATAGTTGCTTCTATGTTTCTCTGAGAGCAAATGAACAGTGTATATTTAGCTGATGATTAATGATAAGGAAGTGCAATTGACATGAAACAAAATTCAAAGCAAGTAAAAATCACCATTTATGAGAGAAAACAAACAAATAATACTGAATTAAGTAAGCATTTTTCTCCCCGGAATTTTAATCTAAGGTTAAATTTAAATCTAGAGTTGGTTAATCTTTTGTGTAGCTTTTTTTGAAAGAGTTATACATTGAAGAAACTAGATTTTTATAAAATTATAATTGTTCCCATTTAAACCTGCTGTTACAGCTGCAGAAATGAGCTCTCAAAGGCTCAGGAGCCTTATTGTCAGCCCTGACAAAAAGCAACAAAATGTAAGCTAAATACAGTGTACGCACATTTGTTGATAGAATATGTGGAAATGAGGGTTAAAACTGGTAAATCCTGAGGGATAATGGTTTCTTGTATAAGCTTTGGAAAGTTGAATTTTTTTTAGATTGGCTTCTTCACACTAGTCTCAAGAGAATAAAAAAGGTATGTGGGGAGAAAAAGCCACAGTGTTTTCATATTGGTGACTTTTTTTCTTTTTAATACCTTGGTCTCAGTATGAAAATGGTTTTAAAAGGCTCTGCATAAATTATTGTGTATCTGCCCTATCTGGAATAGCTTTTTATTTGGACTAATTGAAAAATGAAAATAAAAGCATTGACATTACAACAGTGAAACATTTCAGCCTTGTTAATACTGTTCAATGATGTGGAAAACAATCATGATGAGGGGAAAGCTTTTCTCTTCAGAATTTCCATTAAAATACATTTCTCAGCAAGAACATTTAGGGCTGTACCTTAAATATCTGAACATGTCAATGCTAATTCGTATTAAACAGAAGGCTTGATTAGCATGGCAATTTCAGAACAACTTATTTTTCTTATCTTATCAATCAGTTATTGAGCATGTCATGCCCAAAGTGCCATTTAATTTTTCTGTGCTTACAACTTTCAGTGTGAAGCCAGCATCTATTGCTCAGAGCTACTCAGTGGATACAAATGCAAATGCCTTAATTACATTAATTACATATGTTTGCATACACACGTGATAAGAAGCTGGAGAGTTCCTTGAATATTTCCTAAAGCTTATTATTATTGCTTGCTGCACCCTGTTATTATCATTACAGTAGGATTTTCTGTTTCTATTGCTACCTTGAAATAAAACTTGATTTTTTTTTTCCCTTTTAAAAATACTCTCTCTCTCTTCCAGGTTAATGTGGAAGGTGTCCACTGTGACAGGTGCAAGTCTGGTACATTTGGTCTCTCTGCCAGAAACCCACTTGGCTGCAGCAGTTGCTATTGCTTTGGCCTGACTACGCAGTGCAGTGAGGCAAGGGGGCTGATCCGCGTGTGGGTGAGTAGGAAACTGCTGAGCCATGTAATGCGATAATGTTGTTTCCTGCTGGCATCTTTTAGTCAGGCACTGAGAGGTAGCTAGAAAATGGCCAAACATTTAAGCAATCACTTTCCTCTTTATGCTTTGAGGAGTGGTGAGAGCAGTATGTTCCATTAGACAATCAGGGTCAAGACATTAAAAGGGAATAAGTAGATAAGAAAATGAGTGATAGGGTAGCTGACATCCAGCCAAAGTAAAGCTATTAAACCTCAAGAAAGGGCAAGCTGGTCATGTGGGGAAGTTATGCAGTCTAATGCATTGCAACATAATCTCTGGTACGCGATACACAGTTTACCCAGGTGTATTCAAGGGTCACAGGTGCTTGTTGTCCAGCATAAATCCCACAGTTCAGTTAATCTGTTTATTTTCCTTGTTGATTTTGTTGTTTTGCTGGGGTTTTCTTTCATTTTTAAAAAAGGGCTTATTGAAGCTATATTTAGATTCAAGCACGGAAAGGTATAATCCATCAGAGCAAACAAAGAGCTCTACACCTGTTTGTGGAAGAGGGCCTTGAGACCTATGCTGAACTGATAAATAAGGCAGACTGGATATCTCCATTTATCTGTACAACAAGCACAAAATACACATTGAGACTGCTGCCATGCCAGCCCCTCAGCTGCATTCTGGAGGAGAGATTTCTAATGGAAAATTATTAATTCTGTCCCCATGTATGGTCAATCATAGCTCTGCTCGAAAGAATGCCAACCATACAAGGCACAGAAGTCTGCCTAATGCAAATCAGCCAAAGCCCCAGACTGTACAAGCATCAGTTAGATAAGGATACTTCAGGCTGAAATCAAGTTAATCTCTCTTGCTTAATATAATATGGATAGCACTTATTCTCCCGTTCACTGTTCAATCCCGTAGCACCTCTTTCCCTTCCCAGTGGATGAAGTGATTTATTATGATCTGACCCAGTTTTTCTCATTATTTCAGTTTTGCCCATCATATGCTGCTAGACTGGAGATGAAAGGCTGTAGAAGGCTGACAATTTATAAAATTTAATCAAGTTCCATAACAGCAACAGTTCTGGATAATTGTGCTTTGACCTTTGTGGCAGCACAAAGCAGAAAAAATTTAAACCTCCCGATTATTTTGTTTCCCTTGATTAATTTCCTTTTGTATTTATGCTCATATCTAAAGAAGTGTATGTCCATGTCGCATGTAGTATTTGGTACTCTCATCCATTTCAGAATTGATACAGAACTGTAAAATAAGGGAGACTGTGTTCTGCCAGCTGCTAGTGGCTATTTTGGCTACTCTCAGGTGCTTCAAATGACATTAGACTTGTTTAAACAAGCAAATCCAGATTTTTATGACAATAAGGCATGGTTGATGAATGATCTGAAATTCAAATGTGTTGACCCTTTTCTTGGTATCTAAAGTATTAAACAGTAAAATACAGTTATGATACAAAATCAGTAAATCTCACTTAGGGCTGGCAATATTAGGTGTGCTTCCATGTCCGATCAGTCCATAGATGCTGCTGTAAATGGAAATACCAGGATACTGAAAGTACAGTCCAGGGTTTGGTTGATTCCTTATTACCTGACTCCTATCTCATGACCAGTTTGTTGATGGTATGACTGTTACCTGCATTTGTTTTCATCTTCTTCACTCTTTGGGAGAAAGCAGTATTGATACAAGCCCTTTGCATCTGTTCACGCATTCCCTGAGATACTTCCATTGGCACAGAATTACGAAGACACTTACTACAGTTTTTGATCAAAATAATGATTTCAATATAATGCTAATGAGACTTTGTCAACCAGTCTAAGAAAATTACAAGCACATAAGTGGCATCCTTGTATTTTTTTAATAAAGCTGAATTTAGAGTTACAGAAACCTTCACTGAAGCCTCACTCTCTGCAAATTGTCTGGAGAATATTTAGTTTGAATATTGCATAGAGGTATCAAGGCATCAGACACTGTGTTTAACAGCTCCAATGATCTATAAGTGGTGAGAAAGTGCTTCTTTGTAAGGTAACATTTCTCACAATCTGAACAATAGAGGCCTGCGACTAAAATAGTGCTATGAAAATCACTTTGATAAAATTCGTGGAATCACTTGCTGATTAAAGTATTTTAACCAGTGCTGCTACATTCTTTGTTAACATTGAGGACAAGGCGCAAAAGGCTCAAGGGGAAAGTCATTATTAGCACTGTTCATACCTGAAGGAGTAGCAAGACTGCTTTGTGACAAATTGTTCATGATGTGAAATGAAATTACCTAGAAGTAATTTTTTAAAGAGCTAGAATTTAAAGACTAACAATTCATGGGGAAAAAACAGAGTTAATTTTCTTCTCAATTTTTTCAAATATGCATAGGTGACCTTGAAGCCGGAGCAAATGATTCTGCCACTGGTGGATGAAAAGCTTCAGCGTAGCACTCTTTCAGGGATTGCATTCCAGCCTCCTGAAATAGTAGCAAATATAGAACAGGTGATGCAGGATCTTCGGTCAGAACCTGTTTACTGGAGACTTCCAGAGCAGTTCGAGGGACGTAAGGTAAACCTAAAACTCCACTGAATACTGACGTGGCTTTTTTTTTCCTTTTAATATTATTTTATTATTTTACAGTGCCTTTTTTCCTTCCCAATAAGCGTGTCTTCACACAGTGGAAGGTACTTCAAAAGAAAGTAAATGCTATTCCATTATTAAAAACTATTTGCTCTGTTATTATGGAAATCCATAAAGTAACACGAACAATATTTTACATGTTAATATCTGTAAATATCTATGTTCTATTTTTCCACAGGATAAATTTTCTCATAAAAATGTTATTTGAAAAATTAAGCTACACAAATTTAATATAACACTCTTGCAATTTTTTGTTTCTCTCATTTTTAAAGCAAAAAGTACGTTATATTTGTAGATTACATGGGAGAAAACGATTGAAAGAACCGTCCTTTTAGATATTGTTATGCACCTCTGTGACAATTTATTTTGCACTTTTGATATTTCTTGGTTTGGTGGAGCACCAAGGCACATATGAGGAAACAGATAACATACTGGTTTTAGTGTAATATAATAACAAATTGTGGATGAGTGTTTTTGAACACAGCCCTTGTCCCCAGATAGTTCCACAAGTACATATTGCTATTTTCTACCACGCATGCATTCATCAGGCTGTGCATAGGTGCAGAGCACATCTAGCTCCTTCCCAGAAATTTATTTTTAGCTAACTGAAAATGAGATTTCTTTTTGTGCTTTGCTAGCTGACCGCTTATGGAGGGAAACTGAAATATGCCATCTATTTTGAAGCACGAGAAGAGACAGGTTTTACTACTTACTCCCCACAAGTCATCATAAGAGGTGGGCCTCCCACAAATACAAGAATTATTGTCCGGCATATGGCTGCCCCTCTGATTGGCCAGCTGACAAGGCATGAGATAGAGATGACAGAGGTAATGTTTCCATCTACTTTTTTAGCCTGAAACTTAAGCACGTGGGTCTTTCGAATATTGTTAATAATCTGTCTTTTGTGTTTCTGTCTTTCAGCATGAATGGGAATATTATGGTGATGACCAAAGAGGCAGAAACCCTGGACCCTGGGAATATTATCATAGTAACCCAGGTCTCAACAGGACAATGTCTCAGGCAGATTTCACCTGGAAATATTATGGAGATGACTCAAGACCAAGTAGAACTGTATCCCGGGAAGATTTCACGAACGTGTTGTATGATGTTCATTACATTCTTATCAAGGCGACTCATGGCAATATCATGAGGCAGAGCAGGTAACTCTTTCATGAAATGATCTGAAATAGTGCAGTAGTCAGATAATCTCATAGACCTCTCAGCTACTCCCAACAGAATTTGTATTTATGACACCAGCTATAAGCCATTGCTGAGAAGAAAGAGCAGACAGAATTTGCGTTTGGCGTAGCGGAAGACACAGAAGAGGGAAGTTTTATGCACTAGAAGATTTAAATCACACTAGACAAGTAGAATCTCTGTTTTCAGGATCCTGGAACAGAAAACACATGTAAGCACACACATTCTGAAACAAACCTAGTGTATTTTTTGAATAAAGGTCTATTTTATGAAAGCATGATGCTGTAATTAAATATAGATATTAGCGCATGAAGGAATTTTCTCCTGCAAGTGGGAAATTAAATATGTTAGGGTCAGACTCAATATCTTCTATTCCATTTATTAATGAATCAGTTATGCAAGGAAATGAAGATAACACTAAATTTGAAGTGGACATCAGGCAGCAACGTGACAGGAACAATACAAAAATCTCTGCAATCTAAAGGTCAGTTGTAAGATTTACACTGAAAGTAGCAGTCAATTGAACAAACAAGGAACAACTGCTTAGTTATCTATTCTTCAAAGAGGAGTCTGTTGTTTACAGCATATCACCAGGTGAACATGATTCAGTAACAATATTCTTGTTGAGAAATGCTAATCCTCTATCTGTATGTATAAATAGATGTGGGCTGCAAAGTGAAAAAAACAACCTCTTTTATTTTCACCCAACACTAGTAAAGCCTAAGCGTGAAGTTCAGGTTAATGGAATTCAAGAAAATAGTTATTAAAGTGCTCAGAGGATCTCAGTGACCATCATCACAGGTTAGAAAATATGACATGTGAAAGAAGATATAAAGAACTAGATATGTTTAGAAATTAGAAATTGCTTTAAGATGCTTAAAATGTTGTCACAGAGAAAATGGAAAGAATGCGTTCTCTGTTGCCTTGGTGGGTAAGTCAAAAACAAGCATGAACTTGAACTTCAACAGGAAAGATTCACATTAGACATGAAAGATAAACTGCTGGGGCTAGAGAAGTTCTAGACTAGCTTACATAGACTATTGCACAAAGTTTTTAATAATTAATGCACAATATCCTTTGCAATCAAAATTTATTGGCAAGGGGATGGGAATAATCAGAGATAAACTCCAAAGGTCTCCAGAAGTCCTTCTTATGATTCTGTCATAGAAATGATAAGCTAAAATTATTTCTAGGTTTCTAGGGTACAAATAGGTCTTTAAGAGTCTGAAGGCCTTTGGAGTTTGAAGGTGAATGGTAGGGGCAGATACCATGCAACTTCACAGTACTGTGTGACAGAAAACATAGTCATTGTTACTGCTATAGTTTCTTTTTAAAGTGTATAGTTTACAGAAAAGTATTAATGTAGCTTGCACTGGCTAGATTCTGAATATTAGTAACAGATGCCACAAGTGTTTAACATTGGTTTAATTTATTTTTGGTGTAGTCCATTTAGGATATTGTATTACAAGCAAGGGGATTCCCAGGAAAAGAGTTATGAAGGTAACCCCAATGCAATGTGGAAAATTTGAGAAGCATATTCATGTTTCATGTATGTTTCTCCCTTCCCTCTAAGCAGTACAGATCTTAGTTCAGCTGTGGAAGCAAAAACTGAGTACTGTCTCAGCTGGTGCATCAAAAAGAAAGTTATGACAGCAAAGCTGATTTTGGTCTGTGGTGTGTGTGACTCCTGTGACTGTGCTAGGCCTGCACTGCACCAGCATTTTGTCAAGGCTGCCCAGTAATGAGGCAATCAGAACAGGGAAGGACTTTTCAGTTCCAAGGCAGGTTTGCAAGGTGTCACTTAAAGAACCAGAATATATTTTTACAGCATGGCATTTCAGAATGTGACATTTTATGACGGCAGAGCTTAGCAAACAGTTCATCTGGTCTTTCTGGTAACTTTCCATCTGAAGTCATAACCTTGCATATAATTTTGTATTTGATTTTGGAGGAGGTTATGTCGCAATGGATTTTTATGATCTGTCTAGTTACAAAGTTAACATTTATCACATGGTATCTGAGACTTTAGGTAGAATATAGCAGGAATACATTATTATTTTTTTCAAGTTAGCACCTTGAATGATTTCAGCAGAAATTTTGCCTAAGAATAAAATATAAATCCCCAAAAATGTTTTTAAAGGTTAGTGAAATATTACCTTGCATAAGACTTGAAGGCTTTTATTAAAAATAAGTTGAGACTCTCTAAAGAACAATATTTATACTAAAATTTAAACATATGTTTGAATTAAGCGACAATAAAACATTTGTTTAAATAGAGTTTGTTATGCTTTCCAAATAAGGGCCCTTTTCTAAACTAGTAAAGCTTCTCTTTCCACTTGACTGCGCCTAGTAGAAAAAGATACACAAAGCTAAAGAATCTGTGGATGGGAGGAGGAAAAGATATATATGAAGTATTTTTACATTTTTTTTACGTTTTAATAGTGCTTTAATTTCAATTGCAAAGTTTAAAAGCTGCAGGTAAGTGATAAACTACAGGAAAAACACTTTAAAATAGAGTCAAAGTAGCAGCAGCAATTGGGAACATAAAAATAGCTTCATTCTAGTGCTAGCACTCTATTAGCTAAACAGTTTAGTAGCAATGCTAATGTTCTTTCTGCTTCCAAGCTGTAGCATTATTAGTGATTTAGAGGTTTCTGCTCAGAATCCCAACCCAAACATTTTTCTCCTGTATTGTTTATTTTGTTGCCCTCATTTTCACATTCAACACTCTAAATGGAAACATCGCTTTTATTAGATTTTGTTTTGCAACAAGGCTGTGATAATAAATTTCTTGAATTGAAGTATACTTTCAATTTCACTGCAAATTATTTCAATATTCCCAACAGTGATCAGGTAGCAGTTGTTTAGCTGCTGCCTAATAGACAGTTCCCAAAAGTCAGCCAAGCCTGACCTTCCTTAAGTAACATTTTACACAAACAATAGGTAGCTTTGTGGCCCTAGAGTGTATTGTTATCTAAATACAGCTTTATGATGGTAAACAGTTTTTCAACTGTGCCCTCACTTTTGAGGATGATAGAGAGGCAGGTTTCATTTTCTTTTCCCATTAAATGTACAGAGATTTTAATGTAACTTTACATTGACATATGGTTTTGCCCTCTTTATTTTCAGTCTTCTGTTTTGACTTGGGTCTTTTTGTTTGCTTGGGTTTTTTTTGGGTTTTTTTGTTCAGTTTACCTGTTCAACTGAAACCCTTTCTTCAGGTAGTAAGAAGAGAGCATAGGGTTTAAGTCACTAGATTGCTTTGGGGATTTTTATATTGACACAAGGTTATCAAGACGTGTGGGTCTGGTCATGTAAGCTCAGTCACAAAACTCTCATCTCGTTCAGTGGTGGGCATTTGCTTTTCGTCCATTCATCCTGACATTGGTACCTCTATGCCAATGAGCAGAACAGCACCACTCAGTCCCTCAGGAATCAAGGTCTGGGAAAAGTTGAACAGGCTGAGCATGAGGAGAGGTGAGCAGCTCTGTGAGCTCCTCTCCATTAACACTGTGCTCAGACACTTATTGAATAGACTCTACCCACATTATTGACATTTATTCGGCCAGTTACTCAGACAATCTTTGACATTTTAGCTTAGGTTAGCATTATATTTGAAACTTTAAAATTTACTCTATTCTGCACATTTTGTTTCTCTGAGGCAATAGGTGTTCCATATCATAGCATTCATTTAAGCAAACTAACAAATCCTCAAAATAAAAAAGTAAGCTTGAAGTACAGCATTCTGATACACTAGGATTAAGTGAATTTAATTAGATTTTACATTTGTTGTCTTCGTCCATGATGTACTCAACCCTATTTAGCAGGTCAGCATTCATGCTGGAAAGACAAGGAGTGGTTGGGAGGCAAGGATATTATTAGGATAGATTTTATTTTATTTTATAAATAGTTGCCTCATTAAAAGCTCATTAAGAGGACAATTTTACTGCCATACCCCTGAGAGTCATAAATTTCTTAATGAGTCCCTCCAAATGAAGAACCAGATATGAGTTTTTGTATGATAACTTTTGCTAGTTTGGCTGAAAAGAGATTAAAGAGATAGAATCAAGCTGGAGATTTAGTTAGTTATACTGTTGCCTAGAACTAGAAAATGAGACCGGAGGTGGTGCTAACTTTGTAGTTTCTTGGGAGATGCAAAAAAACCAGTGTTGTCTGCTGTAGATCAAGAATCCTACAAACAGCCAAATGAGACTATTTCCTCCTGTGCCAGGTGACTGTAAAGTAACAGGGTTTGAGTGAGTGCTTGACTAATCTCACTGGAGGTGTTTGCTCCTTTTTTCCAGGATTTCTGAGATCTCCTTGGAAGTTGCTGAAGGCGGCCCTGTGTCTGGGATGGCTCCTCAGGCTTACCTGATAGAGGAATGTGACTGCCCATTGGGTTATTCTGGTCTGTCCTGTGAGGTACAGTACTAACCTAGCTCCCAGGAAAAATCTTTGTACCTTCTCTGGTCCATTCATTGACAAGGTGTGAATAGTAATTGAGTGTGAATTCATTTAAACCAGCAGCAACTCTCCCTTAATTTAATTACTTATTTTCTCTCGCAGGTATTTCTCTCATGGGGAATTTCAGTCTTTTTTCTTTTTTTTGCTGTAGGCAAATATGCCACAGAAACCATGGCAATGACTCAAATACCTAGAATATAGGAAGGTGAGCTTTACTGGGGCAGCATCGCTGAGGCTGAATTGAGTGACTGATGCTAACACATCAAGCCTTTTTGAACAGATAAGGGTATAGTACTCTTGTAATAGTAAATACTAACTCGCTGAACACCAGGAGAAAAGTGTTGGTCAACTAAGTGACCTGGGTGCTCCTTATACATGCACTATATTTATTTTTTACTTACAATTTCATGCTGAAGATTGCGTATTTCAAAAGTACCCAAGTGTTCTAGCGAATCAGCTGACTTGTATATGCTTTTGTAAAATGGATTTCATGATAGGTACCAGAGAAGTTGTTTAAGATAAAATACATTGGCTGCAGAATGTAAGTTAATATTTCTGACTGTCCATGCTCTTGATGATGAGACTGCCAATCTTTCTGTGTGCAGAATACCATGTTTTCATTTTTATTCAGCACAAGCAATTCTGAATTCACTGTTTGCACTTGTTAGGTAGAGGTAGCAGGGAACAACACCTTGAATATTTTGCAAATGCCTCAGATATCCTAAGATGGATATTGTAAGGGTTTCCCCCAAGCTAGCAATGGGAGAAAAATTGAAGCAAATGAAGGGAAAGATATGTTGTTATCTCTGAGAACTCTGATCCCTTTGGATATTATACGTGATTGTGTTATGCAGCAAATAAGTCAACAGAAAGAGTAAGTTCATAGGAAAGGTGTGTAAGAAGGTGAATGAAGTAATTTTCTTTGCACACTATTTCAATAAGAGAATACCCCTGAACTTGTGTAAATACATGAGAAATTAATGGACTCTATTTGCTTAGAAGTACAGAATATTTTTTTAATTACTGTGGCAAATTGGATTTTTGAAGAAAAATATATGATAATGTAATTAGAACTTTTTTTTTTAAATCACACCCACCAGGGGCTCAATAAATATCTCAATTGCAACCTTCATACTTCATTCTTAATTGTGTGATCTTCATATACTCATAACTTAGTTTATTTTTAGTGTGCTCAGTGAAGGTTATGGTGTGTTCTGTGAAGGTTTATTTAATTTCAGCAGAAAAAAAATATCTGATACACTGGCATTTTTTAAGCAGGTGTAAACATGGTGTATGTGTCTGTGCCATGCTTTATCCATATAATAACATTATGAAGACTATATGCACAGCAGTTTTTACTAGAAGTGACTTTTATATTCCCCCCCCACCTTTTTTTTTTCCTTTTTTTTCCACATCTAGTTGTAGGCTGCAGAAGCAGTGGTAAGAATTTTCCCAATGGCTCTACTTCTGGAAAGCTTCCAAACTAGCAATTAAAAATGTAGTCTGTTTTATCTTTTGTCTGTGTTTTATTTCATCTCAGAAATGCTTCAATCAAAATAGGTGGTAAGACTGTCAATGGCATGTCAGAAAAAAAACCCCAGATATTAGTTTTGTTTGAGGATGTACCATGTATTTATAATCTGATTCTGAAGTCATTCAGAACTTGTAAAGCTGTGTTTTGTACCTTGTTTGGACAAGTACACTTGTGGGGATAGAGAGGGAGGGGGAAAAAGGATATTTTAGTCAAGAAACTGAACTATTTTAATTTGAGATTATTTATCTAGGTTAGAATTTTTCACAAACCATGAAAAAAAATATAGACTGTTTCTATGCTTCAGGGAACTTAACATGATCTAAGTCAAAATAGAAGGGGAAAAGCAGAACTGAGTTAAGATTAATTTCTTTGTGATTCTAAAGAAAATAATTGTGTTTATACCTTTTCCATAACTTAGACTCCTGGAGGTTTTAGCAATGATTATAAAACTGTCAGAGTGGTGATGTGTGAATAAATCTATCATGTCAGCTAGTGCTTCATTAAAAAATCATGCTTTTGGTCACAAAAATTACTTACTCCAGATTCTCTTCTGTTTTATTTTGCATCCATTTTATTGCTGTGTGAAAAGTGTACCACTCCTTTCCAAAAAGCAGAAATTGTGGTCATCAGTAGGAAATGACCTCATCAGCCATCTTTCAGAGGCTCCTGGCACCACTAGGTGGTGGGATTTATACGTGGGACAAGTAGGCACTTACCCCTAATGGTCTCAACTCTCAAAATGTTCCTGTTTGTGTTTTTATGCTGCCATAGCTGTGTGCTTTCTGAGAGCTGTGCTAGGGCGTCCACAGAACTGTGTAATAAGCCTGAAATAAAGATCAAGTGTTTGTTTTTGCATGTGTCAGCTTTGCTAGCAATTTTTGGGTTATACTTGGAATTTTATTGCCAAGCTGCAGCAGAGGAAACTTAGTGATGGATAAACTTGGTTTGGGGCTAATAGGCTCAAGACATGGAAAACCTTTAACATTTTGAATTCTGTACTTTTATGGTGTTTAAATTATATAGCTATAAATAATGCAACCATGCTGCCATTTTCTTGTTTATTATTCGGCTTTTGCTTGTTATCCATCAGGTAGTGTGTAGGCAGATACTAGCTTGTGGAACCTGAAAAACATAGCAGGGATGAAGGAAACAGAATCATCATGCTTGCTCTTCACAGTCCACGCAAAAAAATTATTTTGAAAACAAACTCTTTTCTTAAGTAATGAAAGGAATGATGCTTGATGCACAGTGAGAACAGAAAGGTGTTCTGCATCTGAATGAAAGATCTCTCAAACTGTAGTATAAAAGCCTGATGCCAGTAGAGTGCTCCAGGGATTTTTCAGCCATGTTTCCAATTAGGGCTGGCTCTTGTTATCTGTAAAGTACTGTATATTGTTTGTAACACAGCTGGAAGCCTGTCAGATTCTTTTCACAACTTGTAAAAACTGGTGATTGGAAAGATGAGCTTGCAATGCTCCCCACACACAGTCCACTCTGTAATGATCTATTTTCTTCTGCATCTTTTTTTATTGCAGTCATGCTCTCCAGGATTTTATAGGCTTCCATCTCCACCTGCGGGAAGGACACCTGCTCAGTCCTTAGGCACCTGTGCTATATGTCAGTGTCATGGACACAGCACTATGTGTGACTCTGAAACATCAGTTTGTCAGGTATTACACTTCTAAACCTTTGCACCAAATTAATGTAAAATTCCTAAGTTGTGCTACTAATCTAAAAAAATAAAAGACAATATTTTAATAAAATTTTGCCTAAATAGCTTAAGTGTCAAAGTTCAGGGAGAGTCATAAAAGCAAACTTTTGAAGTTTTCTGTTCTGATTATCTAGAGTTCAGATTATGCAGTGCTTTTTCACCCCTAAATTACTATTTGTGTAAAAAAAAAACTGGACACCTGCAAAACAAAGAAACAATGTACCATGTGTCATACAGTAAACACAATTCTGCTCTTAAGGGCAGTAATACACATGACCTGGTACAGTACGACTGAATTTTCATTATTGCTCCTTCTCCAGTGGCTGGAACAAAGGAGGGAAGAAAGGATGAATGGGATAAGAAATTCTATAGGGTACATCTGGGCAGCTACAGACCTGTATTCTTTCACCTTTTAAGCCTGTATATTACTCAGCAGGCATTTGATAGAAGCTTAAAGCAAGCATTCCCACTGAGAATCATATCAGGGAAATTAAGTATTGAAGCAGGTTTGAATCCCTAAGGCTGGGAGCAGAATGTTGTCTGCTTTCTTGGAATTATCAAATGCAGCTTTCATTCTGTCTCCTTCCTCGGCAGGATTGTCAGCACAATACTGCTGGTCACCACTGTGAGAGGTGTGCTCCAGGATTTTACGGCACTGTCCAAGGCTCCCCAGATGACTGTCAGCCTTGTGCTTGTCCCCTATCCATTCCTAGTAACAAGTAAGTCAGCAAACTCATGGTGCAGAATTGCCTTTCCAGCAAGCCAGCGCTTCCTTCTGGGCTCCCTGTCTCCTTTTTTCAGATGGCTGGCTACAGGAGAATTGCCTCATGGAACCTATAATAAAAACTTTTTATCTACTTTTGCTAATTGATCTTCCTTTAAAAGTCAGAAATTGCTCCCTTGCTAATTTGTGATGAATAAATTAATAAGTGGTAGAAAATACAGTACTCAAGATAATGAGTGTGTGTTATAAAGGTAGTCTCATAAATGGAGCCAGAGCAGAACCCAAGTACAATGTAGCCACAAGGGAGCTGCAAAAAGTCTTATATATTATGTTGGTCTAAATGTGTTACAGTGCCTTTCTTGCTCCACTATGGAATTTATTGATTCCTTATTTAATGTTACATGAGTTTTGGGCAATTTGTGAAAAATAGAATAATTTAAAAGCATTATAGTTATTGCAGCATAAATTTTACTGGTTGCTTTATGCTAATGAGCCTTTCCACGATGCTTCTGCATGTGCTCCCAACAGATGATATTTTAGCACTTGAGATTTGTTTGTTGTTTTGCTGAGAAGCTCTTAATGATATTTGGCATCATACTGTAGTAGTGCAATGAACAGGTTTGTGTTTCATGATTGTGCTTTTGAAAAGCTGGAAGTGTTCTGTAAAACCATTTTTCTGTGCTTTGTCTGGCCTTTAGGGTGTTTTAGTGAGGATTTCAGTAAGTATAGCTGAGAGTTCAGGGGGTTTCTTTTTCTTTTTACTTCATTTTATCATTTTGTATTGGTCTTGGGTTTATTTTGAAGGAGGGAAGTCCTTTTTCAAAAATTATTAGATAAAGACATCATAATCTTTCATCCACAGCATGAGTTTTTAAAAATACTTCCAAATCTCAGGTATTTAAAGAAACGCCCTTTATCTCAGAAGTTATAATGCATTCTTAACTACAGGTTTTTCTGAGGTTCGCCCATTTCATGAGTGTTTTCTGTTACAACTTGATTATGTGTTCTGTCTATTAGTATCAGAAAAGGACATTCAAGTTGCAAAGAACAAGATCAACCAAGCTTCTCAGTTTTGCAAATCAGCGAATATTGGAAAAAAATTTTATGTTACTAACTGGCAGTATGAAGGGCTGCAAATATTCCATCCTATCCTTTTCATGAGGCTTAGGAACCTTTGGTTGCCTAGAAATACATCTATCAGATCAGAAAATGAGTAGGGCTCTTCACCTGGTGTTTATGGCACCATGCTACAAGAATTTAGACATATTCTCCACACTGTGCTTCTGAGATCATTTCAGTATCTTATCTAAAACTTAACATAAACTCAGGAAGTGGGTGTTGCTGAAGTGCTCTACAAGTGAGAAATGTGTGGACTGTAGGTAGTATGTGTAACTCAGAATCGTAGAATGGTTTGGGTTGAAAGAGACCTTAAAAATCATCTAACTCCAGCCCTCCTGCCATAGGCAGGGGCACCTTCCACTAGACCAGGTTTCTCAAAGCCCCATCCAACCTGGCCGTGAAGACTTCAAGGGATTGGGGCATCTGCCCCTTCATTTGGCAGGCTGTTCCAGTGTCTCACCATCCTCTGAGTGAAGAATTTCCTCCTAACATCTAATCTACGTTTCCCCTCTATTAGTTTAAAACCATTCCCTGTTGTCTTATCTCCATCTTTTTTTAAAAGCTCCCTTTAGGTGTCCTAGGTGCCCACTCAAATTGCTGAGCTGCCTGAGGGAGAGCAAGCAAAGACTAAACCTCATTTAGTCACATAGCCTGCATGGCTGTGGGTGTTGTCACAGCCTTTTGTGTCATGCTCACATGGAAGTGATCATGAGACTCTCTAGTTTCATACACCTTCACAGGAGATAAGAGAATAACACCTAGTCTGAATTTAATAAAAACACATAATCATGAGATAGTCATCCAATTACTTAGTGCTGTTGAGAAAGGAGTCAGATCTGAGCATGTTCAGGAACAGAACTGCTTGTGTTTTATGGAGCTTAACTCAGCTGTCTCTAGACATCATGGAAGGGATTTCTATTTCTGTTAGCCACAGCCATCAACAACTTCAGTAGCTGTATAGTAAATATAGAGACCAACAACTGTACATCTCACTCATGTTAAACCTAAAGGAAAAACACTGTTGGAGAGAAGGCAGGGAAGGAGATGTTTCAAATGTCTGTGTAAGTCTGTCTGTGCATGTCCATTTTCCAGTGCTGACAGAGGATGCCTGAACAATTGGTTTAGATTAAATGCCTGATTTTTACATGGATAGAGTGGCATAGATTCATTACATAAAGCTACAGTATTAGGTGGAAAATGAGATTAGGCCTTAGATTTATATCTTTTGCAGATCAGTTAAAGCTCTTCAGGATGCTATTAAGGAAAAAGTCTACCTGCAGCTATTTTATGGTAGTCAAGTAATCATAATCTACATGAAATACAGATGGCTAATGAGCTATCTCATAGCTTGCTATGTCATGACTGATACGATAGTATTTGTGAATTGTACTGTGCAATTATTTTTATTTATGAAATTCTATAAAACTCCACTAAAGTTCTAAATACTGAGTTTATACTGCTGTACAATCAGCAGTCAGCTTCAAACACAATGAGCTGGGAAAAAAAAAAGAACAGAGAGAATGAATTTTTCCAAGTATGGATCTATTTTTATGGAGTTGGAAATGTGTTGGATAATGAGTTTGTGAGTAATAGATCAATTTGTTTACATTTATTGCAAAGGCATAATTTTATACACTTGTTCAAGCACTATTGATTTAATGCATTACAAGCAAGTTAGATGAGGATGCTGACTGTACTGTACCAAGAAGGAGCCCTGGGCTCACCACTAGCCACCTCTGTGCTTTTCTAGTTCTTCTTCCACAAAGAGCTGAAAGAGTTTCATGGTTTTGCACTGTCTTAATATTTAGTTCTGTTCTTTTGCCCTACTTGCTCTTTTTGTTTGTTTTAACCGCCTGTGCAGGCACTTAATACACTAACATTTCAACTAAGTGCTACTTTGCACAGTGCCACAGGTACACACTACAGTCAGTAGTAAAGCAACATAGAAAAGATAATCTAGGGTCTTCAATTATTAAAATGAAACGCCTTCCCTGATCATAAAGGAGATAGTTTTTAGGGTTTTTTTTTTCTCTGTAGACTGGGCTTTTCTCATAACTCCTTGAGCAGATCATCTGGTGCTGCCTTTTTGGAAGATTCCACACAGCTATGACTTTGGTTCCTTTTCCCTCTTTATATCTTACCTTTGAATAAACTCTTCCAACCTTATCTCATTTCATTCAAAATAAGATGAAATCAGACTGGAAAGGCTGAATGTTTATTAGCTCAGTTTCTAAATCTTTTGTTTCACGTTCTTCCCAGTGCTCACTGTGAGTGACAGCACCATTCAATCACAGAAGCCTACAGCTTGGGCATTGCTCACTCCACCCCCTTGGATACAGCACTTAGAGCCCTTGGCCAAACTGTGCAAGTTTCACAGCAAGGCATTCCCAAAAATTACAATAGAAAGGAGAGACCTCTCACAGGTTTTTATAAACAGATAAGGTAATCCTGCCATTTACATTAAGAGTGGAACTTCTTGGACCCTTCTGCACTGCTGACCAAAGTGAAATGATGCAAGAGAGTAGAAAAAAATTCTTTATTTACTTTTGTTTTAGTTTTAGCCCTACTTGCATTGCTGAAGGACCTAGTGACTACCGGTGCACTGCCTGCCCACCTGGACATGAAGGCCAGTACTGCCAAAGGTAGGATGAATGGAAAAAGCAGAAGGAGGGACAATGAAATGAGGAAAAGACATGAAGGAGATAAATGTGTTTCAGTATTACAAGCATGTATTTATTACTGTTTAAATGCATGCCTTTGGATAATTTATTTCTCCTTTATATGCTGTTAAAATTCAGCCAGCATAGATTTTTATATACACCACTGTAAATTGATAATCAATGTTATTTATGTCACAGATATTGTCCTAGTCTTACTTTTTTGTGTGTGAGGGGTTTTTTTTCTCCAGGGCTCCTCCAGGGCTTTTTTAAGACAAAAAAAAATTATCCAGGGCTTTTTTAGATTAAAAAAATTATCTAAAATTAGATGCCATGCTAATAGTGTATCTTGATGTCACTCATACCCTTTGTTTTAGTGACTGTAGTGCCCTCATGGGCATTGGCTGTGAAAAACAGTTACATATAAACATTTTAATGCCAAATAGTGAATTAATAACCTAAACAGCCTCTGTTGTCCCATCCATCAAAAACACTGAGGGATTAAGATGATCAAAATTGGCAAATGTCTACCAGGAGATTTCATGCCTAACACAAAACACAAGTGGCTAGGTCTATAGGCCACACAAGGATAGTGGAGGAGTTTTTTTGTTGTAGTTTAATAGAAATTTAATTGAAAATTGTTAAGGATGTGGAATCAATTTTGCAACCCTCCTCCATCCAGACTGTTCTGTGTCCTGATTAGAAGTCACTTTGTTGGACAGTTTGCAATATTTCTCTCTTGATCATGAAGCAACAAAGATTTTTTTAATGGTTCATGGATGTTTATGTAAATTATGTTTCAAATACTGCCAAGTATTCTCTGTGCACTGCATCTCAGTTGGACAAATCTTATTTTGTGTTTGCAATGTCTAGATGTTCCCCTGGCTACACAGGAAACCCACAAATTCCAGGAGGGTCCTGCCAGGCATGTGAGTGTGATCCATATGGTTCTGTGCCTGTCCCCTGTGACCCAGTCACTGGGCAGTGCACTTGCAAGCCTGGATTCACGGGGTGGAAGTGTGCTGGCTGTGAACATCGGCATGCGCGTCATGGCACGAAATGCATTTGTACGTATACTAATGGGATTTTGGATAGCTTCTGATGGTGTTTGTCATATTTCAGAAATGCAAACCTGCATGTGTAATGGTGAGTTGTATGGCTTTGTTTGAAAATAATTGCCAGGTTTCTTACCACTTTGACATCTGGTCTGATTTTTTTTCACAAGCCTTGAGATGTCAAGAAAACTCTCAATAATTTCTAATATTATCACTGAAAATTGACAAAAAATACCTTTGAAGGAATTCTTTTTGGAGTCTGTAATTTTGCCAAAGGTTGTTGCTACTGTTGTGACAATATTTTCTCTTGGTGAATTTTTTAGTGTTGTCCTAAAATGTTTAACCAGCAATTGCAATGCTCTATTCCATGAGGCACACACAAAATTTTTGCTAAGGTTTACTTGATCATGTTAATTCAACAAATATCCATTGAAATTTAAAAGATGTAAGGAATGACAGTATACTATATCCAGCAAAGAACTTTTTTTGTTAAAAATATAGAACTGATAGCCTAAAACACCAGTTTATATTTTACAGTACTGGTATCTTTGTCCTACCCTCAATTTTGATACTTACCAAGTGACTATCTTGTATTTTTGTTTGGATTTTTTTTTTCATTATATTGGATACTGCTTGTTTTGAGCCCACAGTCTCATATCACATAATGCTGCATGCTTGTATCTTATTTTAAAAAATGTAGCAAAATCTTTCTAGAACTCTTGGTCAGCCCTGACTGCAATAAGTCATTTTCCTCTTCCCCATCTCCCCCAGGATGCAGAGGGACTAATCTTATTGTGATTTTTTTTTCCCTTTGATGCCATGATTGTTAAATTTAAAGTAGAATACTGGTAGAGTTCCAGTAAGTCCACAGTATATAATATTTATTAACCTTTGCATATTTGAAAATATTGGCAAGGTGCGGTGAACTGGTTTTAATGTTTTATATTTAATTGGAGCTTTTTCATGGAGAGTGGGCTGTTTGTGTGAGGGACATGTAACATCAAGAACAGTAGGTACCATCTACTTTTTGTTCATTTCTTTTGTACCTCAATACACAGAGGTGCACACCTCTCTAGTATTAAAACAAATTGCAAACATTTTAAAAACAAACTTAAAAAAATAAGCAAAGAAGTACTTAAAATGTCAGAAGGCATCATATAATTCAAGAATGGAATGCATGGCTTTTTGCGGTGCTTAAACAGGAGATACTAAACACATAGAGTCAGGAACTACACAATGCAGAACATTTTTTCACTCAACCTAATGGTTGTGATCAGTTCTCAGACAGTCATCAGGATGTAGCAGATCTAAGCTTCTGAGTAAGTCCACTGAAATAAGTGCTTTTGCATCAGTACTGATTCCCAGGTGGAGATTATAGATTACTGGGAATATAGATATAACTGCTCCTATTTATTTACTATTAACAACATGGCATTGATTCATCGACGAAAAGTGTAGTCTACTTAAGAGAAATAAATTTCTGATGTCCTGCAGTGTGATGTAGTTTAGGATTTAATTCTGAACTTACTATCTTAAGCTCTATTTTGAACGTCAAAATGATTGCAACTGGAGTAAGTAGTCCCTTTGCTGAAATAACTACTGTTTGAGTTCCGTTTTGTGGTCTATGTGTCAAGGAGAATTGTAATTGCAAGTTAAGTTCATAAGTGTTGCAGCTACAAAATTTTAAAATAAGGACTGTGTTCTACAGAGTGCCGTCTACATGAAAATTACTTCATTTTTCAATATCCTGAATAGCTCTTACATTATTGCCAGTGTTATCCTATTTTTCCAACCATAGGCATGACTTAGTATGTTTTTTTATTAGTCTTTTACCTTATCAGTATTCTGAAAAGTCTTTTGGGTATCCAGGATGACAGAGTTTCATTGTACAAAACAGCCTAAGTGCAAGTTATCATTTATAATGGTTTTCCAATTTGTTAATCAGGCTATTTCATTGTGTGGATAATAAGGTTAAAAATCCTATTTGTGAATGGAAAAAGCTGTTTGCAGGCAAATGAAATTTTCCACCTTTTTGCTTTGAAAGATGTTATTTGCTGTAATCTCTGATTTAACTGCAATATATTTAAATGTGTGTTGAAATATACCTACACTATCTTTAGTGACATTTTTACTTTAACTAAGTAATCAGTTTTCACCATAAAAACAGTTCTTCACATATGCATATGGACATTTCATTTGACCACTAGAAGTGAGGAATCAAATGCAAAGATTTCTTTTCTTTAGTCATAAAGAACCACCTATAGGAGCAGATGGGATGTACTTTAAATCTCCCTGTCACAGGAAGTAGTTTTTTACTGTTGATACCATATCAATAATAATCCTATCATAAATTGCAAAAACTGCAGTTTAACATTTCAGTAGACATTTTATGTGCCTATTAGGTCCTACTGTATGATCTTCCTCTTGTTTAAAGGTTCCTCGACACCCATATTACTCCAAACCTTCCTTTGCTAATGCAGTACAATACCCCTGACATGATAGAAAATTAGCCTGATCAATAACCTTTGTAGCCTGTGGTGGACACAGGTCTGTGGCAAAGAGAGTGTGGCAAGCCTAGATTTTGTGGGAATTTGTCACAGGCTTCAGAGGGTAGCTGTTGGTAGGGATTCATTGTGTGCTAATGTGCTTTAATAGTCCTTGTCCTGTCAAAGAACCATTAGAAACACCTTTGGGACAACCTTGAAGTTTTCCTTCCTTGCTCTCAGAATACTGAGCTGTTCCAATCTGAGTTTAATGCAGCTGAGAATTTGGTTCTGTAGACAATGTGGTTTTTTGCTTTCATATGTCAATCAGCTGCAAAATACTCAGTAAAGTCTCTTCTGACCAGCTTCAGTTGTAACAAAACCTTAACAGTAAAAAAAGGTACTCTTAATGTACAGAAAATTAATTAGTGTCAAGAGCAGAATCCTGTTTGCATTCAGTAGTTAAAATGAGCTGGATGCATGTACCTACTTTTGCTCATTTGCGGTTCCATTTCAACTACTGCAATTGCATTGTAGCAGTCAGAAGTGTGGAGAACCCCTGGGTAGGTGGTAAAGTGGTCTAACCTAAAGAAAATACATTCAAATATAGTCACCCATGTTTGAAAAAGTATTTGTAAGTAGTATAAGACATAGTGATCAAGCTGTTCTGTTAGTAAGGTATAGTTAATGTTAAAGAAAGTGAAAGTTTATTTTGAATGATTAAAAAAGAATAACTGTTTAAATAACAAATTTTTGGCAAACTCTATAAATGGTCACCGCACACTATGACCTGGAAAACCAAATAATGCTTATTTAAATCAGATCAGGGAGGTATTTTAGCGAAAATATTGTAATGCAGTATTCTTTAAATATAACGTTTAGATTTTAACATACCTCTTATCATAAGTATTCTAAAGATTTTTTAAGTGAAGATTTTCAGTGAAAAGATGGGGGGAGGGGGAAAAGCAAAGAAGCATGTTCACTAAAGTGATCTATTTCTGATATAGCTGAAAATCTATTTTACTGTGTTTTTGCTGTTTTTTTTCATAATGTGTCATTTTTCAGTTGCTTAGTGCATGTCACTGTTTAGTGCTGTGTTATACCAGTTATATTTTAGAGAGTTACAGGTAAAATAGAATATATATTTATTTTGAAAGCCGCTGCTTAAAGGGGAAGATTTCATTTACAGATAAATAACAATGATTAGATAATTATAGGTGCATGGTGCAGAAAGAATTCCATTCCCATTATATTCTTAGAACAGAACAATTTTGTTTCCTCTAGGATGCCATCAGAGAATGAAAGATTATATCCAAAAGTAGATTTTTTTGTTTTACTAAGTAATACAAGAGTATGGTCTACCACACATTATAAAAATTTCTAATGGCTAGTGACTGGATTTTTTCCCCTGCTAAAATAATCACCTAGGTTATCCTATACAGATATTCATAATGTTCTGCTGATGAATTATTTCTTACAATTTTTGAACTCAAGCAATTAACTTTGTAGGTTCACTTTCCCTTCTCTTTTGAAAAAGTCAGTACCCAAAGAATAAATAGTGATGGTTGGCAACTAATTTCAATAATGCTGCCAGCATCCTTGTATACTGTCAAGTATTACAAAAGCTTTCCCGAATCTTCTCTCAGATTTTGAATCAAGCCTGTAGCAACCATGCATTTTCTTAGGAATAGTAATCCTCTTGTGTGTTTTTTGTTATACCTTGTGACATTGCACTTCACTTCAGTTGTAGAGTTTGTAATACATAAAATGAAGAACCCTAGATGGCAGTGTTATGGGAACAGTGACTCAGCTCACTGCTGTGCCATATTTATGGAACAAAACAATCCTGGTGAGAACTTCAAGGCTTTATTGTTGTGTGGCTCTGTATATTATATGGCAAGTCAGAACTCACCTTCTGAATGCTTTCAGGATATCTGTCATAACTACAATTAAGACTTCAGAAAAAAGGTCTTCAATGTTTTGAGCTGTGTTGCAACACAAACTACAAAACCTTTCCTTGGATGTGTGCTCCTGTCACAAATGTTCCTTGGGGTCAAGCAAAAGCCTAAATGTAAAGCAGTTGATGTGACTGAACAGGAAGCAGTCGTGATACCAGGAGATCAAGCAGATATTTCATTTTTAGGAATTTTTCCTTAACTCAGTCTTGTGGGGTGGAAAAAAAAGAAAAAGATCCTCAGCCTTGCTGCAGTCAAAAAACTTTCATCTTTATGTATTTAAATATTCAATATTGGTAGAAGAAGAAAATTCTAGAATGAAATTCCTTTAATACCAGACCTTGAGCATTTAAGCATTTGGCTTCAAGACTGATGCTTGCAATGAGAGGGATTTTTTTTTCCCCAGCTGTCAATCTCTGCTTCATCGCAGCCATACACCAAGAAGAACCAGGGAGCTCCCAGCCACTGGTCCTGGCAGAATCACGGTTTTCCCTTTAAAACAGGGAGGAGCTCCGTGATCAGCCATTCCAAATTCAGAATGAGGCAGAGATGCTGTCTCTGTCGGAGGTAGATCTTGTAGAATCTGTGAAACGAAGCCTCTCCCAGCTCTTACACAGTGCTTAATTCTGCAGGAGCTGGGAGCCTTTACAGAGTGAGCTGAAAAGAAAGATTCTGTGTGTAACACTACATCTGTGAAGCCTTGGACTAGCTTCTTCAGTGTTCGGGGTTTTGCTGTGGTCTGTGTGTCTCAGCTGTAAGAATTAAATTTACCTCTGTGTTGGGCAACTGCTTCTTGGGCTGCATGGGCTCAATTAGGCCATCCCTGCTTGGCCTAGAAGCTGATAAGCTATCACTTGTTCTCCATTTTTGTGAGAAAATGAGCTCTGAGTTTAGACCCACGCTCCTGTCTTTCACCCAACTCAAGCAATCTTTAAGCTCAACTACTACTGGTATATATCAGAACCAGCAGATGAGGGTTTCTAGATAATAAAAATCAGAAATAAACCCGAGTAGGTGTTTTAGACCCTGATTTGGGTATGAATTTTCCTGTATTTTGGAGACATATTGATCATGTAAGCTACCTGAAACCAGCAGCAGTGGCAAGGAAGATAAAGCTTTCAGCTTTCTACTGGGGTTCTGTTTTGGAAGGCACAGGAAGGCTATTTTATTATTTGGTGTGAGACTAGTGCCAAAATGGAAAAAATGAGGTAATACCCAACAGATTAATGAACTAACAGTAGTTCAACACTTTGTTTGAAATCACAGGAAGCTGATACTGAGGACACCACCTCCCATCAGAGATTGCATGGTTGCCCTTAGACTAAAAATTTCCTAGTCCTAACAGTCTTCTGAATCTTCACAGAAATGAATGTATTAAAGCAAAATTGTTTCAGATAATCACTCAATTGGAGGAACACATTGTGACTCAGATGTGTTTCTTTTATTACACATTATGTTTCTTCTTAAGATGGAGTAAACTTAAAAGAATTTCTTTTAGCATGCATACTTTGGGCATGTTTCTCAGAAGAGGTAAGTCAAAATCCTTAGAGACTTAGTGTGCATGGAAAAGTGCAGTGAAAATGGAAAATGCAGTAATTTGCATTAATTGCTTGTTGAACTATTGTAATATTGATTGCATGATTTGCCTCTGACGTGCTTGCACTGCTGTAATGATCTGAATTTAGTGCTGTATTTGTTAATATTAGACACAAATTTATCCTGACAGCTTTATAGACAGACACAGAAGTATTTAGTCTTGCAAAATATAATCACGCTCTTGAAATATTTCCCATAGCTACAGTACATTACAGACTGTGTACTGGAGTAGCTTAGTCCTGTCTCATCTACTCAGCTGTGGTCTCACTCGATGCAGTTCCTCTTTTCAAACTGATTATTTTGCAGGAGGTGTTAATTTATACTGAATGCTCCCTTATTGATTGCCCACTCATTGAGAATACTTCATCTCTTCATGGGCTGTTCATTTTTTTCTTATTGGTGTGAATTGAGTTTGTCTTTAACACATAAATTTTTAGCAATTTATTACCAACCCCTAGGAAAATTTTGAAGGTGAATAGATTTCACTTGTTTCATAAGTGAAATAATATATGAAAAAAACCCACAGCAAAACAGCAAAGACTAAACTATAAAGACCAACTCTTTTCAGGTTCAAGATCACTTATTTTCGTCCTGCAAAATGATTATCAGGTTTCCTTACCTTCTTGATCAGCTACAGAACAGGTGTTGTTATATAAAACATTATTTTCTGTAAAACCTGCTTTTCCTTGAATTCTCTCAGGCTTCTAAAGGCAAGCACACAGATGGCAAGAACAGGGATGATAATAAGTTGGGGGGGAGGTAAAATTTCATGTAGGAGCATAAATCAGAATGTATCATGCCCACAGTTATTGACTGCAGTTCCAGTGCAGTTCAGTTTATGTAACAAAATACTGTGAAATAGGAGGAAGTCTGCAAATGGAAGCAATGAAAATGCAAAAGGAAGTCTTAAAATAACAGTAGTATCTAGCCTTCTGCACCCACTTCTTATTACACTAATCCAGTATCTACCTTGTCTCCTTTTCAGTCACCACTTGAGTTTCATGGTGTACTGAAATAGTTTACTTTTTTTTTCTCTATATTTAACTCTATCTTTGGTATATTGAACAGTCAACAGAATAATACCCATATTTAGGTAACTATGAAAACTGTAGTGAACAGAAAAGATTTAATCTACATGAAGGACAGATTTCAGGAAAAAAGAAGTAATTCTCTTTTGAAAATTACTTTTCTTTTCTACAAAAACATACACTGTACTTAGTGGGGTTTTTTAGCTATTAAACTGCCTAGCTTTGCTGAAATAAATAATTACACGCTTGTAAAATTTTAGGTACAACTCTGCATGTCTCTTAACATCACCAGTGAATTCATTGTTTCACAGTTTGCTTCGTCTCCTGAGATGTTTGGGTTTGCTAGCTCTTTATGCAGAGAAACAGAAAGGTATTCCCACAACTCTGTTCTAAAGGATGAAGAATTCTCTTGTCTGCTGCATAAATGATACAAGATGAGAATTTCTTGTGATAGTTAATCAAAAGCAAGGTGGTGGGGGGGGGAAATGCAAACTTCTTTTGATATATGCAGCACACAACAATATTTTTCATCCTGAAGGATATTTGCAAGAAAAGAAGCATACACGAAAAGCTTATATGCTGGTTAGTGAAAAGAGGTAGGGAAAAGCATTTTTTAAAAAGAAAACTATCAGTATTTTTACCTGGATGCTTTCAGCTGTCTGCATTACAGGTTTAGTATGCTTGACCATGCTGTTATATGGAGATTTTTTAGTTTTTTTCTTGCATTCAAATCCATTGGTGTACTATGTTTCTTACAAAGCTCCTTAGATTCTCCAAATTGCCCATCTGCTTTTCTCAAACTTCATCCAAATTACCCGTATAATTTAATATTTTATATTGGCTAGTCCACAGTGGACAACATTAATTATTTCCTCTTTTTTGTGAGGTAAGCCTATCGATTTTGATCTTTGTGTTTTATAGTAAACTGTCCATTACTAAATCCTAAGCAATAATGTCTTTCCTACTCCCTAGCTGTTGTTTCCATTTTTTCTCACACTACACATTTTGGGTAATATGTATGAAATTAGTGTTACCCCCCACAGAATTGCATGTGTGCCATACCATATCGAAATCAAATGTCTTAAATGTTTAGCAGGGAGAAATGAGCTTTGTTGTTCTTCCCCCAGCTTGTGATGATGAATGCACAGGACTCCTTCTCAATGACCTGGATCGGCTAAACCAGATGATCCTGAGTGTTAACCTTACTGGTCCACTGCCTGCTCCATATAAAATGTTACATGGTTTTGAGAACATGACACAGGAATTAAAGGTATGTTGGCAGTATTCACATACATAAATAACAGAGCTTCAGTACAGCTATACTTGATTCTATTCAACCTCACAGCTGTGAGTATGTTCAGGGAAGAAGAAAAATTCAAGATTTAATTATTTCAGGCTTGCTTTGGTTGATAATAAGTATCACAATTATTTATTTTTACTTACTTTAATAAATAAATCTTGCAACAGTAATTTCTGAACATATGTGCAAGAAGTTATACTTCAGGCATAGAAAAGCAATGTTGCATACAAATGAAATAGTTTTCATGCTGATGGTCTATAAAATGGATATGTATTTTATATATTGTATGTTCCCTACCATACTTACAAGTTATGTAAAGTCGTCAAGATTCCTGAAAAAAGCCTGTTGGATGAATGTGACACGAGTCAGTGACAAAAAGGGATTGCATATTGTAATGAAATGTTTGATGCTTCTTTTCTTCAATATTTGGAAGCACCAACATTCATCATGTACAGATTTTTCACTCTCCCATCTCTTTCCCAATAGCATTTGCTTTCACCTCAGAGAGCACCAGAGAGATTTCTTCAGCTAGCACGAAAAAATCTGGATACCTTGGTGACAGAAATGGATGAACTACTGACAAGAGTATGTCTGTGATCACATTGAGGTCTATGGGTTTGGTTGAGGCTGCATAATGACAGAAATCTTCTGAATATGCATTAAACATGAATGAATAGATGAATTATAAGATGCTTCTCAGTCTCAGTGTCTAAAATGACAGGAAGTGCTCTAAAAATCTCTTTTTGTGGGCCAATGTATTGACACGTATTTTCTGCAAAACTTCCTAATAAGGTAAGAAAGCGTTTTCACTTCTATACAGATGACCCAAGAAAGATCTTATCTAGAAAAGATGACACTAAAGAGGTGTGTGATTTTAGTTAAATATATGTATTCTAGATTTCATTTATGAGCATAGTTAGCAACTTCTGGATTCCAACAGATGTGCTATGTGCTCTTTCTATTACGAAAGTTTTATTTCAAAATAGACCTCATTTTGGTCAGTAAAGACAATGTCTAAGAAAATAATATAAATTGTGCCACCTAGTGGAGAAAAAAATAGGGAAGTGAACCAGCCTCAGTATTAATAAGACTGTCCAAAGTACGTTGATGTGAAGAACTACCAAAAGTCATGCTTGTGAGTTGAAAGAACAAAATAAGAAAGATGGGGAGTACTGTACTGATCAAGATACACTGCAGAGAATCACATAAACTCCAGGCAGTTTTAGCATCATGTCTCTAAATTGTACATGGCTTAAGGAACTAAAATTCTCAGAGAAACTGTTTTCTTTGTGTGCTTTTTATGCAATTTTGAAATGGGTAGTGGGTAAGAAAGCATCTGAAGTGCGTTTGCATATGTAGGCACCCACATGTGCATGCATACACCAGTATCTATCTGTACGTACTGACATTGTGAGAAAGCTTGCTTTTCTACTTCTGTTTGATCTTTTCTTTTTCTGCAAGAAGCAACTGCAGTAGTTTTAAGTCTAGCTGGAATTTTAACCCATGTCAGCTCTACAAGCAGGGAAGATTATATTTCTTCTATTAATATTTCTCTATCTTAGGCTAAGACAGGGGTTTTTTTCCTCTTGTAAAGCTGCTCTTTTTAATATCCTTTACCAATTTCCCCCATAGAGATGACCTAAAATAATGCATATTCTGACCTTCTGTAGACAACTCTTGGAAGGAAAAACATATCAAAAGTGTGATCTTAGGCGAGTTATTATGGTGGCCACATTATCACCACTCCCTTTTTGCAGTTTTTCATAATTGTGATGACTAAGTAGCCCTATGATTTCCAGTTATCCTTACAGAGTTGCTTGGAGCAGTTTGGGGTGGGGTTTTTTTGTTTGTTTGTTTGTTTGTTTTTTAATTTAGGGACTGGAAACTGGTGGCAGGTCCTACCTTTCTCCTTCTGTATTTGTGAGTAAGAATAGTGTTTCAAAAAGAAGCATGAGTCCTGATGTCATGTGTTCAAGGCTCATTTCCAAATGAAGATACATCTGATAACTGCATAATGACTGGCACTTGGAATACAGAGTACCAGCATAGATACCAAAGTTTTTCCCTGTATCTGATTTTCAGGCTCACTATATTTTCAAAGTGAATCCAGTACTGATGAAGAAAAAAGCTGGTGAGGATTGGTGAGGAATCTATTTCCATGAAAAAAAATTCTGATCATTTTAAGATAAAATATAGAAGACAATAGTATTTAGTCACTACAAAACTTTCAGGGATTTTATTTCCTTGTGGTCTCTCTTCAACCAATGATCTCTTATTTCAGTGCAGCACTCCTTTCTCTTCTTTTACATTATTCTGTGCTTCATTTACTTTGCCATAAAGAAGATCCTTATGTCTTTCTTGCAGTAATTATGTTCACATGTTTGCATGCACATTCCAACACCTACCACCAGAGGAAGGTCTGATATCTTCAGTTCCTTTCAGTTCACTGTATTTCATCATTTCCCTTCTAATTAGGTACCTTCAGAGTGTTCAAGAAAGACAGGGATCAGAATCACTCATCTTGATTTAATGCTTCTTTTGTCTTTGTTAACTTTTGCCTTTCTCCCAAAGTACTGAATTTCTTTAATTTGAAAATTTCTGGAAGTAGTAGCAGAAGCAACTTAGTTTGCAATAGCTGGGAACATTTGGAGAGAGAGCCAAGAACTTCCATCTGTATATGTCTGTGTTTACACTTCCTTTGGTGGTCTGCAGCTCACTAGCTGGAGAAATTCCTGTAGGACACCCTCCGGATGCTATCTAGAGGAGTTCTTTAAGGCTTGATTAAGTCCTCAGACTAAATAAACATGGAAACAAAATCAAAACAAAAGTGTGCATAGTTGCTAATACTTGCTTATAGTTTAAATTGCTAAGTGGCTACTCCAGACTGGAGCAAAGCCTTTCATGGAACCTCCATCACTAAGTATAAGCTGTGGACATCACCTAAGCATGTTCACTGATCTCAGATACTTTCTTTACTGATTTCTGTGGTAGGGATCTCCTTTATGCCAAAATGTTTTGTGTCCAAATAACTTCTTCAAGATTCCAAACCCTTGTTCTGCGTCCAGTCTGCCTCACCCTTATTGCTCCCACAGCAAGATTTTGTTGGGACTGTTTAAACTGTTAGAAGATGCTGAAAACTGACCTTGTAGAAATGGTGATCTGTAGTAAATTGGATATACAGAAAATTACTAGGACCTTATTAACAAATGAAAACATTTAATTAGCCATGGAATGGCCAGCTACAGTATGAGGGATGTTCGCCATTTAATATGGTTTACAGAATTGAAGCTAGACTAGATAGTGAAGCAAAAGCCTATTTTTCAGCAAAGGAAATTCTGTCAAAATACAAAAGGCCTTCAGTAGACCTGAATGGGATTTAAGTACTAAAGAGAGCTGTCACTGAAAGGAAATGAAAATTGTTCGATGACAGATTAATTTTCACAAAAATGTGGTACCTGCTATTCAGTCATGAATAGAGAGATTCAAGTGGCCAACTTGAATTAGCATGAATGTGGAAAAAGTAATCAAAACTAAGAAATGAATATGTAAGTTATAAAACATCATTTGTAGCAAAGGACTAGAAATATTATAGAGTATAATAAAACTGAATGTGAATATTCCAAACAAATAAAACTCAAAGAATAAGAGGCTGTTTGTGGAGGGTTTGACAATAAATAATAAGTTATTCTCAATTACATGAAGAATTTAAATGACATCAGAAATGCCAAGCAGGGTTAGAGCAGTGGTCCATCAAGACCATTTGGAATTTTTTGCCTTTTTTCTATCCCAATTGCCTCCTACAGCTCACTGTAGCAATATTTTAGTTCTGTATCCAGGCGGATAAAAAGGATTTGTAAATCTTAGAGGAAGTAACCAATAGTATGATTAAAGCTGTGTAAGTGTGAAAAGACATGTTCTACTGATAGAGGGATGGAATAGAACAAACTCCCCCCAGTCTGTGTTGGGTCTTAATTCTTCCTGTGTATTTCTATTTACCTGAACCGTTTTCATATAAATTACCTTCAGTGTAAATTACTTTCAGTGTAACTACTCTGAAGTAGCCCAAAATGGTAAGCGAAGTGATAATGCCAGGGATTTCATTTCAGAAACCCAGATGTAAAGTACCTTGAGGGCTGCCATCTAGAAGCTAATCAGGCAAAAATAAATGTGTTTAAGTACTACTATTTCTCTGACTGTTACTGAAAAGTGTGGTGGTTTTTGTAAGGGAGAAACAATTTGTGCAATTCAAGCTTAGGGAAAACCTAAGCTCATTTTGAATTTTTGACCTTCTAGCCATTTCACAGAGACTGGGAAATTCATAATACCCTATTTCAAGATTTTTTTGGGGAATGTAATCCCTAAAGAAAAAAAGCTAGGGGTTTATTGGTTTTATTTGTTGGGGTGTTTTTTTGGATTTTGGTGAGTTTGGGTTTTTTTTTGCTTTGCAGTACAGCTCAACAAGCTTTGTGTCTTGAAATGTTTAGCTCCTTTTTAATAAAAAAGGGTCCATTTTGTGAATGGGGACCTCAAGAGCTAAGTAGAATGTCCTAAGATGATTCCTTTCCTTGGCATGTTTTTCAGGTCTGCAGCAGATAGTCTCTCTTTCTGCTGCCACTGTGATTCAGTACAATTATAAAGCATTTAGTAACAGAAAGCTTAAATTTTACTGGGCACTCCAATATGTTATAAATTAACAACTTCAAGCATTAGAGCTGAATAAAACGACTCTTTATTTTTCTCTCTCTTTCTTGGTCAAATTAATGTATTGATTTAAAGTTCTTCTTGCTTGTTGGAATGAACTGTCTCTTTAAGATCACCTCCAGAGAAGAAGCAAAGAGGTCATGATACCTGCTGCACTTTGTCAATCGAAAAGTACACAATTGTGAAACTATGGAAAGTATTCCCTGAAGAATCTGTTAAAAGGTCCCAAACAGCATTTTTTTAAGCAAAGATATTATTAGTCAGTGGATAATTTCATCCTGTCTCCATTGATGTGCTGCTGCGCACAAGTAGGGTTTCTAAGAACCTAAAATAAAGCCTTCCAATTTCCATTTAAAGGAAAAGGTAATAAAAAGTAATTGTGTACTTGAACAGAGAATTTCATTTCCCATGCATCTGATCAATAATTCATTGATTGCCTCTGGCCTGAGGAAAGTTTTGTACATGTATTCAGCCAGTAGGAATATAACATAGTGCAGCCTTGGCCTGTTCATTAATTATATTTTCCCTGAATTTGTATCACCAGGCTACCAAGGTGACAGCAGATGGTGAGCAGACCAGGCAGGATGCCGAGAGGACTAATGACAGAGCGAAATCACTTGGACAGTTTGTCAAAGGCATTCTCCAAGCTGCTGAAGGTACTGGAAAAAATTAAAATACTTGAGTTGTTTCTCAGGGAAACTGGAAGATGGTAGGGGAAGAGGGTCTGAGAGACAGTGAGGAAAACTTACTTGCTGAGAAATGTCATGTGCTTAAAATGTTGAGTGAAGAAAAGGCAGTACACTGTCTTCAAATTTTTCTTCAAATCTGTATGCAGAGTTTATATAAACACTTAGTGTATTGATAATTACGAACAAAGACCAGAAGAAAACTGAGCATGTTCCTTCAGGATTTTTGCAGTTATCTGAAGAGCTGTTATGATAAAGTAACAAACAGGGCTTAGCTTTTGTTTATTTTCAAAGCAGTTAAAAATATGTATTGGTAAAAAAGTTTGATGTAATTTTTGCGCTTGGTACATTAACACTTCATCTTAATTCACCAGCTTTACTTCAAAAATGCACGCACTTCTTGCTGTTAATGAACATCTGCTGCTTGGAATTTGCAAGTGACTCCTAACCCTACCTAAGCATGGAGCCAAAGTCAATTCTCTGTCTTCCACAGACTGATTCACTGCACTTACACTGCAGTAAATACTTATGAGAAAAGTAGATTCTAGATGGCCTTAAGAAGCAAGACCTATATATTTCATAAAGCAATTAAATCAGATAATGGCTGAAAAATATTAAAATAATTGGCAAATACACACAGTTTTTTTACTTGAAAAAGCCTTTTCAGTTCTTTCCTCATCCAGATATTCACTGCAGCACTGATTTTAGTAGCTATGCTTCTGAAGGCCAATGTCATTGAAAGGGAAAGCTTCCACTTTTGTCCAAGTGCTATAAAATACATTTTATATTGCCTTTTGTGTAACACATCCCAGTATGTGCTTTGGATGTGAACTAAACAGCACTTTAGAATATCCTTAGGACTTGTAACTTAGACAAGAAAAAATTGTGAGAAAAGCAACAAGAAAAAGTGATCAATTCTTTGAGAATTTTTTTAAACAAAAGACCATGTTCCTCCTATTTCAGGATGAATTGGGATGATGAGCAAAACAAAGTCTTTGACTCTGCTAAGTTTAGGCCCAGTGTTTGTAGCCCAAATAAATTTCCTCAAGCAGGTTTAGCAGTAGGAAATACAGAGTTAGAAAACCTTGAGGGGGTGAAATAAATTTATGCAGTATCTTAGAAGTAGACAAAAACTTTAAACAATGTGTTTGCCTAGTGGCCAAGTTAACATTTGAAGAATACATGAAATACAAGAGCACAGGATTGAGAGATACCTTATGAGTTAAGGCATCCACTCCCCTACTATCAAAAACTTTTTAAAGCTCATCTTCAAAGTAATTTCTGCAAATACACAGGATCTGGATAGGAGGCAGTTTCAGTACTCTTCATAATTACCATAGTTCACATTTCTAGAAAAAAATATTCATGTTTAGTTTATCATCATGTTCCCTAGCAAACCTTGTTCTTTAGCTCAAAAGGATGTTTTTTCCATTCCCTAGTACTTCTCCTCCTTCCCCCAACTCCAAATATATTTGCAGAGAGGAATCATATTCCACTTTGACCCTTTTTTTTTCTAGCCTGAATCACACAAAAGACTGTTCTTCCAAATCTCGTACTCACCTTCATATAATTTCCCTCCCTCTGCTGAAAATTATATCCGTGTTTCTGAGCCACAGGTAAAAAGCATGAAATGAGGCTTCTTCAGTGTGTTGCTCTTCAGGAGGAGTAAAACTTGCCTATGTCAGCTCTCCTAATTATGTCTCAATAACTTTATTTTACAGCTGGGTGCCACCGGTTCATAACACAGCTACGTTCTTCTCATTCATACCTTTTACGTAACTGACAAAACTCCTCATTAAAAGTGAGAAGTTTGTAGTGATTGGTTCTAATGACCATACTCTGAATGCTTATCCACTTCTACTGAGCTGATTGTTGACTTTCTGAACTTCTGAGTAGCTGTAACTAATTTTCCTTCTTAGCTATAGAATTGCCCTTCTTTGCAGTTCCTAGCCTTTGTCTATGTCAGTGCACCCAGACCTTTTACCACCACTGGACTCTAATATTTACATTCTACCAAGACACAAAACAAAACATGGTTAGGAGAAGAGAAGGATAAAACTGGGTATAAGTTTTTCCTGAACCTAAGAAAAGCTTACCTAACATATTCATTTTCTCTTTTAAGGTCAATATTCAGGGAAGTTACTCACTATTTTTAAATAGAATTTTTAAAAAATTAATATAGACCTATTCCTGGCCTGAGGTACCTTAGTAATGATACATAATATAATACATAACAGGAGTCATCCATGATCCATTTAAGGAGAGTGTAGTCTTTTTCCAGACCTCACAAAACCATTCATTATTATAGATACAAATATCAGTTCTCACCTGCTAATCAAAGACATCATTAGATTGGAATTTTCTTCATAATTTGCTCTAAACCAATATGATGTGTAGATGAAATAGTAATTTATTGAGGTTTGAAAGACCGATTTTAATTTCTTAAATTAAAGATTTAATTTCAAATACTCATAAGTACCCCTGTGACCAGGAATGGTGCCATTTTGGAGAGATCAGTTACTTGGGAGCTCTGTACCTATGGAAGGGCAGCAGTGCTTTTGAAAATTGAAGATGGAGCTGGTTGCTATAAATGACCTAGTTGCTTCTGAAAGTGGGTATTCTAATATGTTGTGGTGTGCTCTAGCAGGAAGATTTTAGTCCATCCTTAAGTATGATGCCGTGTGTACAGCTTTATCTGTTCGGAATAATTTGGCTGTTCCAAACACATTTACAGTGTACCTTCATATATTCCAACTTTCATATTTTTCTTTTCCATTTCCGGGTATCTTCTTCTAAACACATGAGTGAGTTTAGACATCTGTGGGTGTCTCTCACTCCTCTTCTGCTTCATTTTCTAAAATTTCACAATTGTTTATTCCTCCTAGCACTGTTAAGTCTGAATGCTAAAAATGACTTATTTTGAAGTTCTCCAAAAGTAATTTAAGCCTAATTTTCGTTGCTTGTCCTGCCTGCTCCTTAATTCTACAAGCAATATAGGAAGGTATCTTCTGCTTGTTTTGAAGGTTCAGTGTAAATTCTTTCTTTCAGGGGGAGAAGGAAGGGAGCAATGTATTTATTATACTGGATATAAAGACTTCTTTAATTATTCAAAAGTGAACTATAATAAAAGGTTTGATGAAACATATATTACTTTCTCATTTGTTACTGACTGTTGGATTTGTTACGTCTGATTTGACCATCTGATTTGTTACTGACCATTGGATTAACCATCCTTTATATTTCACAGCAGAAATAACCAGTGCAAGTTGTGTTCCATTTGCTGATAGAGTTGACAGCTTCTCTGTTGTTTTTAATTACTAGCTCCTTACATAAATGTATTTTGGTCCCCTGCAGCTGCAAAAGAAGATGCTGTAAAACTGAATGAGACACTCAGAACTCAAGACAAGACTTTGGAGAAGAGTCTTCCAGAACTGCAGCGTGAGGCTGAAGGAATGGTCATAGAGATGAGAAATAGAGACCTCAGTCTGCAAGAAAAAATAGCTCAAGATGAGTTAAAGTGAGTAGAGAGACCCCAGTCGTCAACCTCCTGGTCTGACTCTTGTAAATGTGATTGCCATGTTTGCCAGTCAAGTTTTCTAGCTGAGGCTTACAGAAATGTGAAAGAAAGCAAAGTCTAATACTTTATATCTGTTGATATAGCATTTGCATTTTTGAAAATGCTTACATATGTGGAAAGCAATCCCTAGGAAGTTATTTCCCTGCTCCACAGGTACCAGCAACATTTTTAATTGAATTCTAATTTTTCTCAGTTTGTTTTTAGTTTCTGCTTCAGACCAGGTGAATGGCTTTTGTACTCAAAATTTCATCTGGAAACTTGGGTTTTTTTCCTGGAAAACTAGTTAGTCTAATAAAAATAATAACTGTCTGAAAAGTTTGTTCAATAGTGTAGACATTATAAAGAATATATTTTGCCTTGTTTAGAATGGTGTAGGTCAGAATAAACCACTTCTGTGGTATAGTTCAGAAGCCTGCTGTTTTGTTATTTAATTATCTGTAAATAAATGTATATATATAATTATATTGGCAGCTGTTTATAAAGCAATATACCAAATGCTGAAAACTTACATGATTGAGAAAAATACTTGGCTTGAAGTTAAAAATTTTGGTAGTTTGTTATGTCTGTATGAGTAAGACCAGGCATATTTCTAGAGCTAGACTTTGCTTAGCTCTTCGCCAGTGCAAAGAACTAGCAGGGAATCCAGCTGAGCAATGACATGGTCCATTGAAGTTGTGATGGATCAGAAAAATGTCTGGGATAGAGTTATGCAGGCCTGAAAATGTCAGTTATCAGGTGCGTGCATACTGTAAGGAGACGTAAATGGAATACAAAATTAGCTGAGAATTTCAAGCAGTTTAGAATCAGATTTTCACTGCCTATCTTAGAATTTATAAACCAGATCATTTTCTGGAAATCCTGCTAGTGCAGTATTTCTTCCCATAAGTGATAGCTCTGCTTTCTATTCTCGTGAGAAAGAATATATTGCAAACTCATTTGTGACCAATGTTTTATTGCTTTTTCATCTGATTTCACTGAGTTTCTTCTATGCCTTCTCTACACACACAGAGAAATAAACCAGGAAAAAGTAGAGATGAGAAAAATTTAGCCAAACCTTTGAAAGTGCTGCCTGCAAATATAGGACTGGCTGGAGAAGGTCCTTTCAAACAAGGTGTTATTAGTCCTCAAATGCTACAGTCAACATAAAACTGTCAGACTACGATGAAATAATTTCCTACTCTAGCCCAACAGCTAGAGTAGAAAATGCAGTAGGGTTTTTTGAGGGACAGAACTTCTCTCCTTCTTCCATTCTTCCTGAAATGTACAAAGCAAGTGTTTAAATTTCTCTGTATAGGAATACATTTTATACTGAGAGATACATTAATATATTCATTGATTTCAAATAACATTTTAAGGTTCATCTTAAGGATAGGGTTACCTCTTTATAGGCAGTCACTGAGATCCAAGAAATTTTGGCAGTCAACTCAACAGAAGGAAAATTAGTCACTGTGCATTACAGGGTAGAGAGGAAAGGACCCTAGAGATGTTGTTTTCTGAAAATGCCTTTTGAAGGAAAATGTTATAAAACTCTTTAAATAGCGTAGTAAGATAGTGGATAGGATACACTCTGCAAGGAAGAAGAATGAAGAAAAATTAATCATTCTTAGAACTCTGAAGGTACAGGTGCATGGGTGTGGATCATATGCTCCACACATGTATGTATTCTCTACAGACCCATTTGAAATATTTACTTTTGAATAAAGTAAGGCTCTTGCAAGCCTTATGATCACTCTGAAGTAGTTAATCGTGCTTACTCTTTGGTGAGTGGTCTTTTGTCAGTGAGTGTATTCTGTTTTCAGAATTTGTCCAAGAACAGAATGACAAGATTCAGTGGATTCTTTCCTGTGTTTTCAGTGAATTCTCAAAACTTAAATGAAGAGGACAAATGAAGTAGAGTTTTCTTGTTTTCATAGATGGCAAAGCTTCTCTTACATATGCAGTTTTTTCCCTTATTTTCCTTCAAATTTTTCAAATCTGGCTCTTATTGCCTTAATGTACTGAAATGGCGTATTAGTCAATAATTTCTCTATATAAAGAGCATACAGAGAAATACACCAGTTGCTGTTTTGAAGTGTCATGATTTTAATATTTATGAAGTATATCTTTCACTGTTTTATGACATTCCTTCATGTTTTCTCAGATGCCACCGTGTTGCTATCAAGGGATGCTGTGAGCCAGAATTCTTTCTTTCTGTTTAGTATGCTGAGTAGCTTTATTTTTGTGTGACTTTTTCTTCCACTAATTTGTCTGATGGCTTCTGTGAATTTTCTCTGTGAATTGCTATTATCCCCTTTCCTGGGATGCATAACTCAGCCATACAGTGTTGGAAGATATGCCTCCTATGTTTTGACATTGCTTCCTGATACTTCTGGTTTTGTTTTTGAAGAGACGTTGGACAGTTGATCACCTTATACGTGCTATTCATAATGTTACAATCCTTATTTCTTCTCCTGGTAGGGCAATTCTAACATATTCAGACTCTCATATGCAGTTGATAGGTTTTAATCATTTTGTCATGAGTTTCTAATCTTGTTTGTTCTCTTGCACTCATTTTGAGCATCCAGACCATTCAGCATTCCATGTGTTAAGCCAGATCTATGATTGTTTCTTCTAAAACTTCAAGCATTTTATGTTGTTTTATTCTTTTTCTAGGATGGTATCCAGTGAAAGTAGCATAGCTTAAGTGTACAAGAGAGTATTTCAAGAAATGTGGCGCAGTCCAGTCACACAAAAATTCTAAAGCAAGGGATTACATGGAACAGATTGCCTCATACTTCATTAGAAAGAGCAGAGGGAAAAGCACAACAGATCAATATGAAAATGCTATCTTAAGAGTATCAAGGAAGAGTTTTGAGGTAGACTACTGGATGGATAAGTAGTTTGAACTGTGCTATGAGGCAAGGGAATAAAAGGAAAATCCATCTGTTTTGTACTGTTCCTCCAGTACTGCAGTGTCATAAGGGTGTCAAAATTTGCCAGAAGTGTAAGACAGGAGCTTCTTATAGAAGAATAATGGAGGAGGTATGAGAGAAATCCTGAATTCCTTTCTACACTTCTGTGACAGAGTGTCAATATTGGGATTTAGTTTTTGATTAAATATTTTATCCTCAGAAGTTGTGAATTCAATATGTGAATAATTCTTTTCATCAAAACCGAAGGCAGAATTGATGGGAAAAAAAAACTCCAATCCATCTCAGAAAATCCCAAAACTAAGATAACAATTTGGCTTCCCTTGGCTCCACTTCAGACCCTTCATCTAAATTATGTCCAGTGTCAGCATATCTTTTCCTCCTTGCCTATATATTTTTGGTGTGCATTTATTTATATGTTTATTTTTAGAAGATTCCTAATGGAACTGACTACAGGTAGGCCAAATTGCAGTGTTTTTTCAGAAAATACAGTTCTTGCTTTCCACACTTTGGCATAATGAAACAGGAAGAAAAACTTAATCTGTCCTAGGTGGAAGCATGATAAATTTCTTCCGTAGTTATTATCTATCCTACATATTCCTGTTTACTTAGGATTTTTCTTATCTCTAAAGCATCATTTTGGAAGTGCCTGAAGTACCTCTTTATTTTTTTTTTTCCCCCTGCCCTTGACATATCATTGGATTAACACAATGGCGTTGCCTTGGGTGAAACTGATTTGAGGCAGGCAGATGACAGTTCTCCAGTCCCTTAAAACTGGGGTCAGCAAAATCCATTAAAAATATTCCAGAGTGTATTTTAGATAAGCAAAAATTTTTGACTACTGGAAGTCATAAATCCAAGGATCTAGGTTTGGGGTTTTTTATGAAAAACAGAAAGCATTTATGATTTTTGACTGTCTAGTCTAAAGCAGTTGTCTGCTTCAAGACAGCTTGAAATTGGGCATATCTACAAATCCTCCTCAGTTCAAGGTAGGAAACCACTTTGTGTCGCATGTCACATCAATGTGAGTGAAGGAAATCTTTTAGACAAGTTGAAATGTTTCAGAAAACCTGAGGTTTTCTGATCTGCCAGTCAGATCTCAAGAATGGAAATTAACAAGAAAAAAATAGTCTTCAATGGAAAATATTTGAATATATTCTGCTTCATAAATAGGACCTTAATGGAATTTAAAAACCTCTTTTAAGAAAGGGCTTAGAAACAGCTGTCCCTTCACTTTATTAAGCATGTGTCATCTTGAAAATTACTTTGAGACTTAATTTAATTTAATTTTCTTTGAGACTTAGTTTTTTGCTTTCATTTGCATATTATTGAGACTATTCAGATTATTCGGTGTAGGGAATATGAACTCAGTGTCTTCATAGGTGGCAATGTATTTCAGGAATGCAGAAGATCTTTTGGACAAGGTGAAGAAATTATTTGGTGAGCCCAGTGAGAAAAATGAGGATCTCAAAAATGAGGTCCGGGACAAGCTAGCAAGCTACCACAGCAAAGTTGCTGATGCTCAAGATCTGCTAAAAGAAGCTGCAAGTAAAATTTGGGAGGCCGATCGTTTATCTGCAGTCAACCAAAAAAATATGACCATGCTGGAGGTGAGTTTTATCCTTGATTACTTTGATTCTGATTAAAGATGGAACCTTTGCATGATTAAATATTGAAACAAAAATATAAGCAAAAAAAATATTATAAAAATATAACTATATCTAATGTAATTTAAGGGGAACATGTTCCTCAGAATGAGGAAGTGCACTGGCTTTTAAAAGTAGAATTACTCCCCTGCTTTATTGAAATAATACCATCTGCTTTGTGGAAGGTACACTGGATTTATTATTCTGTGGGAAATTAAATTCGTCCCAGTATAAATAGTCATGTAAAATTCAAAGCATGTGCTCAATATTTAAATAGGCGTTCCGTTAAAATCTTTGCTGTCATATATTTGCTTCTAGAAAACTTACACTTTCATCTCCCTCTCCAGCCCCTGGGAAGAAGACTGAAGGGGGTGTGTGGATATTACAGAGTAATAAATCAAACTCTATCCTTGGTAGTTAGCAGCTGTTATAAATGATCTCACTCACAGAAAAGGGGCCTGCTTGTGATTTAATTTAAATTGCAGAGACTTAAAGAGCATATTATACTGTACATTAACAAGCATTTAACCAAGACATAAAGAGCAGAGTCAACCTAATTAAGATAAATGTTTCAGCTCTGTATCTCGGTGAGCTTTCACCTCAAGTACAATATGAGGTTAGAGTTCTGAGACCTCTGTTCTCAGCAGAGATTTCTGCGCTTGTTTGAATTAAGGAAATGCAGTCATCTGACGAATTTAGGTGATTTCTGTTCTTTTCTTCCCAAAGGTGGGTGGATAAAGGTTGGAGAAATTACCTGCTATTTCAGTTTTAAAAATATTATAATATTTTCTGCATCACTGTAGCAGAGTACCTTTCCAGCAGTGCTGTCCACAAGGCTGCCATGGCCTCCTATCAAACTAATCTGTGATATTTAATGGGTCTTGCACAGGAAATTGCCAATTCTTTATTCAGAAGTCCATCCTTACCACACAATATGCAGTAGTTTTACTAGTTGGAAAAACAGAAATCTGTAGGTTACTCCAAACCTTTTATTTTGCATTCAGCAGTTGATGAAGTGCCAGTGGATGGAAGTAGGAAAGCAGCAGAATATTTTTATAAATTTTTCCTTCATCATCAGAGGTGATTTACAACATGAAGAACTTACACATCCGGCTAACAATTAGGATTTATAACTTTCTGATTCATTTTGCAGTAGTACTTCAGCCAATTACCTCTGTTAGAAAGCAACAAAAACCCTGCCCCACGGGAGGACAATACACAGCTGGGAATAGGACAAAGGAAAGATTCTTTACATGTGCCTTATTGTTGTCACTTTCTCAGCTCTGAGAGCTCAGAGAGTTGCAGAAGGGGCATTGTGGCATGGTGAGAAAATCCAGTCTTATACTGAGGTGCTGGCATTTGAACTGTTCTAGTAAACAACTCGTCTTTTTCTTTGTGTGAACCCATCCTATAGAAAAGGAAGCAAGCTGTAGAAGATGGCAGACAAGATGTTGAAAAGACCCTTCAGGAAGGGAGTGATGTCCTTAATGAAGCTGATGAACTTGCAAATAGCATCAGCATGGCTGTAGAGGTGAGTATTTTATCATCCTTACCAGAGAATTAGTACAACAAAACATCATTATGGAAACAAAATAGAGAAATAAAGTAACACCTAATTTTTCATTGTACTTATCAATATTGAAATATTTTACTTGGAATAATTATTTTTCCATTGCTGTATAGCAAAGAAGCTAGTCTGGTGTATAAAAATTAATAATTTGGAGTTTTAAGTGACTCATTGGATTACATGTGAGCTAGCTCATAATGTTTTAGGGACTCTGCCATTTACAAATGTGGTATTCTGATTGTGGTACTGACTTTATCTCAAGAATTACAGATGCAGCAGACCCATTCACAGTCTCACTGCAACTCTGTAATCTAGGTATAGACTTATCTGCACAAAAACGTGTGTGTATCAGAAGGAAACTTCAGAAATAATTTGTTGCCTGTGGCCACAATTTTAAGTCTAGACAGATCAGGGAGATGATTGAACTCTCATTTTGGTAATATTTTTGAAAATTCTGCCTTAAAAGTTTTATCAACAGAGTTTGAGATCAGTGTCATAGCTACAAAAAAAAAAAAAAGGTATCTTGGAGTATCATTGGTTCTGAAGAAATTTCCAGCATGCATTGCAGCTTGCCGTAATAAATAGAAAAATGCTCTTTGGAGAAATGGAAAAGGAGACACAGTGAGACAGCTTTTTGGAATGGCAACAGGAATGGCAGGTCTTCAAAAAGTTCTTACTGAGAAACTTCAACAAGCAAAAAGACATTGTAGCCACTCAAAGGATCCTTAAACATTAAACTTCTGCCATTTATTAGTAATTACTGTGGAACAGAGCAACAATTTAATATAGCTATACATGCATCTACATTTAGGAAACAAATCCAAATTAGAGTTTATAAGCTTTTAAACCGTACAATTCCTTAATTGTAAAAGAAAAGCTTCTACTAAGCTCAAGAGACACTAGTAGCTCTTGGAATATTGTTTATCTCCTCTCTGCTTTCCAGTCCAGCCATTCCTGTTACTCTTTCTATACTAGTTCCCTGAAGTTTTAATGCATGGGTAAGTTGCGATAATAGCCCATAAAGAAAGAAGAAACACCTTTATATATAGATAATATGTATCTATATATAGATAATATATATCTTTATCTATATCTATCAGAATGTGAATGCTTGCAATCAGAAATCTAAAGGCTTTTCTTTTGCCATTTTCAGTATGTAGAAGGTGTTGCAAATAAGATACAGCCAATGTCTGATCAGCTGAAAGATAAAATAGATGACTTATCACAAGAAATTCGTGTCAGGATGCTTCCAGAAAAGGTGTTGCAAGCTGAGAACCACGCGGGCCAGCTGAATGAATCATCTGCAGTGCTGGATGGGTAAGGCAGACATTCACTGGTAATGCTAAAATCATGAAGCAGGTTTTCAAAATTGCTTCACAGAACTTGAAGGGCATTCTTCTACTTTGACATCTGTCACTGGGGGTATACAAATAACCAGTGATGTTACAAGTATACAACTATTGAGTTAGTCAATTTATGTATCTCTTGTAAACAGTTTCCTACATCTTGTGATTCTTATGGGCTGCATGGACAGCAAACAGTGCCCTCAGATGCACTGATAACACAGTTTAACTTATCATATGTTTATTGCTATGTTGTGAAAAAAATAGAAATTCTTCTTAAAGAGCTCACTACACATTTTCATGTGCATTTGTTAAAAACAAGTAGTATTTTCCTTTTTAAGATGACCATTTTGGTAGGAGATTATTATTGTGATGCTAAATTGTTTACTGTCAGAAGTCCCCCTTGGTGATGGACAGTAATTCCTCTACCAGTTTCAAAACTCTCTCCCAAAAATTAGGTGTCCTGGACCAAAATGCTTAAACCCAAGAACAGAAACTTCAGTTTCTGTTTACCGCTATAACAGTCCTAAATATGAGAATTGCAATGCCCTTCATTTATTTGACCACAGCTCTTTCAGAAGAATGATGCTCTATAACTCATCATGAAAATAGTTTCCTGGAAAGAATATAAAACAAGGGTTTTTGGAATTTTGGGGGGAAAAGAGAGGGGTGTCTTTTGTTTTATTGCATTCTATGCAGTTAAGAAAGCAAGCCATAAATAGTAAGTGTTATTTGCAATAGTAATACTCAGAAATAGACCATGGATATTATGCCTGTTGGACCTGTCCCCAGCATAGCTTCAGAGTTTCATTATTTTATAAAAGCACTGCATGAAAACAATTTTTTAAAAACATCAACAATATGCTTCCTTTTAGCTGCTTATACCTTTTAGATCTACCTCAAGTCTTGAATATCCCAAAGACTTATGAGCAGATGCTTAACACTGTTTTTTTCTTACCAGCATCTGTAATTTTGAGGAAAAGATGGGAAATTAGCTCTGATACTTGCAAAATTACTGGCTTCATTTACAGTGTAGTTACACTACTCTAGATACCTAGTATAATACATATTTTAAGGTATGCATAAAATAATGATAGCTGTGGTTTCCTGGGTAAAAATGAATTGAAAATGAGTGACTTTAGTGTCACACCCAACCATGCATAAATATCTGAATACATAGAAGGTTGTCATGAAGGCACTAAGAAAGAGAGAAAATGTAGACAAAAAAGATAGTGCCTCCTAGGCAAATGCTGGCAAGACATGCTTTGAGATATAACTTTCCAACTGTTCAAAAGAGACCTTTTTATGGGTGTTTGTATGTGCTTCTGTCTTAATGCAGGCGACAGCTTAGCCTTTAAGGAGCTTAGGGTAGTGTTTAAGATGTTATAACAGCACCATGCATACCTATGTCTGATCCAGACATCAACCTCAGTTTCTCAAAAAAGATAATAAACTCCACAGAATCAAGGACATTAAAAATTATGTCTAAAAGCAGAGTGTTCAAAGTTAAAATTTCTGATGTGGTCAGATAGATCCATATCTTCAAAGGACAAAGAAATAGCATGGTGCTGTGTAATCAGGATAAAGCTGTTTACTTCATGCACTGACAATAAATAGTTATACTTTACAACCATATACAGTCACTATCAGTTTGAGGAATTAAAAAGTGTATCTATCTTCACAACTAGCACTTGAGTGCCTGTCAGATAATACTAAATTTGGTGTAGATTCCTGTTTCTTCTTACAGGAGAAATAGAGGGAGAGCTCTGCGTCTCCAGTCACCCTTTAAGGATTCAAATAATATATTGGTTGACAATGAGGATGTTCTCTTGAGTGTTAGAACATTGAACCATTCATGAACTTAACCTAGGAAAAAAATTGTTATTTCTGCTGTGTACAAGGAAGCATTAGTAGGCTTCTCCCTTATGGCTAATTGCCTGCTCATGAGTAAACACCATTGGTATTTGGCAAATTCAGTTTAGGTTTTTCCTAACCAGAAAGGATTTGAACCATGTTTCGAAGCAGTTCTTGAGCTACTTGCTAAGTACTTGCTATTCTGGGCTCCACATTTGTCTAACAGAGCATCACAGAAACTTAGAGTAGCCTAGTGAGCTCCAGCCATAGTTGAGAAAGAGATATGCTTTTCCAAGGGTGACGCAGAGGCAGCTCAGTCATGCAATTTCTGCAGTAACCTAAAGGGAATCTCTCTCCCTCATGTTGAGTCCAGGGACTACACCTTCTGTCCACTTTGTCTTTTCTGTGGCATTTTGTAGAAATCAGTAAGTAATTGATGTGAGGATCAGAGCCCAGCTGTCACAGTTCTCCAGAGAACATACTGGGATGAATTTCCCTTTCTTCCACACACACTGTCTCAATGACTGGTTTATACAAGCTGGAACAGGTCCAACAGGAGTAATCTCTGCCTCTCTCATATTGCCATACACCTGCATGGCTAGAGAATTTCCCAGAGAGGCAAAAATCCAAGTTCAGATCCATTCTTATCCAGTTCAAGTCGGGATTTTAGCCCATTTGCACTTTATTCAGTAAAATCAACATAGGCATTGGTCATAATGAGTACTGAGGTAGTTGTCTTCAAGTTCATTCTGTAGGTGTAGCAATTCTTTGTAGATAATGTTTTAATATCTCATACAGAAAGAGTGCAAGAAAAGTTATTTCCCCAGCCTGCTGACCAGAAATTCCCTTAGGAAGGAGGCTAGCTGAACGCTGTCTCTGCACCAGCAAATACTAACTGTATTTAATCTATTTATAGCTATCAGAATGGAGTATTTCATGTAAATTGAACATCACATTCAATATGAAGCATTACTGCCTGTGTTTTTCATTTTGGTCAGCAAAATTAATGTTTAGGATTTGATTTAGACTGTGAGGTCTCCTTCAAAACTAGCAATTCTGTGTTTGGCAGCCAGACCAAGAAATTAATTTTTCAGAGATTCTACTTTAAAACGTGTCTGTGATGATCCTTCATGTTCATACAGTGCAGGTTTCCTCAAGTTGCCTGGCTCAGCACATAGCCTAAAAACCCACATGATGAATATGTTATTTGTATTAGAGCATTAAGCACAGTGCTATCTTTTCTTAGTGTCTGATCTATTTTTATCTCGCAGAGCTTCCTCTTGTAGCGAACATTGTTCTTTTTGTCTTTCTGCCCAGATGAAATATGAATTCCATTAAACACATGATGCCAGATCTCCTGAAATCTCAAATGTAGCGTTGCTCTCTAAACACCTTAGAAATAGCCTTAGAAATACAGGCTGTTGGGTTTCAAAATGTAGGATACTCTGTTCTGTTGAGCTCTGGCAGCAGGTTTAATGGTGTGTTTACTTTCCTCATCCCAACAGAATCCTTACTGAAGCAAAAAACCTCTCTTTCAATGCCACACGTGCTTTCAATGCTTATACTAACATCAAGGATTACACAGACGAAGCTGAAAGAGTTGCCAAGGAAGCCAAGGCTCTTGCAAATGAAGCTATGCAAGAGGTAAGGAAAAAGAGTAAATTGAGAAGAAGGTTTAGATTTTTTGCGGCATGTGCTACATCTGATCTCAGATCTGTATTTTGCCATCTTAAAACTTTGTGTGAAGACCTTTGCCATCATTCTTGTTTTTGTGATCAGAAAGCTGTGCCTCTGTCAGAGCTACGTGTACCTTCAGATAATCCCTATCTCATGATCCTTACTTTTCTTCCCCGTTTTATTTACTATCCTTCCTCCTTCTGTCTTCCAATTTTTGGTCCCTGTGTATGGCTCAAGCCAACAGCTTTGAGTCAGGAGTATAGGCCATTTGATATTCAATAGTGCTAGTTTAGATGTGGGTAATACATTAATTAAATATAAAGAACTCCGTACCTTAATTAACTCTTCAACTTAGTTCCCTGAAAATGCTTGGAGGCACTTCTCTGCACATCAGATGAACTGCATGCACCTGGGCAGAATTCTAGAAATGGAGAATTTTAGGAGGGGAGTGGAAACTTTTATTCATTTTGTGACCTCTACCAGTTTTTGCAGAGAAATGTTATTCTCACTATGAGGTAGCACATGTAAATTTCCAGAGAAAATGAAGAGAACTTTTAAAAATAGGATTGTAAGGTAAAGTCAGTTCTCCACTCTGGGTCACAATGAGGATCTTGGCTCCTTGATGCATATACTATAAGCAGAAAACATTCTGAGCATAGCCAAAATTATCTTTTAGGTCAGATATCAAAGGAGTTAATGGCTAATTTTTGGGAGTCGGTCAGAGACCAACAGACATGCACTTCACATGCATACAGAAATGTGAGGCAGTGACAATATAATATGAGAACTTATATTTCATATAGAAACATGTAGATGAGCAGAAACAACTTGTAGTTACAGCACTTGTACATGAATAAAGATAGCTTACAGAGAGCTACTTCAGTCAAATGGATTGTGAGAGTAGGAACATCAATAACATGCTGTGAAAGTCTGTATTCTTCAGAGGGATAAAGTAAACTAGCCACTGCACAAAAATTTTAATATTTGTAGGCTGTTTACATTTTCAGTGTTTTTTCAAATAACACTAACTACTCTATTTCTCTGTTGATGAAAAAAATTCACCTCACATATTGGTATGTGCTAGTTCTCCGTAAATAGTTCTTTATTTCACCAGAATGCCTAATTACACCACAGAAGTAAATAAGGGCCAGGCCCTTTTTGTTTTTTCCTTCTCGTTAAGATTTAATATGTGCTGTCTGTTTCTCCTTTGACAGCTTGGAATGAGTGAGACAGGCAGCTGTTTCAGGGATAGAAAAGGGGAAAAAAAGAACACACAGAGCAATAAAGAAACAAAGCTAGCAATTACAGGATGGTGACAGAAGTGTATATATCACGTGGTTATAGCATAGAGAGGGGATTGATAATTTAAGTGATGGAGGTCAAGATGGACAGTATGATGTAAATAGAAGCAAGTGAGTAGCAAGGCAAGAGATGAAAATATTAAGGTGATGTTTTCAGCATCTCCTTTGCATGTATTCATTAGAAGGGGCTTGGGTTTTTTATGAGCAGTATATGTGAAATCTAGTTGATGTGGAAGAAAATTGAGGCAGCTGATGCCTTTTAAATGTAATTGACTTGATATAGAGGTCATTGGTGGCTTGCCATCAAATTGCTGCAGAGCAATAGATTTAGCTGTTATTTTTTAAATGATCATTTGAGGGTTTTGAGCCAGAATTTAAAAATATGTCAGTTGTGAACTACAGTCATCACTTCTTTATTCTATTTCCTTGTTTGTATTTAAAGACTGTTGAATGTTTGGTTAGCCTAGGTGAGAAGTTTAACTGGTTACCAGGTAAATCAGGATCCCACTTTCTGGAGGTTCCAAGGAGCTTTTAGCTGAGCTTCTGCACAAGACCAGGAATGTACCCTCAGTCAGGGCTGTCTGGAGCGCAATGGCTCAAAAATGCTGCCTAGAAGGCAGCATTGGTGAATTTGCTCCTGGAAGGCAGCATAAGCCCCTAGAAACTGTGTTGCCAGCTTTCTGAGAAGTTGCTCTGGGGACCCTGTGACATGATGGAGATCATGTCTTTCCCCTCATTTTGAAAGATGGAGCCATGTTCTCTTCTGTGTGAGAGCTGTTGTGGATGCCTGTCTTCTGTAAAAGACTCCAAGTTCCAGCTGTGAACAGATAATGAAGTGCTATAGCTCACTCTGCATCCCTGATCCTCATCTTTCCTATTCACCAGGAATAATGCTGTGACAGGGGGACGAAGGTTTCCCAACAGCAACAAGCTGGTGTATGAACCAGAGACGGTAGGGACAGGTTTAGGTTCTATCCTGTACATCACTGGATCAAATTATTTACAAGAACCTTAGTGATATCTCAAGGGTTTTTTGGTTTTTGATTTGTAATGGGAAAATGACTTAATTTTCAAATTAATCTAATGTTGCTAAAGCATGAATGAAAAGATGCTCAAAATCCATCATGATTACAGGAAGACCTGAAAAATGACTGGAAAAAATGTATTAAAAATATGACAGAAAAATTCCTTCTGAGGTTTTTATGATGGATTTGCTGTCCCCTTTGAAAGCAAAATAAATTCATGAGAAATGAGAAATCTTTAGTATTCAGGCAGTTTCAGCATTCCATTACTTAGGTAGTAACTGATAGGAGTCAGGTTAACATATTCTGGTCGTATCTCATAGATCAGAATCATAGTTGTACACTATATATTAAAAAAGTGGATTATTCTTAGGCTTTTTAGAAAGGACTTACAGTCTGGAGACTGTAGGAGGCACAGGGGACAATTCGAGTGTTTAGGGTCCTGCTTTCTTCTTTGATTTTGACTTTCTATGTAGGTGGTGCCCCAGCAGTTCTGTTGGGTGTCTAGATTTCCTAACATAAAGCTGCCTCGGCATCTTTGTGAGGATGCCCTGAGGTGCAAACCATTTTTGGTATCCATCTTCAGGACTGGTAGAAATGATAGTAGCCCTATCTCTTGCATAAGAGAAAACTTCACAATGTAAGTGTATGTGAAAAGAAAAAAAAATTTAAGAACAAGGCCGCGCTATTTTTAACTGATTTGAATTAGCACTGAGGCTAAAACCTTGTACCTGTGTAAGTTCACGTGATCCTCAACACTGCCCCAGTGCATTTATGCCTCTAAACCATGACTGAGACACCACTGTTTGGGTACATAACATGGTCCCACTTCTGCCAGAAGATGAAGCAGAGATTCAAACTGCACAGGCTTTGCATGGGGAGGGTAGGGGCCATGAAGAAAGGCACAGGGAGAGGAAGGTACTCTCTGCAGATTATTGACATTTTGGAAGAGACAGAATTAGAACAAATTAAATTCTAGAGACCCTGCAATTTTCAGATTTATTTTGAATCACAATCCTTTTTTTTCCTTTTTTTTTCTTTTTTATTCTCTTTTTTTTTTAACAGCATTTGTCTCAATTTAGAAAACAATGTCAAAGTCTGTTGGGTGTAAATCCTGCTAAATTATAAAGTAGTTCACCATGACCCAGGCTTGCCACAAGAATACAGACTCACCTTACACAAAATCGTAAATGTTTGGGTTTTGATTACTGACTGCTTCATAACTTGACATCTCATTAACCACATGAAAAACTAGTAAAAAAGTACATTTTCTATCAGATGTCTTAATTAATCCTCATTTTCAAGATTGTTTTAAAAAACATAATATAAGGTTTTTAGTAAGTACAAGTTTATTTCTCTTTGAGAGGGCTCTTCTAGTATTAACTTTATGCTGAAATCTGTTTCTGACTAATTGTCAGCACTTGCCCAATTACTGTCCCTGATTTGATGCACTTCTTGGTATTGCATTGTAAATCTGGCCTTCCAACTTCATTTGATTGACTATAAGCTGCTTCAACAGCCAGTCAGCCATGCCTAGTTATGTAGTAATAATAATAATAATAATAATAATAATAACAACAACAACAATCCGTATTTTTTAAGTCTGTGGTCACAGAGTTACCCTGGGTTCTGTTTCTAGTAGGAAAAGAAATTTAAAAGTATTATCTGATTTGACAAGTGCATCTGTCACAAAATCTGGCCAAACGGTCTTCCTTCAGGAGCAGTCTTTTGCTTCACTGGGTAGTTTTGGGTTTTTTTCCTTTTTTTGTTAAATATTTTTCTGTTACCAGTGCTGCTTGTTATTATGTGGTAGAGAAAATCTATAAGAAACTATTTTTTTTCATCTTTTGAATGTATATGTTTTTGTTGTTGAAAGGAATGTGTACACAGCTTAATATTTCAGGTGAGCTTGGAAAATGGCAGTGATGTGTGCCTTCTTTCTTAAAATCACATAAAAGCTTATATTTACATTCCATCTAAATACAAGGAGTTCTTTAATAGCTATATCCCTGTGACATGGCAACATATATACTGTGAGATATCCCATAGCAAAAAGCATGGTTCTGAATTTTGAAAGTATCCAAAGCATTTGCTATTTTAAAAGAAAGAGAAACATCAACTTCACTATGTGTTTTTTACAGCATTGTTGAAAAACATCAGAGCTTCAGCAATATGTGAAATGTCACTTCTGGGCTTGCTCATTGTAAAAATAATGAATAGCAATAATAATTGTGTCATTTAATTGACACACAGTTAATTTTTTAGTATATGTGTCTGTCCTGGAAAATGAAAAGTAGCTGCTTCTTAATTACATGCCACTTACAAGGCTATGACCCATGACTAATATAGAATGTTATCTGGCTGTCAGGAGTATTCTCAAAGAAATGTATTCAGTATGATGTGTGACCTGAGTTCAGTCTTACAAACTGAACAGTAAGTGGTTCAGAACCTGCAGCATTTCCTACTGACTGAAAACACTAATCTAATTTAGAAAAATCATTCCATCTATTGATCAGTCTCTGCACTGAAGGTAGAGATGGATGTTTTTCAGGAGAAAGATCTTTAAGTAGCATGATATGATGAAGGATGGTTACTTAGTAATTAAAATTGTTTCAGATTAACTGCAGTTTGCCCTTCTTTTAAAACTCTATTTCTTATTTCTTTACTCACCTAGCAATTATAATTCTTTAATTTAACCACAAATGAATCTCAGTTGTCATAATTAGAGTCATCAGATCCACTCTGGCCTCTAAAGTTTCTGTAGCTGCAGTTAGAGAGAAATTCTGTATTTCATGGTGTTCTGTCCATAGCTGGAAGGATAAATATGTATTTAAGTTGAAATATGTTTTGTTTGTTGATTTTGGACAGTTTTGCTCTTAGAGTCAAATCTGTTTCTTTAATACTGTAAGAATTGTCTCTCTTTATTGAAGTAATCTCTTATATTCCAAAGGGGATGTGACATTCCATTAAAAAATATTTTTTAGAAAATTTTAGATTTTTTTTTTATTTTGGTTCTGTTAGACTAATATTATGGCTATGGGATGCAATTCAGAGCCCACTGATGTGCACATAAAATGTAGATGACTTCACTTAGATCATGATCACATGTCTTTTATGACCTCAGACTTTCCTCTCTGACGCTTTGTTTTTCTCTGTCCATAGACATCTGGTCCTCAAGGATCGCTGAAGGATGGTGCCAAGAGCTCTCTTAGGAAAAGCTTCAGGGTCCTTAACGAAGCCAAGATGTTAGAAAGTGATGTTAAAGGTATGTGCAGTATATGGCATTCAGACCCACTAAATAGAGGAAAAAAAAATGTTGCGAGACTGCTGTACTTCTGGTATGAAGAATCCGTGTAGGAAAAAATTAGAATTCATTACCTGATTTGAAATTGGACAGTGTATCAATGAAGAAGATTCTCCTGTTTTGTGTCCAGGCATTATACAGGAACTCCTGTCCCCTCTCTCCTTTGCTTTGACAAGAGGGCTGAGGAGGAGGGAATTTAGGTCTTCTCTTGCTAACTACAATAAGGGCAAGAGTCAGGGCAAGAAAAATTGCACACAGTAAATATTCAAGGCTGAGTTTTAAACTTGTCACAGAGATGATGCATGAATCTTCCCCATCCTGCTAGCTTAGTTAAACTAAGAAACTAAAAAGAAACTTGTTTCTTATTAGAATCAAGACAGATTTTCATAATAGAGCCCTGTCTTTCATGTTTTTGCATACAAAATTCTCTTTTGCCTCCTGGGAGATACATTGAGAAGAACATACAGCGTAAAGGAGGTGATCCATACACCTTAGTCATCTTTTGGCTGTTGCTGCACTTTAATTTAGTTTTGGCAGCTCTATGATTTCCATCTGCAGAACTAGTTAACAGGTAAACACAATGTTTAATAAGGTCATAAAGCATAATGTTTCATAAGGTCATTAATTGCATTTCATTGTCATACACTGTTTGAAAGTGAAAAACATTATTATTTTCTTGTAGCGGAACTGAGGGAAAGAAATGTGTCTGAGTTACCAGTAAATCTTGGGTGTATATTTAGGGTCCTCTTTATTGCAATTCTCTACTTCCAGATTCAGTACAGATTTAGGGCTGGAGGAACATATTTCAGGAACTATGTTATAGAAAATCACAAGACTATTGAAAGAGGCCAGTATGCAATTTCAGTAGCATGGCTGAAGGGGAAAAAAATAGTGATGTTTTCTGGAATGCAAACTGCTGTAGCTTGCCATGGCTGGTGTGTAAGAGACACTAAAATGGCCGTGCTGCCTCTCCCTTGCCACAGCACTCCAGTGAGCAGACTCAGCACCTCAGAGTGGAGTCCACAGGTCTCTGTGCCCCCCAGGCAGGTGTAGTGGAGTAAAGCACAGTGCCCTGTTTTCAAGGACAAATTAAAATGGTGTCTCTACAAGGATGGACGTGAATTCTGTATGTCCACACAACTGTTCAATTTAACCCTGAGACAAGATATATTAGAACCATTACTGCAGAGAATTTTGAAAAAAGTTATTTTCCCATTGTACCAGTGAAAATTTAAATTGATAATGGTTTCATATTTCAGAAGAAAATGTCCAAACAGCCTAAAGATTCATAAAGCAAACTTAATGCAAGCAGGCAGCAATGCTTAAAATGCACATATTAGATTTAAGTGTCTATGTTTTTGCCCCAAACTGAAGGGTAATGAGATGGAGCTTTCTTTAACGCTTTCTAATACATCTTAAAGTGCTTCATAAAGACAAACATTCTGAACTTGAACAGTATGCCTTTTTACATCTAATAAAACATGTCCATGCTCCACAGCTAGACCCATGGAGATCAGTTAACATTGTGCCCAGAATGCAGATGTGTAAGAAGAAAATCCAGTGACAGACTTCTATTCCCCACTCTGCTTTTGCACCGAAGTGGTGATATTATTAGGATTGTGAATAACATAGAGCATATGTTATTAGTATTATGAACAAAATCCCTTCTGGATGGCTTGATTTTCCCATGAGAGAAATTGAGAGTTCAGTGTCAAACTAATGGAAAGATATTTTCTTAGAATCCTTATAAAGCCGCCCTTTCAGAGTCTCAGCTGGAAGTGCAGGATGGCTAATGGGCACTCTATAAAGACCTAGTAGACAGAACTAATCACTAGCTTAAAATTTCTCTGTCTGCACTACAGGAAGTACATTAGTTTAAGTAATGAAGACCCATAAGCCACTCAACTAATATACACTCCAAAAATTCAGCCTGGGCCGTGATAGAGATGGGAGTGTTTTCTTCCTACATTATGACATTCCCCTGATTTGTGGCCAATTACCTGAGTTATAAAATGGCTGTTAATCATGAAAATGTTTTATATTGTCACCAAAGACTGCTGAAACAGTCCTTACAAAGCAGAGCTTGTGACAGAAGCTATTAAAATGGAGATTTAGTCATTTCTCTCTCTGTGGGGTTAGGAGTTAGAAAGAATATCCCTGATGGGAGAAGCGAAAACTGTATGTAGTACTGTGGCTAGAAAGGAATTTTGAAATTTGGGCTACCAGTGTATAAATGCTGCTGATCAGTGAAAAGTGAAAATAAGATACATAAACTCCTCTTCAGCTAGAGACTGCTGTCAGGTGGCTACTGAAATTCTGCTAATGTAATTTCTTTTGCTTAAGAATTGACAGCTTGAGGGGGATGTGTCTTGTCGGACAACGCATGAATATTTTTAGCTAAAACATTTTCCAGCTGATAGACAACATATCCAGCTGATAGATCCCTTGTTTGTGTATTCTCCTCTGCGTTGTCTTTCTGCTGACCTGGCATGTTGCATTCATCAGATTATGGCAGTCAATGCTGAAGGTACTCTTTTTAAAAAGTTAAACTTAATTAGCCGCATTTCTCTAGTTACATCTCTTTCTCCTGTCTGCTCCTAATGCCAGTTTCTAAGTCTTGCTTTGTTTATGAAAAAAAGAATCAGCTTGTGACCCATGTTCCTCTTTATAGGATGAGACTGTGGGGAGCAGGAATGCTATTTGGAAGAAGTAACACCAAGATAACAGAAAGGGATCTGTGTAACAGCCAGTTAATTTCTGCAGTCTCCAGTCAATAAAAACAGATGCATTTGTTGCTCCTTGGTAGATTTCCGACTTTAGTCTGGTTTTGGGATACGTGAATTTGGTAGCAGAGCCTTATTGATGTTTCCTTGGACAATTTCATGTGGAAAAACTGCATTTATCCATACTGTCAAAAGATACCTGTTTCCACTATGTTTCTCTTTATGTTTGTTCCACCATGATGGTGGCACATCATCAGCAATTAACCAGTGTCACGTATTTATATGATCTGCAGAGACTTGTAAAACCGTGTGTCTCTCGTAAATGACTCTGTATAAACAGTAAGTAACTAAATTCCTGAGTTCATCTTAAGATGAAATATATGTGCACAGTATTGTTTGTTTTCGTTTGACTCCATTCATGCAGAAGAATAAGGGGAAATGCTTTATCCTGTAATGCTCTATTTAATATAAACAGAAATTGAAAATCTTTGTTCATTTAACCAAGCCAGCAAATGCAAAGGCCAATACATGCAAAGCCCTTCAGGTTCCTGCTTGCTCTTTAGGGTTTAGTTTCAGCAATGCATGACTAGTTTTGCTGACTTGAGCAACAAACAGTGCATTTATTGGCATCTTGTGCCATCTCTGTGCAGAGCTGATTAAGTGAAAACAGGATTGAGACAAATTTCTCATGATACTGCTCAACCTACACTTTAATGAGAGTTGACAGTGCCTGGCATCTTTCAGTGCAGACCTGCTAACCTCTTCCAAGTCAGATAGGCTCTGTAGTTTGGAAAAACTTAGATTGTAGCTGCCTGTATTTTGACAAACTTCAGCACTCAACTGGAGGATCTTAGGTCTTCAAATCATTGCCACAGCTTTTTTCATAAATGCTAATAATTAAAGGATGTGGAAAAGCTGACATGAAGTCAGTTCAGTTTGTGATTCATGCAAGAGATTAGTCCAGTGCTTAGTGAAGATGCCATCTGGATTACGAGATAAGAAGTTACTTCAAAACAAAACTTAATATCTCTGTGAAAAATGAACAATTTCCTTGAAAAGCTGACATGGGACATAGTATCTCCTCACTTCTCATTGTGTAAGAGCCTCCCTAGGAACACTTATTTATTGCTTTATTATGTAACTTAAAAAAAAACCCACCCACAGTAAAATTGTATTTGAGAAATTAAAAGAAAAAATATTAAGCAGGTAGAGTCTCAATATTCCATTTCAGAATTTCTAGGGAAACTTCCCTTGTTAAATTCCATGAAAATCAGTTGGCTGCTATGGTTACAAAGCTGAAAACAGAAATCTGGGAACATGATTTTTCAGAAATACAACCAGGGGATAATTAGCACACTGGATAGGCAGAGTAGAGAGGAGAAAAAGAGATTATTTAAAAGTATGTTACAAAGTTAGAACACCACCACCATAAATGAGTCAAACTTCTCAGAAATACCAACACACTTTATAAATGCTTACATTCCACTAGAAACACCAAGAAATTATCAGGCAGACCATAATTTCAGAATTAAATGGTGGAAATTAAAGCAGTTTTTTTTGGTATTATTACTTAACAGGAAAAGAACTCAGATAAAATCTCAGGGCATACAAGACCAGAATCTCATGAGTCCATCCTGGTTTGAAAATAGCACGTTACCAGTAGCCTCCTTCAGCAGTGGGGACATAACCTATCATTTAAAAATAAAGCTGGTTTTAAGGAGAAGAGTGATCATATAATATATGCAATTCTTCCAAACTTTATTCTAATGTTAAATGTGCCTCTCACAGTTCACACAAATGTCCTGTTCTTCTGCAGAACATTTTGCTGGAGTGAAGACTTATCTCCAGGCACTCTTGCAGTCCTGTGTGTTGCTGTAATTTAAATAAAGCAAACAGATTTCTTCCTCAATGACATTTCAAAAGGTCTAACAACAAAAGTATAGTTCTAATTTAAATTCCATGTGCTGTTTCAGCCTTGCTATAACCTTGGAAAATTTAATTAATAATTTCTTGTAGGCAATATGAATTTTGTTTGATTTTTCTCCTTACAAATTGCTTCTTGCACATCTAATTTTAAGAAACCGTACTTTTTTTAGAATTTGTGGAACATGAACCACATAGGTGTTTATTTTCAATAACCTGTTATATACGTGAAGGTCACAGTCATAGCTTGTCATCCTGAACTCCTTTTCTACAAATTATTCTTCTCTTCTGGCTATCAAGCTCAGTGATGTTAAATTAGTTTCCCAGTAGGATATACCTTTAAGGTAAGAAATTATCAGCTGTCTGTTCCAAAGAGCTTCATACTGATACAGAGAAATAATGAAAAATGACCATTACAATAGTAGTTAAAAGCACTAACTACATTTTTTTGTGTCAAACTTTACTTCTGAATTTTGGTATAAGGTCTGTTTCAATAGCCATAACACTTAGCTGGAATCTCAGTTTTGAGATTGTTGCATTGCTCTGCTAGGTACAGTTCAAAAGACTATGCATAATTTTTATTCAAAGTAAATGCTGAAAAATAGGAACTTGCTTGTAAATGAGGACATCAGTTTCAACTGTGATGTACTAAATATGACACACCTGTGCTGTTGATTTGTACTGGTCCTTTGATTTGAACTAAACTATGAATGTTTTTTACTAGGTGGATGTTTTCCCAAAGAATTTAGGGTGTTTATTTCATAATAACCTGTCATTACTGTATTCATCTCATATTGACAATTAGTGATCTTGTATATTTCCTTGGATGTTATGTCAAAATCTTTGAGAAAATCCAAGAGGACTAGGCTCTGGCCACTCTAATTGCAAGAGCAAGCTGGCCTAATGAGTCTTGGTTCTTTCACACCACATTCAACTCATTCAGCTCAGGCAACCACTTTAAGAAAGGCAGTAGCTTAATCTAAGAATTTAGTGATCAAGGAATTAAGTAACCGAGACATCACAGCTGTTGAATCTATCAGTGGATTATTGTGTGAATTTATCTAAATCGTAGCATCATAAATTCTTTCCTCTGCACACCTTTGCAAAACCCATATTAAATATATACAGCAGTTCAAGGAACTCGAGCACCTAGATACTATGGAAGTAGGGAACTTAAAGAAACTGGAGAAGATGATCAGTGAACCCCACAAGTTCTGCTGGACTTCCTTATTTACACAATTCGATATCTTAATGAAAAATGGCTTGCTTGTTATTATGCATTTTAAATTATGTGCAAAGAAAGAATAGTGAAAATAAAGAGTTAAAGCATCTGTATCATATGCATTTTTTATAGAAAACGGTGATAATCTGGACAGCACACAGAACAGGCTGAAAGATGCTGATGAGAAGAATTCCATTCTCTTGAGAGCTTTGAATGAAACCTTAGGAAAGCTGTCAGCCATTCCTAATGGTAAGTTGGAAGAGTGTTGCAACATTTGACTCAGTCGTGCTTTTTGTTTCTTTTTCCATCACTTAACATTTGTCTCATCAATTTTTGTCTGTGTCACAATGGTTCTACTTTGACCACTGGCTGTTATAAGACAAAGGTGAGCAATGTGAGAGAGAAAATTTGACTGAAAATATTTACATGGTATCAGTTAGAATTTGGGGATGGTAAAAGATACCATGCTTACCATGCTTCTGCAGTTTGCAGAAGGTTTCTGAAAGAAAATAATTATGATATCAGAAATTATTATACACTCTGAGACAAATAGTCTTCTGTTTATATGTGAAAAGTCTTTTTGAAGTTAATCTTTAATGATACACTATAATTTCACCAATGTAATTTAACCAAAGAAGTCTTACTGACTTTACAGAAAAAGTAGGGTGAAATTTGCTGGGTTTTGTCTTATGTTTCTGCCCCACTCTCAACATTTCCAGCCGCTGTTTGGTGTTGTGCATCTTTTTTAGCCTGTAAATTGCTTAGAACTGGAACAGGTTTTCCTCAATGGACTCTGAATGGCTGTGCTCTTGTGATCCACCCTGAAGGCAAGGGTGACTGAGGTTCTTATTAATAGATCCCTTGGGGTGGATTAGAGTGAAATGACACTGAATGACCAGTGTAGACAGATAAATAGGTAGATGTATATTTACATGTATATATGCATATAAATATGGCAGGTTAATTTTGGAACAATTTGGTTGCAGTAGAAAGGAG
>VXBC01005897.1:269312-482582 GCA_013399945.1 Ploceus nigricollis | reverse complement strand
GGAGAGGAGAGGAGAGGAGAGATACCACACATCCAAGATCCATCTACAAGACTTGGTTGTTGCGATTTATATGTCCCTTAGTCGAAGTGATGGTCACAGTCTTGATCCCTCCAGGGTGGGGGAAGCCCTACACAACATAAAGTTCAGTGGGTTAAGGTACCTTCGGGTTCAGGTGGGAACTCCCAGCTACCTCCCCTGGAGGGTGGTTTTACACTGTTTGATGCAACACTGTGGCTTATGTGCTGTCCTCTGGCAGAAGGCCCCAGAAATGAGTCTGGGGTTTTTGGTGGTTTATGACCCCTTCTAAGACATGGCTGCTGTTTACTCCCACCAGTGTAGTTGAGCCAGTGACGTCTTCTCAGAAGGGATGAACACCTTCGAGCCTGTGTGTGAATGTCCCAATACATGCCCCCAGGCAGGCAAGTTTTACACCATAGTCAGTGGTGTAAGGGAGGATATTGGTGTGATAAAAAGCATTATCTCAGCCCCACAGGATTTGCTTCTTATCGGCCTTTTTCCTAATCTGGCTCAAAAAAAGATCTTCTTGCTAATCAAAGGTCGCTTTGTTTTGGGTATCCTCTGGTGATGGGTGAGACACCTGGGCTGTTCTTATGCAATTCAGAGGTTTCATCACCACACACCCAAAAACTCTGCTCCTCCCCTTAGTTTAAGAGTTATCTGACCTTAGCATAGCAACCTCCTGCTTTTGCCAATGGACCATTGCTTGAGTCATTAGCCTTCAACATATCAGTGTCTCACATATGCACATTTTTCATTCCATAGCGGCTTTTTTTTTTTTAAATGTAATACTCATTAAAATACGAAAGTCCTGGGATGTTAGCTACATTGCTTTTGTGGTAGCAAGGGACAGGGAGCTACATCTCATTTTCATTATAATGAATAGTGAAAGATAAAATGAATGTTTTAAAAAAATTAAATGTTTTAAATCAATCTATTTTGCTATGAAATTTTTTCCAAGAAGCACTTTATAAATTGAAGTTTCACCTTAAGAAAAGTCTCTGAAGAAAATCTGTATTCTGTCTGATTTCTGATGGTCTAGAAGGTTCAGACTGCTAGTAATCCCTTAGCATGAAAAACAATTTACTATTCATCTTGTACATTTTTGTGGCTTTAAGATTCCAGCTAACTGAAAAGTTTTGGTTTAGATTTAATAATCCTTGAAATCAGCACTCACAAAATAAATGGTTTAATATTTCATGCTCATCATGTACCATTTCTTGGGTTTTGGTCAAGATACTGACATGGTTATTTGTCTTGAGCACAGATAGATGTCTCAGTCAACCAAAATGGACCTCTAAGGCCTGTTAACCTTAGGACACAGAATACTAAATATGGAACAAGTAAAAGTAATATGAATTATGCAATCATTAGCAATGTAATAAACTCTTGGCAGATTAGAATTACAGAATGATTACTCTTGGCACAAGGACACTCATAAAAACAAGCAGATGAGTATTAAGAATGAAATTCAGAGCAAATAAATGGCATGGATAAGAAAATGGAGTAAATTAGTTGTCCAACAGGAAAATGATCAAGTGAGGAAGGGAAAGAAAATGACTGTCATATATCTTGTTCAAGGATTTGAGAAAGCAGAGAGCAGCTTAAACTAATAATTCTTCTGTCTCTGCTATACTAATAGTCAGATAAAAGCAGAAAGATTCAGAATGAGATAGAGCTTTTGTGGGACAAGAACACATATGTGCAGGGATGGCATAATTTAAGGTGTGGCTGAAAATAATTTGTGGGACTAATAGAGGGAAGTAACACAGTAACTCCAACTTTCACTCTGCCAGAAAGGTGCATGACATCTAATAATGACCCAAAAGGAACTATTTAGATATGATGAAAAAAGGCAATCAGGGTTCTCTCTTCTTTCTCTTGTCCAGAGTGACAATGATAATGTTTTATTAAAGATTCCTGTCATATTTCTGAGGTGCTGTTGTATTTGAGGGGTTTTTCAGAGCCAAAACTGCAGAAATAAAGGTAGAGTTTTTGGAGCACAGGTATATATCTTTACTCAAAAAAGTTACTTGTGCACTCAGGGCAATCATTTTCATTATATTTTCTACCTACAGATACAGCCATAAAGGTACAGGCAGCCAAAGACAAAGCAAGACAAGCCAACGATACTGCAAATGACGTCCTGGCCCAGATTAAAGACCTCAATCGGAATCTCCTGGGTTTGAGAAAAAACTACAGCAAACTTACAGATGATGTGGCCAAAACAAATGCAGTTGTGAAGGATCCAGTCAAGAACAGTAAGATCTTTTTTGGGTTGTTAGGCTGTGGTTTTTTCAGTTTGTGCTTTTCATTTCATATCTCAAAATGAAACAGAAACACTCCAGAATTTCACTTACCTAGCATTACTACAGTATGCTGGGATAAGAGGACTCTCTATCACTTCTATTTTCTGGGTCTCTTATGTATGAAAAGTGACCAAAGGTCCCTTTGGACGCTAACAATTCTGTGGAACAAATTTTAAATCTTAAAGACTAGTACTAGCAGTTGCAAGAAAAGCTAATGTCAGCAGGATGCACGTGTAATGGATAGATTTGTTCCTCAGATTACTTTTTAAAGTATTTAGCAGGTGACTAATCAAAGATTCTGACTGGCAATTCACTGCCTGATTCAAGAAAAATACCCCACACTAAATCTGTCTGCAGTCAATCAGATAATCAGTCCTGGAAGAAATGCATGGCTTCTTTCATATACGTTACTATTTTTGGTAGAATACTGAAGACACTTAAAAAAAGAAAGAAGGTTCTGGGAATGGGGTTTTATCTGCTTTTTTTTCTTTTTTTTTTTTTTGCCATGAATTCTGTTATCAAATGTGACAATTACTTTAGCATTTTCACTTTGGTTAGGATGGATAAAAATGAATTCTTTATTACAATACATTTTATGGTAGATTGCTAGACCATCTCTCATAAATGAGTATACAGCCACAAAACTAGGGTGTATTTAGAAAATGACTGAAGGGCTAATTTCTCAGCTATTCTGGGCTCCCCAGATTGTTGTCAGCTTGATGAAGCTGGGCACCTAAAACCATACAGTTTAGGAGGCTGTCATTCTCAGTCTGTGGACAAATATCCTCTGCCAGTTGTTGTTGTACAATGTTGCTGTACAAGTGAAAGAAGTTAATCCCAAAGGCTGTTTGTCACTGCCTGCCTAGTGCAAGTTCCCCGTCGCTCATCAGCTGAGATAGATGTGTAACAGTACAATTCCCATTGGGTGCATGCAAGTTTAGACAATATGAAAAGTAGTTGTTGATTGAAATTGTGTGGTTAGATTACAGCATGTCGTAGAACCAGCAGATCTCTAAGGTCTCTTGCAGGGTAGTGGGAAACAACGGAGAAGCAGTCTTAAATCAGTCGTTTCTTGGTGCTGCTGAATCTAGACTAGGCCACCTGTCCCAGTTTAAGTATTCTGAGCCTGTGTGTACATTTAGCACTTTAGTTGAGATTAGGAGTGAGAATTTAAAATTTAATCTCTTGATTGTCCTGTCACCATCATTTTGTTTGCATGGAAGAGTGGTCTTAACACTTGCAAACTGTTTCATGTCAGATAAAGCTGAACTGTGAGATGTTCTCCAGAAGTACACTTCTGTCTTTCTCCAAATGTTAATGGATACTCATATTACAGAATGAGATTAAAGTAATGTAGGGTGAACCATTCCAGATGTATGAAGTGAGTAGGCTGGCACTCATAACTAAATGCAAAAGTAGACATAGCCTCTCTATGTCAAAATTCAGGTGCTGAATTCTCACTTTGATAGATATGAAATATTTAAAAGGTAAAAAGTTATTGATAGACTCATCCTGTCCCCTACTTTACATTTCTGTTTAGATCTTCAAAACATTCTCTTATGTTATCTTCTCTCTCTTATGTTATCTTCTGTTTTTTCTCTTTTCTTTGTCTCCATATCTTGCCTGCAGAAATCTGTACGTATGTTTTTCTTACTTGCAGCTTATAGTGTGCATTTTCCAGTAAACAATTACATACTGCTTATCATTAAAGCCTCTGCATGGTCCTCTATGTTTCTCATTCATTGAAATAGCTAAATAGTTACTTTTTGAAAACTTTGAGATAAAGTGACTTGGTAGCTGGTTTAACTAACCTGAAACCTTAAGAAGCATCTGGAAGGTTTTGGTATGAGTATTTGGGTCAAAAAATTAGATATACAGTTTTTAATGCTTTGTCTAAGCATTATTTTTATTGCTCTTATTATTACTGTTATTTTCATGTAATATGCATCTTTCTGGTAAATGCATGTTTGTCCCTTTCGGTGTCATCCACAAAAACCCGTACCTTTTTATGTGAGCCAAGGGTTGCAATCCTTAGATCTGCTCATGAGTTATCAAAGAGAGGGTAATATTCACTAGGTGTACGTTGAGGGGCAAAAATGGAATTTGAGGCTTAAAGAAAAAGAGAGGCAAAAATATCATGGTAAAATTATTTACTTCACATGAAAAAGAAAAAAGAAAATAATTTGTAGTTTACTGTCAGTGTTTTTAAATCTGCTTTCAGTACACATACAGAATTTTAAGCTTATGACCAGAATAAAACCTTTTTGTATTTGTGCCCATTACAGTTAGTTCAAGAATTCATTTCAAGTTAATTTTAACCCAGTAATTTCAGAAATTACTTATGGAAACCAACCAGTTTTCATTAATCCAGCATTTTTCTTCAAAATGTGGGGTTTTTTTTAAAGCAGAAAGCAAATATTTCATTCATAAATGTATTTTTCTACAGGAAATGTTTTCCATAACTATCATCCTGACCTGAAGCGTAGTTACATCTTAAAAATCCTGCTTTAACACCAGTGTTTGCTGCTATTGCTACTTTAACTTGATTCTAAACATTCTGAAATTGCCTTATTCTGTTCAGGTATTTTCCTGTCCTGTGTGTACCCCTTAGTTGCATATACAATCTCCTGAGCATTGTGTATGCAGAATTTTCTTGGATTTAATTATTGCAATGTATAATTAGTCTCTGATGCTGTTCTCTAAAGCTCTGCCTTGTTCTTTCTTATGAAGTTGCTGATGCAGATTCCAGTATTAAAAACCTAGAAAAGGAAGCAGATCGCCTGCTAGATAAAATCAAGCCAATCAAAGAACTCCAGGATAACTTAGGGAAAAACATTTCTCAGATAAAAGAGCTGATAAACCAAGCTCGGAAGCAAGCCAATTCGGTAAGTCCCATTTCTCAAAAAAAAAACCTACCTTTTGAGTATTGATGGGATTTTATTTTCTACTTTTTATTTCTTTTATACAGTGTGAATCTTTCCTAATTCTAAACATGCATAAAGACAGCAAATAAGAGAGTATAATTTCTCAGAAAAGAAGAGAATATTCTGATGATTTTCACTCTCTCTTGTTTCTTCATTTAAAACATGCACTTGTTAGATGAATAACATCTGTAGGAATGGATCTCAAAAGATTATTTTTAAGAACTATTGTAGGTGATAGTACAGAAGAGTCACAATATCATTGATTTTTTGTGAAAACAAAAATGTATTTTTCTGCTTCAGCACTGATATTAAGCCCCCGATTTCATTTCATAGAAGTTACATTACTCAAGAATGACACCATTGCAGACTCACTGAAATTGCTGGATATATCTGCTTTTCCCATAGTTTTGATTTTTCTCTTTCCAGTAGCAGCACTGAAGACTTGAACTTAAGAATGTATTTCTAGTCCAGTCAGTGAATTTGGTATCCATCTCCCTGATTCAGTAATATTGTCAACTCTAGGATCATCTGGTTAATACTGAGATTATTCAGCTTGTGATTTAAATGGCAAAGGAAAAAGAATCTTGTAGATGGTACTTGAGAAATCTTCCTCAAAAATGGTACAAAATAGTTTAAAAACATAATCAACATCATAATAGGATACTGGGAAAGAAGTGATAGGATAAATAGTGGATACTGGTGAAAGAAGTTTTCAGCACATATGTGATGAAATCTGCACAGAACAGAAAGACAGGCTACAGTAATGATATGTTTTGTTACATTCATCTTCTGTCTGAAGGCTTTGAAATACTTAACTGCTCAACATTTCTGAGATAAGGAAATTAGGAGTTTGGTTCTATAATGGATCTCCTTTTTAGCAGAGTTTGCCGTAAGCATAAGGTGATACCATTATGTACATTTCCTCTAATGCTTAAACATGTTCTAGCTGGGATTGAAACATCATTGTACTGTCATTATGTCTGTGCTGGCATTATAAAGCAAACAGTAAAATGTTTTTATCTGTGCTCAGAGCCTGAGGAAACCAATACATGGATCCAAATGCATGTGTCACTCAGCTGTGGAAATAAAACTTAGTTATGAATGCCAACTCCATTAGGGACTATGTAAAAGCAGTGATAGACATAACTGTTGATTTAAAAATAATTGTGAAAAGGTGTCTTAAATTGGCACAATCAAGCTATTACAAGGGGAAAATAGATAATTATGACTACCCTACAGCAATATGCAGTAATTCCTTCAGGAGTGCTGCTTATTCTCCTAGCTGCATCTCCTACTTATAGACTATATGTTTTGCTAGAATTCCTCTGTTACTAGCATTAGACCAGTATATCTTCTAGCTATTTTTGATCTACACAGTTTGTCCTTTAAATGTGAATTCTAAAAAGAGATTTTATTTCCTTTTACTAAACAATCCCAGAAAGAAAATTCGATTTCTACCTTCTTCGCATATCCAAGTAACTCCCTGGTACATGTAACAGAAAAATGTGAAGGAAAAAAAAGTGTAATAGTCTTATAATTATTTGGAAGCATCTATGGTTAATTCTGGAATAATAAGCAGTGAACTAAATTCTTTCTGTTATGCTTTTTTTGAAGATCAAAGTGTCCGTGTCCTCTGGAGGCAATTGTATTCGCACGTACAGACCAGAAATAAAGAAGGGAACATACAACACCATCATTGTCAATGTGAAGACTGTAGTTGCTGACAATCTGCTTTTTTACCTTGGAAGTGCCAAATTTGTGAGTGTGTCTCCTGCCTTTCATGTCAGAGTTGCTCGATCAAATCAGACAACTGACAAATAAAGAAGATGAGAAAGGCTTTTTTTTCACCCAGAGGCTTCAAAGCAGTAGTAGGGAATCTAAAATAATCTAGACATTTACTGTCTTTGGTATTAATATAGAGATTTCTAAAATATGACCAGCAAATTTTTTACATATATCTTCATTTTAACTAGATATGAAATAGCAGGCTTGTACATGAACTGCATTAGAGCTTTAAAATTCATAGTGCAACCAAAGTAATTTTGGAGTTGGTTGTGGGTTTTCCTTAGGGAATGAAGTAGCTAATCATATTGCATCTGTCAAAGCTCCTATTTATTGTAATTTTAAGTCAAGACTACAATTTCAAGCATAATAATGGTGAATGATTCAGTTTCCCACGAGGCCCATAGCAGACAGACTTCTAGAACAACCAATAATAATTCAGTAAATGGGAGAAGTATTCTATTTTTCAACATTTCCAACATGTATTTTATTTTCCTAATACAAAATGAAAAGGCTAGATGGCATCACGTATCTTGACATCTTTCAGCCATCCAATGATGTTTCAGTGTTCCTCTGAGTTAAATCCTTCCATTGATGGCTGCAATATTAACATTCTGTAAGTCTAGCAGTCATTTGCTGCATATCACTGAGAGAAATAATTTTCTGTCTTTAGCTTAAGATTCCTTGTTTGAACCAATAAAAACAGGAAAAGGGGAGTCCATGTAAGAATCAATGTTAATTCTCTACTGTCTATGTGTGTGTTTCTGATGCCTCATTAGACCTTCTGAAAAATGAAAAGTTCTGGAAAACTTCCTTAATTAAAATATGAGATCACTTTTATTTTCATGTTTTGCATGTAGACTGACTTCTTGGCCATAGAGATGCGCAAAGGCAAGGTGAACTTCCTGTGGGATGTGGGATCTGGAGTTGGACGGGTAGAATATCCAGATCTGACCATTGATGATGGGTTTTGGTACCGGATTGAAGCCTCTAGGTAAGTAAATATTTCACTTCCAAGATTTTAGAAAAAATGGCTGCTATGAGAAATTCTAGTCCGGTTTGACAAAAGGTTTTGAACCTGCATCCGTTAGTACCAAAAGTGTATACACTACAGTTACTATTGAAATGCCAATTGTTCTCTGTCAAGATTTTACTTTAATCACACATTTCCCCTCTAGCATCAACAATCTATGACTCCTTATATTTATTCCCTTTTGTTTATCTATCACTCTATCGATTGGCTTCTTCAACTAGCTTACTTTTAAAATCAGTTACAGGTTTTGGCACTCAAATAACTACTATTCTTTTCTCCTTGAATTTTAAAGAGGAGCAGCTTTTCTGAATTTCTGGTCTTGATACAGTACTGCAAGTGAATGGTCTGTCACACAGCAGTGTCTTGATTCTTATTCAGAATGCCATTCCCATAGGCAAAATGTCTCATCAAACTGGAAATATTTATGAAAGATACAGTTCATGAAAATTGAAGGAGGAGATATTCTGAAAAGTTAAAATATATTTTGTAATTTGAGATCAGCTATTTAGTACCTTTGAACTTCAGAAATATAGATACATAAATATTCAAATCCCAAATTTGTTAGCTGAAGTTCGTATTTTTCATTCAAATAGCAAGCACATAGCATATGGTGTGGTAATCACAGCATAAGGATTGCATAACTCTATAGCCTTTATCTTGAATAGATCTTAGTAATTTAAATAACATCAGCTGTATCGCAATTTGATAGAAAGCTGAGTAATTTCTCCTGCATCATTACAGTTAATTTCACATAGTATTAAACATAGAATGGATAATATAGTTAGAAAATGAGAGAACGAAGGAGGAAGAAAACAAAGCACTCTAATTCTGGTAACATGCATTGCTCCCAGAAGAGGAAATGGCATTCAGTTTAAATAATTTAATGAAATCACAGAAATCAGCCATTCAGAGCATTCAGAGCAGAGAATTAAATTATGGCATGGTCTCCAGAAGCTGGCTTAATGAAACCTTACTGCTAGGAAAATACAAACTGGGGTACAATACAAATTGTTGAAATCTTCACCAGTTCACATTATGCATACCAAAGCAGCTTCATGACACAGTAATGCCAGGCTTTCATTTACAAGAAAGCTGCTTCAGCAGAATATGTAGCCAGAACATGGTATAAAATTCACACATCCTACAAAAGCCCATTACCTATTAGCTGGTTGTTCTGGATATATAGGATGTGCATGCCATTAGTTTCGAACAAAGTGCTGGATCAGCAATTTAGGATTATTACAGCTGCACAAATCAGAAGTACAGAGTGGTGTTTAGGAGAATTACATTACAGAAGCATTAGGTAGATTTGTGGGATTAAGATGAAGAGCTTGGGACTGATTTTGCATTCTTAAGGCAGACTTCACAAATCACATACCCTGTGGGAGAGTCTTCAACTCTGAACATTTTAGTCCATTTGATAGCTCTACTCTAACTCCCTTCCTAACCTGTTGGAGAATTTTACTCATTTTATTCCCTCACATATTTTCTCCAAATTTCTGCTCAGTTCCAGCCACAGACTTTTTCAGCCCAACAGAATGGCCTGAGCAGCTGGAGCAGGGCATCTGCTTAGCATGAGGAGATAAAATGAAATTCTGGCCTTACTGAATTTTGTCATTGTTTTCAGTGGTGACAAGGATTGACAATAATAATGATATAGTGTTAAACCCACCGTATTTTGATAGCCATTCTTAAGAATCCCAAAGGGCCTTAGAAAGAAAAGATGTGGCACAGGGGTTTGAAAACTCTCAAGTTTGCTTAGCATTCTAAATCTAAATACGAAAAATCTGACTGTTGAGTAACGATCAGAGATGGTCAGTTTATGCAAGCACCAAAATTTCCAGTTAGTTAGACTAAATTGATAATTACTGCATCACTTTTCCAGGGACACTTTTAATTTTCATCACCTTTTTTATTTAAAGCATACTGATCCTTTGCATTTTATTGTATATTCAGATGTTATAATGGAAATACTTTGAATTTTTGTTAATAGAATTGAAGTAAAATTTGTTTATTCCTATAGGACTTTCTAAAGGAATTCCCTATACTTTGATGGTACGGAAGTTTAGCATATGTCACTTACAAGTTACTTACCTGCTTACAGAAGCAAATCTGATTGGCATTAAGATGCAATCAATCCAAGTATCAATTAACAAAGGAAAATCTAGCATAACAGTATGTGACAAAATGATTTAAAGCAGATTTACAACATGCAAATAATGTCAATTTTGTGAGACAGTCAGATGGATGAGAGAATATTTTTGAGGCTCACTAGATCAGTGTTACTTGATTTCAGTAGGCCTCAATTAGGAGCAGAACCTGATTAGTTGTGATTTTAATCAACTGTGATTTAAGTATTACCATTGTTTTGATTGTTAGTGACAGAGTTTAAGCAGTGCCCTTCTTTTGAGGACAAAGGATGCCTGAATCACAAGTTCACTATAGACACATCCAGTTTAGTTCAGCAAGAATTCAGTCTTAAAGTACTGTAGCAAATATAAGCCATGCTTTTCAGTGAAGGTTTTCTGTGCTTTCAAGAGGTCAAGGAGCAGAGTTTACTACGTGGTAGTTTATAATTTAATGCTGATGACTTGCTAAAGCTGTCTCATTTATATCATGCCTCTCCTTAGGAGCAAACACTGCACGTCATTACACACATTTTTTGTAGAATATAGAATATGCTGAATTGGAGGCACACATCAGGATCATCAAGCCCAACTCCTGGCCCTACCCAGGACACCCGCAAGAGACACACCATGTACCTGACAGTGTTGTCCAAACACTTCTTGAATTCAGGCAGCCTTGGTGTTGTGACCACTTCCATGGGGAGCCTGTTCCAGGGCTCAGCCACCCTCTGGATGGAAAGCTTTTTTCTGATATCCAATCTAAACCTCCCCCAACTCAGCTTCATGCTGTTCTCTCAAGTCCTATCACGGATCACAGGACTAAAGAGATCAGTACCTGCCCCTCCATTTCCCCTCGTGAGGATGTTGAAGTCTGCAATGAGGTCTCCCTTCAATCTCCTCTTCTCAAGGCTGAACAGACCAAGTGACCTCAGCCACTGCTCATAAGGCTTCCTCTCCAGACTCTTCACCATTCTTGCTTTGAATGTGGCCCTGCTTTGGACTTTCTCTAATACTTTAATATGTTTTTTTTTTGTATTGGGGCACCCAAAACTGCCCCCAGCACTCAAGGTGAGACTGCCCCAGTGCAAAGCAGAGCAGGACAATCCCCTCTCTTGCCCAGCTGGTGATGCTGTGCCTGATTCCCCTCAGGACACGGGTGGCCCTCCTGGCTGCCAGGACTCATGTTCAACTTGCCATTGACCAGGTCCCCCTGGTCCCTTTTCATGGGGCTGTTCTCCAGCCTCTCATTCTCCAGTCTGTACACACAACCCCATCCCAGGTACAGAATACAGCACTTGCCCTTTTTAAATTTCATACGGTTGATGATTGCCCATCTCTCGTTTGTCGAGGTCTTTCTGCAGGGCCTGTCTGCCCTCAAGGAAGTTGCCAACTTCTCCCAGTTTAGTGTCCTTTCAGTGTCATTTTGGTATCAGCCACATAGTGCTGATACACCCTCTGTAATCTTCCAGTTTTACAGAACTGACTATCACTAGAACAATATCTTCCAACCTGATAACTTGTCATGCACAGGGTAGTAATGTCTTTTTGCTGTCAAGTAAGCCAAGATCTTTCTTCAAGCTCCATTGTCCTCCCTAAATAAGAGGGAATTATTTATAGAAGAGACTCCATTTTGAGCATTTCAGTCTGTTTGAAGATGAAAGACATCCATACTATTTGTGAATTATTAGACACCCTAAAAAGTGTCAGTCTGCTCAGTGACTCTTGGTTTTTCAAGAATTATTACTTTTATCCCTTAAAGGGCTTCCCATCAGTAAACCTTCTGCTATAAACCAATTGCACCTTAGACCCACACAAGTCCATGGGGATGGAATCCACCCAAAACTACTCAGGGAGCCACTTTCAATCATATACCAGCTCTTCAGCTGGGGACATCCCAGGTGGCTGAAAACTGGTAAATGGGAGACCCATCTATAAGAAGTTTCAGAAGGAGGATTCAGGAATCATATCTCTCCACAGTGTGTTCCTTCTGTTGTAAAAATATGTCAGCTAATTCCTTTTGTGTCAGTTAGTACATTAATATAATCAAAGGAGATGCAGAAACTGTTAATAAATGGCAAAGTCCATTGCTGTTGTGTTGCCGTCAATATTTGATGTGATTCATAAAGGACAATGAAGTAATGTTCTTGAACATAATGGGGTTTGTACCTGTTTGAAAAGCAGCCTGACAACTCCACTGCAGGAAATGCAAAGTCTGTTTCTCACAGTGAAGGAAACTGAAGTGCTTTATCACTTCATTTCATTTCAAATATAATCTAATAAACATTCTTTATTTTGTCAATGCAAGGTCTACATCATGTGTATAGTGAATTTTGTTCAAAAAGGACATTCAGGTGAGGAAAAGATCTGGTTCTGTGATGATGTCTTTAGCTTATGCAGGCATAAGTGTCTGTTCATTTGTATCAAAATGAGGCATAATCAGGTCAGTCATATGTGCTTCTGTTAAAAGGCACCATTTAAAATAGAGTTTTCCTATGTTTGGTGTAACTACTGACTTTGTATACTTAAATTTTTAAATCTCTAGGACTGGGAAAAATGGCACAATATCAGTGCGAGCTCTGGATGGTCCTAAAGCCAGCATCGTGCCAGCCACATTCAGTGCAGTCTCCCCACCTGGATATACCATTCTGGATGTGGATGTTAACGCTGTGCTGTTTGTTGGTGGTTTAACAGAAAAAATTAAGGTAATGCCTTTTCTTGTGTTACTGTGTTAGCTGGCTGTTTGTGTGGACAAATTTTGTTATTGCTTAAAATAGAAATTTTGTTATTGCTTAAAATAGAAATTTTGTTATTGCTTAAAATAAATTTTAATATGCTGGTGTCATTGTAGTAGATGCTTTAATTCCAAGTAGTACACTTGCACTTTTGAAAGGTTATTGGGATTTGCCTAGACTGAGGTGCACAGATGTGAGATTTCACTCTGCACGATGTTACCTTCTTATCAGAAGTCCTGTAGCTGGCTGTATTGATGCAGCATTTACCCCAAACAACTAATTCCTGCTGGATAGATGGATGCTTTTCCTTGGACACACGGCTGCCCTGACAGGCTTTTGGTTCCTGAGTGACAGGAACTCATTTCTGTTTCTGTACATTTCTGGTCTCCTAACAACGTATATAAGAGTATATTTTCCCTTGCATTTGGGGTTTTTCCTTTGTCATGTATCCACAGTATCTCCTCCTTTGCAGTTTGCTTTTGGTGTTTCTGCTTGATTTTCTTTATTTTTGTTCCAGTTTCCCTCCCTACAGATATCTACAGCGTACCCCTGATCTATTTTCTCTTTTTTTTTGTCTGTTCATTTTTCTGAAAATGAAAATCTTCTACCTTGCTAAACTTCATGGGATGAATAGAAGATGTATGCCAAATAGAATAGATGGAAATCTTTGAAAAAATCATTCTCCAATAAAAGCTAATTAGTACTTATTTTCTAATGGCATTCTTTACAAAACAATTTAAATTAACTATTCTGTTCCTGATCAGTATTTTAGCATTTAGCATCAAACTTAGACTTTCCCAAATAGTGAACTCACTGAACTTTTTTTACTCTCAAGGTTGTATATGTCCTCAGGTGTTAACACAATATGCAGAAAAACTGAAGTTCAAAACTCAATGTCAGAACAGCTGTTTTCAACCTCAGTAAGGGTTGTCCAAATATTTTCTGAAGAACTCTCTATTTTTTCATTTTAGTCAGGAAAATCTTCCTGAATTCTTTTTTTCTCTCTAAATAAAGACAAGGGCAGCAGTAGGAAGGCAGTCTATTTTAAGTTTGGTTTGGCTGGTATATTTTCATTGTAGAGTTCTAAACATTGTCAGATTTGTGTTTTGTTCAAGTACCATCTCTGAATTAAAATATAACTTCCGTTTTTTTGGGAATTTCTGTCATCATGTGGTACAGTTGTAAGGCTCACAAAATGAAGACCTTAACCAAGACTTTTCTAAAACTGTGCAGCTCTTTGGACATTTAATCAAGGTTACTGGTATATCTTAGGCCGCTGACTCAGAAATCTGCTTTTTCATATTATTGGGGTTTGGAATGCTTTTGATTTGTCCTATGGTTTTGTCCACATCCCTTTTTTGTATGCATTTCTGCAGTGTATTCAAAAAGTTCATTTTCAGTTTTTGAAAACATCTTTCATCTGACTTGTAGAAGACTATGATACTTAGATGTCATGAATTTTTTAGAAGTGACATTAAGTTCATACTTGTTGCTAATTAAAACCTATCCAATTACCTTGGGAAATATCTGTAGCACATTAAGTATTTTGAGTCATACTTTTCCTTGAGTATTTTCAAATTGCACTTCTCCATGTTCTCTTCCAAGATCTTAATATTTGTAATTGCTGTAAAAACAGCAGCTGCTTGTCTATCTCAGATAGTTAAGTGTATAGATTTTTAATCAGCTCATATTGATGAACTGAAATTTAAATGAATCAGGGTATTTTTAGAAGCATAATTTTTAGTGGAGTACTCTATGTACTGTCAACTATTACTACCTTCATCATGGTACCATGTTATGTTCTAATGAGCATTACTCTATGTGCATAACCCAAGCTTAATGAGTTCGGATGGGACGTGTGTTTTAATTGCTTTGCCTTCTGCACTTTTTTCTGCATCCAAAATTCAGCATGAACTTTACAGGTGTAACAGTTGAGTTCTCAGCCTGTCTTTTAGTTTGGACAGTCTGCTCAATTTCCAAGGTTTCAAGCATTACAAGAGAAACACTGAGCTTACTGTGTTGTGGGCAAGATTGCTCATAGTCTTTTCTTGAAAGTCTGAAATGAAAGCCCAGCTAGGCCTTGAGAGCAGGCCAGCTCTCTGAACAGACAGAAGAACTGATGGTGGAAGCCAAAGCAGCTCCTTGTTCTTCAGGACTTGATCTCCCTAGGCCTTCCCAAGAGTCTCAAATCTAAAAGGTCTTTCCCATTTGGGCTGATGCAAAGTTCAGTTCACATTTTCACTGATCAATTGTTCTGTAGGAGGGCTTCTCAGATTAAATAATACTCTTGATATTTAAAATATTACTAAACATCTTATGGAGGTTTTTTTAATTATTTTATATGGAATTTTATATGGTAATTATTTTTATAATTTTTGTGCCAGTTATGTTTTCAGATGCAGTAGATCACTTCAAATTCAATTCTAAGGAAGTTTGTGTTCTCTGTTGCAGAAGTCAGATGCTGTAAGAGTCACCACCTTCACTGGCTGCATGGGGGAAACCTTTCTAGACAGCAAACCGATAGGACTCTGGAATTTCAGGGATATCGAAGGCGACTGCAAAGGGTGTGCCGTCGCATAGGTAAAGCACCCAGAAACTACTGTTTGTCGTGCTTCTCTAGGGAACCTGCCTGCAGTGACATTGCATTCGGTGGTAAGTAACAGGAATTTCCACAGCAGCCATCAAATTCCAATGTGCGTGCCACACAAGTTAGGTTGCAATTCCACCGAGAGGGGAAGCAGTTAGCCTGGGCTGTAACTGTGGTCATTGAGTTACCAGAACTGAGCTGGTGTGACAGGGCTGTAATAGAAAGGCTCCTGACAGCCAGTAACCAGAAACAGTCAAAGTGTGAGGAGCATGAGAACCACAGTGAGCTGAGTCTGCCTCATGCACAGCTGTGATGAGGGTGTCTGCACTTCTACGTGGCTTGGAGCATGTGCCAGAGTCCAGTGCCTCAAGGTGGCTTTCACAGCCACCAGGGTAGTGAGCAGAGATCCCACAAAAGAAAGAAAGGTGTTTGCATTCTCAAAATAGAATGGGAAATCCTGTCCCTGTCCGTGGGAGGTTTGATAAAACATCAAACCAAGTTCAGGAAGACTCCCAGGAGCTGTGCCCACATTTCCCTAGGCCTGCACTTTTTATTTTAACTTCACATGGCCAAAGAAAATGGTTGGAATTGTTCTTTTCAGCCCACAGGTGGCAGACGGTGAAGGAACGGTGCAGTTTGATGGTGACAGCTATGCCATGGTGAGCCGCCCAATCCGCTGGAACCCCAATATTTCCACAGTCATGTTCAAGTTCAGGACCTTCTCATCAAATGCTCTGCTGATGTATCTCGCTACTGATGACTTGGTAAGAACATCTAGCGAACCTCTACGCTCCTTGCAGGTCTCAGGCCATCTTTGCAGTCACTGAATTCATCAGATCATGAAAACAATTGGTAATTTAAGGTACCACTGTCCTGGTATGGTGCTTCACTGCTGGCCAGCTGAAGACAGTGGTATAGTGTGGAGGTTGACTACCTAATGTCTACTGAATGGGGATCACTATGTTAGTCTGGGGAGAATTCCAGCTTTTCTGAATTTGTTAATTAATTTTCCTTTATCCCAGATGTTTATGTGTGTGAATATTTTCAGTTGGTTTTGTCTATTCATAGTTTAAAATATCACAGTGTGATGGCAGGGGGAATATAGGAAGAGACAAGTCTTACGTAGAAATCCTACTCATATAAAGAAAATGTTTATGTTTTATTGAGTGGATTTAAAGGGAGACTGGTGCAACAAAATAAGATGTAATAGTGATTGTGTTTTTCCAATATCTACAAATGTTTTCTCTTACAACTAAAACAGAGAATATAAAGTTTTAATAGTTGTTTAAGTTGTTTGAAATAGTGTTAAAGTTGTTTAAGGTTTTTATTCACACACAGTATCAAATGTGTGTGAATAGCAGGGAGAAATTATTTATAAAGGCACCTGGCCAGATCTGAATAACTCATCTTTGGCATCTCTGATCCAGATTGATTTGCATGACTGACAGGGAACAGTGTCTTTGCCTTTTCCTTTTCATATGGGGCAGAAATTATGTACAGTAGTTTTCACTGATGTCTTGAAGAATTACTGAGCACTTGCTACTTTACAAAAACTGTTTGTGTAAAACAGTCTTATTTCAGATTCCTGTATTTTGGAAATAATTATCAAAATAGCTGGAATTATCAAGGAGGAGGGTGCTCCTCCTGACTGACTACAGCAAAAGCTAGAATTTTATTATTATGATAATGAAATATTTATGTAGCTTTTCTAATGAACTTCTATAATTGAATATTGAAAGCATAATTAAAGTCATTATTTTAGATTATTTTATAACATTATTTCTGACTTAGGTATTTTTCTATGAAAAAATATTTAACTGAAATCTCAAAAACACAAGCAACTGGTCCCTGTTTCTTGTGATTCTGTCCCACCACATAAAAACTTGGAAGATGCTCTTCTAATGATGCATGGATAGACATGCCTAAGCATCTAGAATACTGAGTTTGTTCAGTTTTACTCTGAGAAGAGGTGGAACTGGCCATGAGCAAAATAATAAAAATTTCTCTGGTACATTTACATCCGGGGTCATAGTTCCGCCATTATTTGCTGTCTGGTTCTCTGGCTATTTGTTTTGCTCTTTGTATCCTGCCAGCTCTTTTTCTGAAGATAGTGCAGCATATATTGTTGCTCCAGTCAGCCATCTCCAGTTGCTGTTTGGATACTGGTGTCAGTGCTTGATGAAAATAAGAGCGTTCATAGCTCTCTTTGTCTCCATCTCTCTGTTGTTCTGTTGCTTTCGTAGATTACTCTGGAAATTTGGTAGAACATGCCCAGTTTACCATCCTCCCTATTTTTATTTTCTACCTTGCATGTTTAAATCTAGCTGAGGTATGCAATAAATACACGAATTGTGGTACAAACATACACACAAAGCTGAGTATCAGTTTCAAGTAATTATAATGTGAATTTTTATCTTCATTCTAAAATAAAGGTGCAGCTATCCCATCAAAACTGCAACTAAGATACTAGAAAAATTCCAACTAAATTAGCAATCCAAAACAGAATGTAAGGGGAAAAAAGAGGTTGGCATCAGACTTTTGTACGTGAAAGTCCTGGGTAGGAAATGCATAAGTTGTGGCATTTTTTAAAGCTTGAAAAATGTTGTCTGTAGTCACCCCGTATTAAAAAGTGTTTATTTAATGTCTTATTGCCTCTTACCAAAATGGGGAAGAGTCATAATGTGTATCTAACTATTTTCATTAACAGAAGGATTTCATGAGTGTAGAACTCAGTGGTGGGCGTATAAAGGTCAGCTACGACCTGGGTTCAGGTACAGCTTCAGTTATCAGCAACCAAAATCATAATGATGGCAAATGGAAATCTTTCACCCTGTCAAGAATTCAAAAGCAAGGTAAGTTCCTGTGGTGTCTTACCATGGAAGCATGACTTTTCCAGTTGTCTGTGCAGTACACCTAACCATCTAATCACAGGAATGGTGCTGTGGGAATTACAAGTTCTGGTGATTTAGCAACTTCTTTTGTTTAGATTGCAGCTGTGTTGAGTTGCGTGTGAGTGATTGCACTGTCAAACAGCACTTTATGAAGGTAGCCTATTTTTCAGGCATGATTATTTTATACAGTCATAACTTGCATTCTAAAATTCTTCTGACTGGGGAAAAAAGAAGTCTTTTCGTCACTTACCAAAAAGACTTCTTTTCATCAAAAAGAAGTCTTTTTCATCAGGTTCATGTTCCAAATCATGAAACACATATGTGATTTTTGTTACGACAGCAATAGCTTTTATCCTGTACAGTACTATCAATAGTATTGATAGTATCTAACTAGACAAACACCACTACTTCATCTTCCCTAATGATGTGCATTGTGTCATGAACTGAATCTGCATGGAAACAACTGGGAACATCTCCAGAAGTTCTACTAATTCTTTAACATGTTACTGGCACAAAATGTGAAGTGGTAGGATTTGATAAAATCACAAAGACTATTGGTTATCATGCTGGCAAAACCCTTTTTTTTTTTGTTTTGTAGTCTGGTTATAGGGCTGGTAGAATCTTACCTGGGCCAAATTCATTTTATTTATGACTACTGTGACATACTCTGTGCTTTTGCAGTTTGAATTTTTACTGCATTCTGAATCTTGAGGGTCACCACAAGCCCCTAAACACATTCCTCTGCCTCTGCCCCCTGCAGTGCCAGCTCTCTCTGGCCTTCACACCTCACACACAGTCCCTCTTCCTTGTCATTTGGCTGCAGTAGACTTGGAAGTTGGGACAGTGGCCAAAATAATTTAGTCATCTCACTTGCAGATTTGCTGCACCTTTAGAGGAGGAATGTCTTATTGCTAGCCAGTTATCATAGTTCATACTTAACCTGGGAGGTATTAATATACAATACAATGTCATGTAATTGTAATGTATCAATAGCATTCAAACATCATGTGTTTATAAAAAAAGATACAGGTATAGAAATGAAAGGAAAATTAATCTGGTTTTGGTAAGGTGCAGCAGAAAGTCTGTCTATTCAGTTTTTAAGGAAGAAAGGAAAGAAATCCTTTTTTTTCATCCTTATATATCTTGGGGCCTGCTCAGCATTTTTCACGGAGTCATATTTCTTTTATTGAACTTTAGATTCTGTATTAATCCATACATTAAAAATATAAATGGAACAGGCACCTAAATAGGATGGTTGTGTGTAGCACATCACTGGCTCCAGACTGAGATTGGACATGACAGCAACTGACTGCTTTGGGTTTGAAAGTGGTTTGGAGTGACTGATCACCAATCTCTAAGGCACGTAATGACAGTGCTTAACAAACTTTTACACTAAAAATCCTGTTCAAGAGGCAATCTTTGGACTGAGATCACAAATTAAATGTAAAATGATCTCTTGTCATGACTGTGTCCTGAAGTTTTAGCTCCAAATTACAGTGACACAAAGAAGGCACCAAATTGAAACAGGTTTAGAGAATATATAAAAAATAAAGTGCACAGAATTGCTATAGATTTTCAGGTTGTTATGGAAACAGAGGAAAGTGCAGCTCTCTTCCCCTGCCCATAATTGATAATATGGAAATCCAGTATCTTAATTGCAAAATACAGCCTTCCTTGCCTCTTCCCTCATCTGCTAACCCTCCAAATATTTTTCTATTGGTTTCTTACATTAAGACATCGTTGTTCATGATGGATATTTTCTAACTAATCTCAAATGTCTTTTAGCCAACATATCAATTGTAGACATAGACACTAATGAAGAGGAGACCATAGCAACAACTTCTACAGGCAGCCACTTTGGACTCAACTTAAAAGGGCACGAGAAAATATATTTTGGGGGATTGCCAACCCTGAGGAATCTAAGGTAACGTGGCGCAAACCAATTTCTTTAGTCTTGATAAGGGGATGTAAATACTATGTAATCTTATTCTCTGCATTTACTTCTCAAGTTCATTTGCAGTAAGTGAATGGTGAATTAAACCCGTATCCTCTACTGCCACAGCAGGCTAGTGCTTTATTTGCGTATGTTTTGTATTTCACACAGCTCACCTTACACAGATACAATGGAAATGCCACTTGCAGTGTCAGTACATCTTTCTGATTCTGTGCAAGAACCATGATGTAGCTGATTCTTTAAGTATTTATTTGATGCACAGAATTTGTGATTGCAGATTCAGAGAATTGGCTCAATACCTTCACAAAATTAAGGACAAGTGTTTATTTTGTGCATGAGTAAAAAAATTTACCTACAGACTATTCCACATGGGATTACTGCTTAATGGGTATCCATGTTTTTGCATAATCAGTGTCAGTATACTTTAAATATGTATTAAAATATTTTGCTTAGATATTATTTTAAATTATTTGTAGATTTAAGTTCCTGGTCTCCTTAGATAAAATTCATCCTGTGTTCAGGACTTAAAGTATAGTATGCGATACTCTTAATATATTTAATGTAAGCAGAATGAAATATTTTTCCTTCAGAAGTCTGATCCTGAATTTCCTACACAAATAAAATTCCTAGTAATTATTTTTAAATATTGCATAGTAATATTCATAAATGTTAACTTCAATGCAAATAAACTAAAGAAATGGGATAACAGTTACTTGAATTTAGTGACTTTCTTTCATGGCTTTAAATAGACCAAAAAACTTATTTAAAGTTTAAATGAATATTCAGCAGTTTTGCAATGACAAGAACAAGAGAATTCTGTGCTACAATGAACAGACGAGCAACACAGAAACAGGCCCATTAATCTATGTCAGCTTTAACTACATGGCATAATGAGAGCCTTGAAGAGGTCTTGTGCACAAGGAACTGTTGTGTTTAATCCACAGACTCTTCTGCCACTAAAAGAATGGACATATTTGTTAATTTATTAGGATAATCATTGACCTCTGATATCAAATCACCCAGCAATAAAAAGATCTAAGATCTATTTTATTCATGAAATATAACACTGTATTATGTAATTGTGAAATCACACCAGTGCCTAACAAAAGGTCTAGAGCAATTATCTTCCACTTCCTTTGTGGCTGCCCAGAAAATCAGTGTACCACAGCCACTTTGACCTGTGTAACCATTCTGCCTACAGCTATGATTTGTCAGTGCCTGAGGCAAGATTAACGTTATGGTAAATTAGAGTCAAAAGCAGTGAAAGGGGGATTAGGGCAGAGCTGAGCTACTGCAAACAATAGACACTGAGGTATCTATGACTTTGTAATTATCAGGTTGTGTCAGTTCTGCCAAATTCTTTTACATGGTTTGCTTTTGCTCATGACCAAATAGAGTATCAAGTTACAAAAACCCCCAATGTGTTACGTTTTAAGGCAGCTGTTTGTGGAGTAAACCTGTTAATAGTTATAGCCTGATAGCGTACATAGAATCTCACCTTTTATTCTGTGTTGTTTGTAAATGGTGTACACCTGCTTCACTGTGAAATGGCTGAACCTTGCTACTAAGTATCACGGAACAACAAAACGAGAAATACCATTTGCTACAATTAATGCCATGTTGTTGTTTTCTTTTCTTGTCTTTCTTTCTCACCCCAGTATGAAGGCAAGGTAAAAACAATCAGATTATTTGCATGACTTGCATGTGTCTAGTTAAAGTGCAGCTTGAGAGCACAGGTGGCACAGCAGCAGCAGCAGCTTGGGCAGTGTTTAGAGCAGCTGCTACGCTAGGGCTCTTAGTTCATCCAGCTGCTCCTGCCGCAGCCAGCAAAGCTCCCAAGTGCTCACCACCGTCACGTTCCACGCTGTGCACACACCTACACAAGCAACTTTCATTTGGTTGGAAATGAAGCTGCTTCCTTCAGCTGTGTGTTGCTCGTGGCACTGCAGTGCCTCGGAAGCAGAGCTCTAGCCAGCTGTGTTGCTGACTTTGGCTCCGACCTCCAGGCTGTAGGAGCAGTGTAGTCCCGTGGGAGGTGGGGAGCGCCCTGCTCAGAGGCAGTGGAGTAGTTACCGAGGAGAGTGTGAAAGTGAGGTGGAGCCTTTTTTGTGAAATTTGCCTCCTCTCATGTTAAGAACAGGGACAGAGAGAGGAGGTTACCTATTTCTGACTGCATTTTCAGTTTGCAACTATTTGTATCCGTTGCTTTTGTTTTGGTATGCTCAGATGTGAAGTGATCTTCGCTGTGTTTTGCAGCCTCATTCCTGGCTTGAATTGGAAAAATACAGCTTCACCCCCACACTCCTGCCCTGAACTTTAGAAAGATTATTTCCTCTCAAGTTTCAGAAATTGCTGCTTGTTTTCCCTCAAAACTGGCCTATTTTGGCAAAATAGAACTAACAAAAAAAAAAAACAAAACAAAAAACAAAAGGAGAATTATGCAAGATCTTAGTGAGCTTGGACCTTGTTTGCTGTATTTTGGAAAGGAAAAAAGAAGTCTTAAGAAAACATCAGGCAAGTGTTCAGTGTTTGCAAAGAGGTTGAGCCAGACAACCCACAGTGCTCCCTTCCAACTTCACCATTCTGTGATTCTGTGATATGGGTTGGAAATTATAATAGCAGCTGTTTGTAACAGGAGAGGATGAGGACAGTCTGTCACTGGACAAGGCAGGAAAGGTAGTAGTAGTATCAGAATGTATCAAAACTAGTATCAGAATGGTTTCTGGATGGCAAAGACTATGGGCACCAGTGACAATGGTAACAGCAAAACTGTTCTTCCACTGGGAGATAAATCCATAAAGAAACTGGAGAAGAGCTAGGAAAAAAAAAAAAGAAAACTGAAAGGTGAACATAGCTACTTGGCTGTAAATAAAGCAGCATATGGATCATTTTAGTTAACCAGATGCTTGCTTTAACTTATGCAGAGAGTACTAATTTGCCAGAGAATACATCACGCTTGCTCAGTTGGCTATAATGCAAAGAATGGCTTTCAGTACCAAAACATGCAGCTGATTAGTATCTGTGCAAATTGGTTTTATTTTGTAATTAATATTCTTTAAAATGTTTTCTTTCCTTCCAGGGAAATGAAGTGGTTGTTGCTCTCCTCCCTTCCCCACCCCACCCCCGTTTTAAGTCCTTATTTATTTCCCAAATTAACTTTTCTCTCTTTGAGCTGTTTATACTATTCACATACTCTAGTAAGCACTCATGGATAATACTTTTTAGTGAATTAAATAGTGGGGAAAAAAAAACTTTTTGGATATACTCTCCATGGTAGCAATGGAGATGGTATCAATGCAGATTTTTTTCTGAAGTGACTTCATAAGGCTTTTCTTCTGGCAGGCCTGGTTCAGATGTTACCAGCAGTTATGGTCTCACTCTGGTGTACCCAGGTCTGGGAAATCATACTTTTGCAATCAAACATGATAGTTCTGGTGTTACTTTCAAGGGGTTTCTCATTTCCTCTCATCAGCCAGCTGATGAGTCAAACATGGAACTTGAATTCCATTACAATATTTTCCTGTTTTGGATGGATAGTTACATTCTGTAACAAACCCAAGTGCTTTGTTTTGTTTAACTGCCTGAAAAAGTCAGATGTATTGCTGTGTCCTAAGAAAACATGCAGCAGTTTTCATAAGCAAGATACTGGAAATATAAAATAAATGTCAGTCCACTTGATTGCATTCCTGAAGCGTGTGGCCAAAACTTTATTCAAATATTTGTACACTGCTAAAGTTCTTCTTTCATTGGATCTAGCATGCAAAAAGAGGAACGAAAAACGTCTTCCAATTAAAGTCCCTCCTTACTGTTATGATTTCCTAGCTTGCATCTTTCTGCTTTGCCTAAGGAGCAACAACTTCCTTATTTTGTAGCTCACTGTGTTTTAATACCAAAGGTGATAGTTCTCCTTTACCAAAGGAAAAACACAGAAAACAAAACAACCAACCAAAAACCCTTAAAGAAAGAAAGAAAGAATTCAGAAGGGGACTGTTTTCAATTGGAGATGAGATGAACCTCTTGTTACAACTTCGAGTGATGCAAGGCAGAGTGCAATGTGTACTGATAGATTGTAGAAGGCAACACGTATTCGAGTGTATGTGTGTAGTTAAAATAAAAATAAAAATCAAGCATCTGTGCAACTGAAAGTGTACATATGTATGTCTGGCTGACTGTTCTCCCTAAACTCTTATTTTTGAAAACACATTGTACTTCTAAATGTTTTTTAGGCCTGAAGTGAACTTAGAGAAATACACAGGTTGCCTCAAAGACATTGAAATTTCAAGGACACCCTATAACATATTGAGCAGTCCTGATTTTGTTGGTCTAACCAAAGGATGCACACTAGAGGTTAGTCTGATTTCCATGTATTTTGGCCTTAATGTTTATAAATGTTTTCTGGTTTCTGATTTTATGTCATAGGAGATTAATTATATATGGTATATTCCTTAGATAGGAATCTAACCTTAGAATCCAAACAGTTACATTTAAGAGAAGGAAAGATGAGTAAATCTGATCAGCAAGTAGACCCGTTTTTCAGATCCTGACTTCTTGGAGAGTATCCCTGGCCACGGGTGATATCCCTATGCCTAAAGGGTAGGATTTTCTGAACTGCTTAGCAGTGGTTTAGCTTTGTTTCAGCTGACTAAAATGGTAATTATTGGCATTAATGTGGATAGGCATTGACAACACTGTAAAAACTAAAAAAAAAGTCTGAGGCACATAAAACACAATTGTTATTATAAAGTCATTCACTACATAAAACCTCAGGTATGAATACTTACTGTCATGAGCTGGAAGACACATTTCTTACTGATAACTAAGAATGTGCAAAATTGGTGTTGTTATTTTAGCTTTAAATGCATCTATTTTCAGTTGTTGCTGCTTGCAATTAACAGCCATTCAGTGCATATAGAATTCAAGGAATCTGATGTGAAATTTGGGAGAGAATTTAGTAATTTTCCATGGAAAAGTATTTTATACAAAAAAATACTTCCAATGACATTTGTGTCCCAATAAATAGTTTGTATTTCTTCTACAATATAATCTCTACTATATAAGATAATTTTGCAAGCCAATGGAAGATATCCATCAGATACCATATATACTATCTAATAGATACCATATATACCATATATCTGATATTCCATATTAGATGCCATTACAGTAAATCCAAATGAGTTGTTGTTAATCCAGTGCTCTCCATTTTTTTTTTCTACGAAACATTAAAACTTTACTTTGAACAGCAACTGGAACTTGGCCAGGCCAAAATAAAGACAAAGGCCCTATTTTGCTGTGTTTATCCATTGTACCTTTGGCCTTCATCAGAGCAAAAAACTACACAACAGTAGGACTCTCAGATGGGCTATTCGACTAGATTTGTTATGAGAGCCATATTTTCAAGTTTGTGGTGAAGCTAAATAGCAAACAAGCAGATTGTTCAAATGCTTTTAAATCTTACAGATTTGGCTTCAGCAAAAATGTGATAGAGAGGTTCATATTTATTTTTATTTATAGTATGTTCTTTCTGAAACAGGAAAGAAGGATAGTTGTGTTCATTTTCTTCTGGTGCTATGAATCTTAGAAAGTACTTTGCCTTTCACGTTATTTAGTAACGCTTGAGGTTTCAGAGTATGAAATCTAATTGGATTAACTCTTTTGTTGGGAAAATAAATAAAATATTCTAATTGTACAGAAGAAGATGTAGGAAAATTAAAAAGAAGTGAAGCAAAAGTAAAAGGTAAAGACAGGATATGTGCTCAATCATTTAAATGTCCTCAGATTTCAGAGAAAGGTGGGTACCACCAGCAGTGATTTTATCTGGCATAACTTTTTATCTCTAGACCTGGAAATAGTTCTGCTGTATTGAAAAAATGGTGAACTACTTTAGAAAAAGTCACTGTTTCTATAGATCGGTCTTCCACATCTGGAAGAATACATGAGTTGGCAGTGATGACAGAAAATCTTTGGGAGTATGCACTGACTTATTACTTGATGACATATTCTACTCTTTAAATTGTGTTAATGGCTACCAATGTCCAAAGAGTTGGGCCATGTGCAACAAGTGCTTCGTTTATGACTCTGAGTAACCAAAAAAGCAGTGGTGCTTAGTGAAGTAATGAAGATTAATGAAAAATATTTTCTCAGCACAGCAGACAAATAATAGAATCTAGTTTACGTTCATAATGGGTTTTATTACCTGTTGTATAGATTTAAAAGCAAACTCCAACTGTATTAACTCAATGGAAAACACATATATAAAACAAAAACAACCTTGAGCAGTTATTTTTAATCCAAGAGGCTATATCGACATAAAACTGGAACTTTGCCTTCCTGTAAGGCAGGATTCTACAAATACAGTAATGATGCCAGATGTAAACGGATAAACTAGAGTTTGCAGAACACTTTGAGGAGTAAATTGCTGAGTGTTTATTATTACTTTCCATCTTTTCACACTATTTATATTTACATAGTTTATTATTTTACTTCAGAAATCTTCCTCTGCATTCATAATCTTCTTTTAATTCTACTAATGCACTTTCCTGTCCTCTCCTTCCTACAGAACATTCACACAGTCAGCTTCTCCAAGCCAGGTTTTGTGGAACTGCAGCCGGTTACCTTTGATGTGGGCACAGAAATCAATCTCTCCTTCAGCACTAGGAATGAGTCTGGGATCATCTTGTTTGGTACAAGTGGCACAATTATCCCCCCCAGGAGAAAGCGCAGGCACTCTGCAAGGAAAGCTGCTCCTCTGAAGAGAAAGCGCAGGCAGACAGGACAGGTAGGAGGAACCTGGCAAAACATTTAAAAAAACCCTACAATTCTACTGAACTGACACTGTTTGTTTCAAGACACTGTCAGATGTTTATGCTTAAGTTAAAATTCAGGTATTTTGAATAAATTATTTCTAGTGTCATCCTTTATCTGATGAAGACTCTAATAGAAGCTTAGAATTGGTTTTTTTGGCTTTGAGAAATTGTTTCTCATACAGATTTACAGTCATGTATCTATTGCTTGTTGCTAAGCAGCAGATTTGGTTTTCTATTATATTCCATGTTTGTTTTTTTTAACCAAACCCAAATATTAGAAAATACTGTTCTTCACTCATTTTGAGGGCTACTTATGCACTATTAATACTTGGAAACTCTCTTAATCCTGTTCATAGAGACATAAATGATGGTGAACACAGTGAAGATAAGCCCCAGTGTTTGGCATCACTGATGTGAAATTTAAGACTTGAGTGCTCTGGCCTCTCCTTCTCTCTCATAAAATACAAATTTGCTGTATTAGTCCAGAGTGTCTGAGTGACTGGTAAAAGTGTGATTACTAGAAATTGTTAGAAATTATTAAATCTTGATTAAAATCCTGACAGACAGGCATGCTTCAACAGCAATAAACAGATTGTGTTGATGCATTCTTTGTTCAGGACTTCTGGGAAGTGATATTTCATTATTCTCCTTTCTGGCTATTTTGAAAGAGAGCTCTTGGTGACCTAGAGTAACACACTCCAGGGACAGCACATTGTAATGGCTCACCTGGATGACACTAACTTCAGGTTAGGGGGTCCTTTATTATTTCCCAGCTCTTCAGGTCACAGAGGTGAGCATGACAACTTATTGCTATACTAACTGGAGTTTAGATCCTGAAATCTGCCACAATATGATACTGGTGCTGGAGGAGCTACTGGCATGATTTGCCAGCCCTCCAAACTCAGAACTCAAGCTGAGATGAATTCACTTCAGGGCTTGATGAGTTTAAGAGCAGGTCTTGTGACAACAAAAATCAGAAGCATTGTAGGTTAGAAGTCTCCATGATTCCCTGAAAATAGAGAGTTAAATCTTCTGTTGACATTTTCCAGCCTGACCTTGTTTTACCCCTTCTTCATTATAAAAATGCTGAAGTCTGAGCACAGCAGCAGCAGCAGAACTGAAACAGCAGTGTCTTGTCTGCGGTGAGCACATTAACAGCCAGTGTAAGACAATAAAACATACATGTTAATGTAAAACCAAGTGAAATAATTTCTTTCCAAATGTAACTTATCTTTTAACTCCAACATGTGCCTTGCAGGCCTACTATGCCGTGTTCCTGAACAGAGGTCGGCTGGAAGTGCACGTCTCCACTGGGATCCGGGACCCCCACAGAATCACCGTCAGACCAGAGGCTGGCGAGTTTCACGACGGCAGAGCACATTCCGTCCGGATAGAACGAGCTAGAGGGTAACAAATACCTACAAGTGCTACAGACCACACAGCACAGCTAATTCAATGAAGCAAATGTGTTAATGGCTTTGGCAATCTGTGTAAATCTGTGTCTTCTTCTGAGACAAAAAAAAATTAGCTTCGTTCCATCATTATCCAGAAATTCTTAGAAATAAGTTTGACGGTCATTATTGTTCTGAAGAGCTGGGTTTACATGCTTTTGTAGGCTACCAGCCTGTTTCTCCATACTTGTGTTTACCTGAAATGGCATCTTTAACTTTCTGATTCTTTGCAAATATATTTTATAAAAGAATCCATGGGTGAGAAATTCTGCCGTGGTGCAATAAATCTCCTTTTCAGGACATATAGAAAAATGCCATTTTCAAAGGGTTCAAACTGCAACAGCACAGCAGCCTGTAGCCTTTTTGAGATGCCATGTGCTGGACACAGTGGTGCCCAGCTAAATTTGGCAAAACAGTGAGAACACAGCCCCATTTTTCTTATTGGAAAAGCCATCACAGACCTTCTCAGACCATGTTATTTTACAATGAATTTCACTTGAATTCCTTTGCCCTTTCTCAGACATTTTAAAACTTTCTCATTGCACTTCACCATTCAGAAAGTGATTAGAAAAAACGCTACTGTAGTGTGTAGGACTCAGGCAGCCAATAATATTTATGGCCTGGAATAGCCCTTGTTCCAAGCAGGGTTTATTATGGACACTTGAACATACAAATGTGTACGTTCTGTACAGACATTTGTTGGATTAGTGCACTAGGCACAATGTTCTGTGTTGTTAAAAAAAATCAGAAGGAAGATGTGGCATCCAGCATGTTACAAAAGGCACTTATCCACTTCACCCTCTTACCCCCATAACAATGCAGCCTTCTTGACCAACCATTCCTGTGTAGTCCCCAGGTGCCCTTCTGTCCTCTCTGTAATTTGCTTTCCTTTCCGTATAGTTTTCTGACTGAATTTCTATTGTATTGCTAAAAAACCTCTCACAAATAATGCCTCCAGTCAGTAAGACTCCTCTACTTCAATGACTAGGTCAAAGTCAAACCATAAATGCTTTGGGGAAAAAAAGTTTTTTTGGAAATGGATGACTGCATTTTGTGATACATTTTGTGTCACTGTGACAGAACACAAATATGCAGATGATAATAAAAAGCTCTAAACAACAAAGTAAATTATTTTCTGCAGTGCTGTAGTGAGTACAGTTAGCTTGACCTTATGTGAGGATACATGTGAGAGTACATCAAGGCAAAATTGCCGTACAATGCCATCCAGTGATGGTGCTTGTTCAGATGAGACCTCTGTGTTTTCAAAGTGGCTTTGTTAAAAAACAAATGCCTGAACTCTGAAGTTTCTGTAGCCTGAAATAGATATGAAAAGACATAAATTAAGATTAACCCTTCCTCTGCTCATCATGAACTCAAGCTTTATATTTTTTAAATGTGAGGAACGCCCTGTGAAAACTCTGCAGAGAGATAATAGTCCATATAATTATGAAAAATTATATTGTTCAAGACTAATGTACATCATTGCAGGCTTCTGCTTGGACCCAAAATGTTTACGTTGATTAGCCATGGCTAAGATGCAGCAGCAAAAAAGATAACTTGAGTCTTGATAATCTGACTTCCCTACACTTCCTCTGAAGGCAGAGAAAAGAAATGTCCTCTCTGGGACACTTCATGGAACCTAAATTAGTCTTTTTCTGAACTGCCTCCAGAGAAAACTCTCTCCTGTTTCCACTGCTGAAGGGACTGGGAGATATCATAGGGATTGTCCAGAAAGATAAGTCTTTTAATAACTGCTTTCTCTAACCCTTTGAAAAATTAATCACATTTCTTACTCGGCAGCTTTCCAAATTAGTTCATCCAAAACTATGAGCAAATTGGACAATTTACACATAGTACAGCACTTACATAATTCAGGTGCTTAAGTCACTGTCCATTTCTGTCTAGGATGTGTGTAAATAACAAAGCCAAGCATTTTGTATTTGAAAACAGGTCTCTTTTCAGTAAGCATTTTCAATATTCAGTTGCTTGCATTTGTAATTATAGTTAAGAAAGAATATCAGAATTCAATATAATTTTGCAGTTGACAAGAGGGAATTTATTTGCCAGAGCCTGATTAGTCAGCCAGTGGTGCTGCAGGGGCTCCTACCTTCCTCTCTTCAGCCTTAACAGTAACCATGGGACTGCTTTGTCTTTTGCTTGTACCATGTGAAATACCCATTGGAATGAATTATAGCACCTGTATAGGTACATTGTGAACAATCAGCAGTTTTCCTCCTCTGCCACCTCCCCCAGAAGAAGCAATGAGATCTTTAAAACGTGTACTTGTATGTCTGCCATTGATCCTGCAGTCAGAGCAGTCTGGTTGTGCCCCAGCAAGAAGATAATGAGGAAACAAGGAATCCAAACAAAATGTGACCCCGTGCTGTTCCCATCCTGCTGAGCTCTAGATGATTATATCTACCATCACAGTACATCCAGCTAAGCCCTTACTGTGTCTCTATTGCCACACCACAAACCACTTCTTCCTATGCAGCCACAGTCTGACATTATCACCCTTCCACAGCATAGTTTTGCCAGGCTTTGTCAAACAACTACCAAGGAAGCACAGCAGCAGCTGAAACCCTTCTAGTGGTTAATATGCATTTAATGTGAGCTGCCAATTATATAATTTGAATTGCTCATTGTTACAGGTGATGTAGGAGTAAACAGGGCTTGTAAGGGAGTGATTTCAATACAAGCAATAGCCAGTGTAAAATTTATATTTCTTTGCTTTCAAATCTTTTTCACAGGATGTTCAGTGTTCAAGTTGATGAAGACAAAGTCCAGACTCAGAGGTTGCCATCAGACCAGCCTGTCTCTGTTAAGAAACTCTTTGTGGGGGGTACATCTTCTCAGTTTCAGACTGCACCTCTCAGAAACATACCACCATTTGAGGGCTGTATATGGAATCTTGTCATTAATGCCACGTAAGTCTCAATGATGCCAACAAACGTCCAGTAAATGAGACCTGGTTAAACTGCATTGGTTGCCAAAAGAAAGTTAATTGTTGCAACTAATCATACTAGCAGCAAATCCTAGAATATAATGTTTTCTTTATATGCCATTCCTTTCTTTTGTCTACAGCGTATGCTCCATAGGCTATGCAATTAATGAGCTGTTTTACAGACAAGACAACATTCTGTTTCTCCATGAAATCAGAGAAATTCAGCAGTAATGCTGCAGTAAGATGTGCGTCAGTGATAGGTATTTATGGTGAACTATAACACTTTATTTTAGGTAAGGGTGACTTCCAAGAGAAGTCAAAATTCTGAGAACCACCATGGGAATCAATTTACTTTGTGGAAGGTGCAGTAATCTGGAAGAAGCATTTGCGTAAAAGGAAAGGCAATGGTGAATAAAATAAAACCTCTATAGAAAGTTTCCATCTAAATCTTTCTTTCACATATCTGACGTACCTAAATTAGGATTTTATCACTCCACATCAGAGTAAATGACTTCATTGTAATACCATTGAAACTACATAGGCCTGTAAAGTTTGCCAAAGAGGATGCCTGTCTCTCTGCACTGGCCTTAGGAAGAAAAGCCAATGGTCACTATCACCTCTAGTTTAAGTGTCTTGCATCTGTACCTGTACTTACCTGTACAGGGTGGGATGAGTCCTGGCTTTTGTGTCATATGAAGTGAAATTACACTGCAGCATATAGTTGTTTTTTTATAAATGGGTGGTAAAAAGGCAGAAAAACTAATAACAGACATCACTCTTTTTGTGTGTTCTCAGCCCCATGGACTTTGCTCAACCCGTGTCCTTTGAAAATGCAGATATTGGCCGATGTCCCACACTAGAGCCAGAAGTTAGGCCAACTGAGGATGAAGATAAACCAACTCGTGCAACAGTTCTGGTCCAACCTGAACCAGACACTAATGGGGAGAAAGAAGGGCTAAGAATCCCTCCTGCTTCTCCTTCTCCAACACCATCTCTATCGTCAGCACTTGTAAGTTTGAATCACTTCAATCAGGTAGAGTTTGAAAAGTTTTTTTCCAGGCAAAATTGAAAGGCTATTCATCAAGAATAATGAAGCACTTTGCCACAAAAATAGTGACAAGAATGGTACTATAAATGGAACAGCTTGTTGCAGGTCAGTAAAACCTGTGGATAATGGAAAACTGGCCGATATCATTTGTTTGGATTATCACAACAGTAATTTAAAGAATGATATAGTTTTAGAAATATCTTTGGCTTGCATGCTTAGCTGTAAACCCTTACACTTCAGGGTGTAAGCGAAGCAATATTTGCTTGGGGTTGGAAGGGAAGTTTTCCCATGGAAAATCCATTTCATTATGATATTTCTTGTGCTGGTCTCTGATGCACATGATAACAATTATGTCAGTGACGTGATGATAAAAAAAGATAAACCAGGAGGCCTATTTGATATGGCAGTTCCTCCACTGCTATTTTATAACTGCGGTCAGGAGAATTACAAAATGAAACCCCAGTCACTGCTAAATTGAGCTCAACTGTTGTTACCAGAAATAAACAGTGAGATAAGTGGCGAGCAGTCTTATACAACAAAATTTAAGGAAGAAACTCCGTCTCTCACAAGTGCAGTAGTTTTATAAGCTGATACAATATTTTGCTGTTCACGAACATATGTTTACACATCTGAATATTAAAATGATTAATACATACACCAGAGGATGTTTTTGAGGGGAAAATTATTTGTATTTTGTTAGACCTGAATACAAGTGACAGGTTTATGCAGGCTATAGTTCAGTATGAGTGAAGTTTCAAAATGTGTGAGAAGACTGCACATTCCCCAGTTAGGAACCTATTTGCATTATTGGAATTTACACTTCAGTAATAATAAAATGGTTTCAAGACGTTAAGAACCAAAATTCTATTTGAGATACATGACTACCTTTGTTGGCCAGTATATATGGCAGAGCTTTGTCTAAAAGGACTTATCAAGTATTACTGAAATCTCCACATCACATGCATGGAAATGGGAGCCTTGGGTTCAAGGTAGACAAGCTCTATCACGGTTATTACTGTGCCCCAAGCCCCGCAGTTACAAGCCCCAGCCTCTCAATGCTCTAGGGCAGCGGTTATGACTCGTTCCCACAAGGTGGAGTTGTTGTAGCACCAGGGCTCCCATGCAGCTTTTCTGTTTGGAGTTCAAAGCAAATTTTCAGTACAGTAAGGCTACTATAGAAAGATAAGGAACCAAGCAACAAGGTAAAAAGGATTATCCAGTTTAATGCTCACTGTTGTGATGAATGCAGTCGTAGCATCCCTTGATCAAGCCTTTAAAACAAAACAAAGAAACAAACTACAGAAGAGCATGAAAGAGCAACTGCACACTTCCTAAGACTATAAACACTGTTAAAATAGCAAAATTGAGAGGACTAGATCTACTTATTAATACCAGAAACTAGTCCCGTTCCAACTAGGTGAGCTTTGTATATCACGTATCTAGAGCAGTGATAATTTAAAACGGGAGTTCTGAATAAAACACCATTACTCCACTTCTCTCTTGGAAATAATGAAACTGTTTTAGTATGCTGAAGACTTGAAACTATTTTAAGTAAGGCAAGCTTCTGGATAGCTGTTACATTCATATTAGTGAGTTCTTCAAAGTATTTTTAAGGGGACTTGCAAAAAAAGTAACTACAGTCTGGTAATGAGGTAACACTCATATAAGGCTACAGTAAATTATACAGAATCTCAGTGTAGAAGGACTGCATATGGAAAATGTACAGCAGAAAAATATATTTTCACATAGGAGACTTAAATAACTTATATGCTCTATTTGAGTACTTTTAGGACCTTTTTTATCTACATGCATCCATCTGCACGTAAAAGGGGAGGGCAGTTGAATCCCAAATGAGGAATAAAACTACCCCACACTAAATGCAAGACAAGATCCATAAGTAGGAGAGTTGGGAAACACACCAGCCACCAGTCTGCTGCTGCTTGCTGTGAATGCCAGAATGTTCCTCAACACTGGGTAACTGCTGCTTCTGCCTCATGTTGTTCCCTGCTCCTCAGGGTTTGCTTGCTGCTGAAACGAAGAGCGCCAGCCTTTCTTCTGCCTTTGACTCCGTGACGGTACCTCCCTCTTTTGATCCACGCATTTCTGCCTTGTGTTATTAACAGTATACAGTGAACTGTGGGGACTGCTTCAGTGCTTTTTCTACTAATTGCTTTCTTTGTAATTACTAATACAGCAAATGAGAATATGGAGAATGTGTGACAGTCCACCAGTGGCCTTTTCTGTTCTTCATTTCCACTGCCATACACACTGAGCTTCTTGACCTACCAGTGAAGTCTGTGACATCTTACAAGACTGAAGTAAAGTGCAGCTGAAGAGTTCAGTCTCTCATGTAATGTGGGACGTTATTAAGCAGCCAGGACACATTGAGGCCCTTATTGAAAAAGCAAAGCTGAGATATTTTAATACAGGCTGGTGACCCATGCTTAGTGCACAGTCTGGTGAAAGCTGTAAAGCTGGCTGTCCTTAGATAAAACAAAAGTGGACACAGGCTTGTGAATAAAATACGGATTTTTTTTAAACATGCCCGACCATTTTTTTTCCTTTTGCTGACTTTTCCTAATGAATGCTTACTATTATAAGTAATTATTAGTAAACAATCAGTGTATGCTATGATTCCAGCCACCATGGTGTATTGGACACTCTCCCACACTCCTTGCCCTTTCTTACAGTCACCCTGCTGGAATGAAGAAAAACTGCAGTGTTTACTGGTGCTGGGGAGCAGCTTGTGTCAGGGTTAGACCCTTTACTAACATATACCAGCCTAGGATTAAATTTACTGTCAGAATATATCCTTTTACCATGTAAAATGTAAAAGAGTGTCAGAGAAAGGTGTGTGTATGTATTTTCCTATTCTTTTCAGTACCATTTGTTATTCCCTATTTTTAAATTTTAGCAAGTTCAAATGTAATTGAAGGTATTATATGCATGGGATTGTCATTAGCTTAGTTGTTAGATTTCTAGATAAGCCTGTAAAGCTTAAAATAATTCAGAATTTTACCCTGCATTATGGGAATAGTGTTTTTTTTTCTTCTGAGGATCACTGGAAACTGGTATTATACATTCATAACCCTGCTTGGTCCTGGTGAATTTTCCCTGTTTTTTCCCTCCATTGCATATTGATGTATCGATTGATCTGGTCATAATGCATGGTGTTCTACTCTGTCATATTCAAACCAGAGCATTTATTATGCAAAACTATATTTCAGAGGTGTTCTATACCGTTGTGAAGATCTTTGTGATGTGTGAAAGCAAAAAATATTACTGAAAAACTGAGTGAGGGAAATAAATTTCCTCTTTGCAGTTGAAATCTCAGGCTTAAGTCACTCATGACATTTTTCAAAATGTTTCAGAGAAAGAACTCTGTCAGCAAGGCGCTGCACCTTGTGTTTTGCAGGCCCCTGCTGAGTCAGGGCTCAAATAAGAGACTGTCACCAATCCAAAATGATAGCAGCCACAGTGCTTAAAAACAGAGCTTGCAGCTATCAAAGTTTGTTTCTTTCCCAGCGGTATTGTCCGATATTTTGTTGAGTTAGATCCTTTGAGTAGTTTCCTCACAATACTCTCAGTGGGAGGCAAAAGCCAGACATGAGTAGAAGCTGGTAATTGCCATGGTCTCACATTGCCCCAGGCACCCCTATACAAGAGCTTTAGGATCAGAGATTAAAAGACCTGGTGAAATTAAAACGAGAAAATTATAGTGGACAGAAGATATTTTACCTTGAATTGTTGCACTACTTCAAGATTAATAGAATTGGAACTACAGGGAGGGGTTTCTTTCTTTACAACCTGGGCAATGTCTCTACATTAGACAGCTGAGGGATTTCAACAGCTGTTACATCTATCCATCAGTTATTCGGGTTCCCTGATTGTTTGTGGGGGCCTTCCAACAGCACCGGGGGAAACAACAGCACATTAAGCAAAGAATGCAGTTGTAAAACAATATAAAGAAGTAAAATGAAGGACTCATTGACAGCTGCAGGATCTGAAACTACTTTTAACTCATTATTTTTAAGGTTACTGGGTTTTAAGTTGACAACAAAGCATCCCTTTAAAACTTAAATCTTGTTTCATTTCTGTAAGGGGGCATCCTACTGTGTAAAACTCAGTTATGTGAGCTAAGAGTACACTGAACTGCCTGGAAATCACTTAAGACTCTTGTAAATGTCCACTGGTGAAAGCATGAAAGCAGCAATGTTCATATATTACTTTTATTTGCTTTTTCACCTATCTTAAATGACCTCTGCTTTTACACCAAGTTCTTGTCAGAGTGGTTTATAACTTTAGCTGGTGTGATGAGACATCAGCTCGCTGGAAAATTGCAGGGCCAGTCTCTAGACTAGGTACAATATTCTCAGTCCTGAGCAGTTGGGAAACTCCCAGCGTATGCACAGCTGAGCCAGATACAAAATATGAAGTTTGCATGATTGCTGTATATTTTGCAGGATTCCTGTGCTGCTGACACAGAACCAGCCATTTTAGAAGGTGGCAAGCAGTTTGGTCTTTCAAGGAACAGCCACATTGCAGTTGCATTTGATGACACCAAAGTGAAAAACAGGTATGTTGTTTGTTTTCAGCAATGAGTTTTGATGGAATAGTGTCAAAATAAAATGCCCCTCCTAATTCTCTCAAAGGTATCTCCGAAAACTGTGGTCATAATGTGAAAAGATCACATGCCATGACTAGTTAATTTCATTAACCAAACCTAAAAAAGCATTAAAGCATGAAATCTAGGCAATGAAATGTCCACCTAAGTAGCTCTCACAAAAATAATTTACCTCTTTGTTTGTAAAGGTTTGGGCACACGCAGATCCCAGACTGATTTGCTAAAAACCAGAGTAATGAAATCAGGTTGTGCAACTGACTTCAAAGATGGCTTTTCCAAAGGAAAGTTTTTTTGTTCAGTAACTTGATAACTACTTTTAATAAGGAAATTGTTTTCCCTTTCCTCCAATAGTTAAGATCAATCTTGCACAGTAAACAGGAAAAATGATATTGCTACCTCAAAGTATAACACTATGTACATATAACCCTTGATATGCAAAGGAATTCCATGAACTGTTTATAAAAATGCAGCTTTTTTCAATTGATTTGTGAAGATAGAACTTGTTAGTTGGGTTTTTTTTCGCTCTGCAGGCACATGGTCATTAAGAAATGTGCCATGTCACCACCACTAAGCAATTTTGCTGCTTGTAGTTTCCAAATCCATTAGCCCCACACTTATTTATCCCTATAAAGATGTTGTACCACATATGCCAATTTTAGAAAACTAGGAATGATCCTGGACTGATCATTTTCATGCAATGATTTTTCATTTATATTATCAGCTGCTTTCAGCTACTGACTTTGCAGCTCAGCTTGAGCAAGGTTAGTGATGTGTTGCCAGTACAACTTTAGCATTAGAAAATCTAAATAATTTCTTTACAGGTTCTTTGCTGTAGAGGAGCTTCTCAACATTACCATTCTGGCCAAGGGGTCATTAGGTTTGCTCAGACACAGCCTCATTTTCTCTTGGGAGAGATCAGAATAAGTGTTTTATATCCTCATAGTAAACACTTGTCTGCATCTTTAAAAGTTTTGCAACCTGTCTTCAGGCAATACAACTCATTAGAAACTCAACATTTGCCAGCTGTCACTACAGCTCTCTCCTCTTTGTGAGCATTATGTGTGTGGATGATGGATAACGCTGCTGGAATTTTACAAGTGCTGGGATTTTCTAGCTGCTGCAGCTGCAGCTGAGAATTACATCTTGAAATTCTATGCCAAGATTGTAGTTTTGTATCTCCACAGCAAATGAACTAATGAATGCTCACATGTCAGGGATCAGAGAGGTGTGAAATGTAATTTGCATATAACCAGATTATTTTTCTTGAATTCTAATGGACAAGTAAAATTGGCCACTAGCAGTATAAAATTTTTTTAGAAAAAACACAAAAAGGTAAAGCAGATGAATTTGCCTAGTGCCTGACTCCAAATATCTTTTCCTTTTTTACTGTTTCCTATTTGTTTGATTCCTAGGCTTACAATTGAATTTGAAGTCCGAACAACAGCTGATTCTGGCTTGCTGTTTTATATGGCCCGCATCAACCACGCTGATTTTGCTACAGTTCAGATAAAGAACGGTCTGCCTTACTTCAGTTATGATCTGGGGAGTGGAAACACCAGCACAATGATTTCCAACAAAATAAATGATGGCCAGTGGCACCAGGTATAATAGTGTCTAATTCTAAATTATTCTTTGTAATGGTAAGAGTGAGATTTGTTTTGCCTTGAGATATTTGCAAAATGTAGTCCACACAAGCCAAACTTTAATAATAAACTAGTATTTTCTGGGGAAAAAAGAAAATAATCTAGCAAAAATTTTTGTCAGATGCACTGGTACACAGAAATTTATCCTTCAGGAAACACATATTTCTGAACATATTTAAAATATGTGCCATGTATAGTAAGGAACTACAGAAAATGTTCCTTCCTGCTTAATAGGGCTCATGTGAGTATCAGCTCATGATGATGGAATACATCATTAAAACCAGTTGTTTCTACATTAATAATGTCATTGTAAAGGCAGATTGCTGAGAACAAAGAAAAAAAAAAGTAACATATAAGTAAACCTTCCCTGGATTATTAATTCAGTAGGGAATAAATATGATATTCATGGATTTATTTGGCATCACCTTCTGTGACTTTATGAGGGAGCATTATATGCTATGCCTGTGGCATTTGGATGCTAAGAGAAGGAATGCTATCACAGCCATGAAATTTACTATTTACTGGGCCAAGGACAATAGGCACACAGTATATTCGTTAGGTGACATGCTGGAAGGCACCATTCAAGACAGAGAAGCAAAGTATATGTGTAACTGTGGGTTGAATTTATATGCTATAAGTTACATTGAATTTTGTACAGATATTTAGAAATTCAGCATCCACATCTCATCCCCAAATGAGAAAAAAATCTAATTGCACTTTCTCTTACACTTTAATTGCCTTATTTCCACTCTGTTCTCCAGGAATTTTGTTTTCACGCGGTTTTTAGTCATGAACTTTTTGATGATAGCAACTGCTCTAAACCAAGGTATTTCATAAAGGGATAAAATGAAGTTGTAGTAATATTTATCTCTTTCATATAATGCCTGGAAGCAATGGCAGCAGACCAAGGCCCCATTCTGCTACTCCCTGTGTAGATACAGAAGAGATACTTTTGCTTCTTTAGCCATTTTCTCTTTATTCTAAGAGAACTAAGTGGAGCATATATTTCTTAATGGAAGATTGTGCTCTTTGAGCATACAGCTTGACACTCCACAAGAGAGGGCCCCTTTTTGTAGATCCTGTTTCTGTAACAGAGAATGGAGACAAAGTCATGGTTCCCAAAAAGCAAAAAGAAAATTTTGAGAAGGAGGGAAGGCAACGCTTTTAGGAAAAGGCCACAGTCTTTGTTTCTGATAAAGCAGGGACTTCTCCTTAAAATAAGCCTTTAATGACAACCTTTTCTCCATTTGGAATGATTTAGGTTAAAAATATTTCCCTCAGTCCTACAGAAACCACTTGGTGCTGCTGCTATCTGTTTAGGTCCTCTGTGAGAATGTCTGTTCCCAGTCCCTGTCTCACTCACCTAATCTTCCTTCTGCCCAAGGCATAGTTATCCATCTCAAATTTGCAGTTGCCTGTAAACACCAAGTTCAGGCCCTCACCTTCAGGCCATCCTTGTCAGTGTTGTCATTCTCACTGCATGACAGATACACTGCCACACTGGAGCAGAAGCAGCCATGTTAAAGAAAAGCCAAAAAATGCTGTTTGTCTCTCTTTGCTTTTCTGGTGAGCCAACTGCTACACTGTTTAGGAATCTGCTAACATGCCTGATGCATTTTGCATTTATTCATTTTTATGCAGAACCATTATTATACTGAGTTGTAGAAATTTCAATATAAACTTGCAGAAAGACATTGGCCTAGAATTTTCTCAGCTCTTCAGCAACTGCACTCCCTCCATGTGATTCACAGTCCATTTGTCTGAACAGAAGTCATAATACCAATAGAACATATTTGGTATTATATTTACTCTAGCATGAACTATGATCTGAGGCATGTCCAAGCTAGTGGAATCTGCAAACATGTGCTGGTATAAAGATTTGCAACCAGTGCCATAACATTTCAGCATTTATTCTGAAGTACTTATCTATTCTCAGTACTTAAAATTGCTGTCTGATTCCAGGGAAAAAAATACTGTGCCATGCCTTTTATAACATAACAATGAAGCATTTTAAAGGCGTCTCAAGTCTTTTCAGTAATTCTAGTAAATAATTTTCACGATGCCTCCTGACCCAGTTGCAAGTAAAACACAGTCAGATGTTGGCACAAAACCTTGCTCAGGAGCTTTGTTCTATAAATATTATCCATAGCTGCTGCTGTGGTACTTTTGTAACCACTCCTACTACTTTTTTGTGTATTGTTATGTATTTTGGACTGTAACACTAGTTACAATCTGAAAGTGCTTGGTTGTCAGAAAATGACCTGTTATTGTATCGCATTTTTGTGTCTTTCTAGATAAAAGTAAGTCGAATGAAGCAAGAAGGAAACCTCATAGTAGATGGTGTGTCTAACGGGACTGTGAGCCCCAAGAAGGCCGATATACTGGATGTTGTAGGAATGCTGTATGTGGGAGGATTGCCCATTAACTACACAACCAGGAGAATTGGTCCAGTAAGCAAATTTTTTTAAGTTATCTTACATGCTTTAAGTGTGTCCTGATTTGTGCAATTGTCTTCCCAGTTTTGTTCTGTCTTGCTTTTCCCTCAGACTGCTCAAGGATATGGATAAAATGGACTTTAGTGGAGGTGAACAACATTCTGCCAGTGAAAAGCTCTGACTCAGAATCCAGTTAATGAAAAAAACAATTGAAATAGCAGAGTTATTTACTGTTTTGGAAAAGCAGAAAGTTCCATACGCTTGTATCCACTTGGATCACTGCACAGCTAGAATATAGGTTCCTGAGTACCACTTGCCCTTTCTCTTGGCTGTAATTAATCTAGCAGCAAATGCTAATAAACAGTGAAAGGATCTCCTACAAGGAGCAGCAGAAGCCAAAATTACCCTGGACAAAGTACCCAGTATACTGCTGCATACTGTAATAATCAGTTTTGTGTTACTATTACTGAAAGAGGAGAGAGTGTGTTTTGAGGGAAGACCGTGCAAATTCTGTTGTCCTCTTTCTGTTTCCAAATTAAATGTGCATATATAAATGTATCACTCTTTTGGTTCAAATGCCCAGCTTCCATGCTAACATGGAAGATGACAGAGAGCCCAGAGAGGTAAATATCATTTTGTCCTAAATTTTGTAGAGATAACTAGGAACACTGTATTCTGTCACCCAGACCATTTAACTGTATCTGTCTGCACGACTCCATGCCAGTCATCTCACTTATGCCCTTCCAACCTCCCAAGCTACACCAGTATCAGAATGGGAGAAAATCCTCTTCCATGCTTTCTTTTGCTCTCTGTGAAGATGGTTCTTTCAAAGCAGAAGCTGGAACCTGAATGAATTTTATTATTGTAAAGAACAAATTCAGGCTCTAGCACAGCACAATTTAGACACACAAAAAATGGAAAGTCAGTAGGAGCTATGTCTGGGTTCGTCCTGGGTAGATACAAAGAATCCATGAAGAGCAGGCAAAGCACAAATCTGGTAAGGAAAAAAACCAGACTCCCAAAGAAGCTGCACATGAATAAATACCATTATACCAAGATGTTTATGGAATGGAAAATACCATTTTCCAATGTCCAATACCATTATGGACAGGCAAGAGTTCCCTTCTTAAAGCGGACAAAATAAATACAGAAAAGGAACTCGTAGATCCTGCTTGTCCATGTATTAACTTGTGCATAGGGAATGAAGGGGATGAGTAACCACTCTACATCTAAGAGTAGTATTCCATAAAGAAAACTGACCTGTAAGATCATGTTTCTTAGTAAATAATTGATTGTGCAGAAAGCCCAAATTGAGGCAAATCTAAATCATTAGGGTTTACCAAGCCAGATCTGAGGCACTGAAAACCAAAAGCAATACTTTACCCACAACATATAATTCCTAGTAGTATCAATTTATGCTCTTTGAAATATATCTGCAATTTACACATACTAATCTAAGGAGAAAGATTACACTGTATCCTTACCTATTGCTATTTGTCAGAGATAACGGAGGGAACCCATGCAGATAAATGGCTCAGTCTGGCAAAGAGTCATGTCAGGTCCTGACAGTCTTATGTGCTTTGGGATTTAAATGAAGCTGTGACTTCAAATGTCGTGTAAAAGCCAATGCTTGTCTTCCAGTCATCCTCAGTAAAATACACTGTGATGTATGAGACAGTGTTGGGTTGTAGCTTCATGTAGAGGCTCTGAAGCAAACCAAGCTGAAAGGATGTGCTATCTCAGTCAGGGCTTTCTTCTGTACACACATTAATCTTTTTAGACCGTAATCTATTACGTAACCATGGTGGGTTGGCTTCCTTTTCAGTGTAGAAGACTGATACCCACTTGTTGAGCTTCAGCAGATGTCACATTTTGAGCACTCAAAACTCTGCTTTCAGCAAAAGAGGTCCTATTACTCTTCCCATGCTAAAGTATAACCAGATCTGCTTTTTCATAGGGAAGAGAAAATTGTAAAGTTAGGGAATGCTATCAAATCATCTACAAATCTTGCATTTCTGTGATTTATTCTTGCAGTGAAGGTTTATTTTGTTTTCTGGCATTTCTCTTTTTTGATAGCAAGATTTGTTGATCTGGAGATGACTTATGTAGAAACTACAAAAACGACTACTTATGAAAAATCTGACAGAAAGCATTGTTCAGCTCAGAACTGAATTTATTCACTGGTATTGCTCAAATTCTCATGAAAATATTGTACAGCTGTATTTAGCTGTAATATGCTATATAATTTCATAGTATATACAGGTTTGATTTACAAGAAAATAAATTTTTGGAAATTCTTTCCAATTATGGGTCACAATATTGTTAGAGGGGGTAGTGGGCAGAGTCAAGACTTCTCTCTGCAGGTGTGCCTTTGTCCTTTTTGTATTTGTATGTATTTATAGGCTGAATTTTATAAGCTGATGTTTATTTTCCTCCTTTCTACTGCACTGCTTATGAATATATCTTCTTTTTCTTCCTCCAAGTACATGATGTATCATTTTCCTCTGTCTCACTGGTATCAGGGATAGATTTTCCTAACTCTTTAAGTCAAAGATCAAAGCCTCTGTCTGAGAGGCAAACCTAAGAACCAAAATGCAGCTTATGCTGACCTTGGAGAGAAAAAGGGAAGGCAAGTTCGGGAGGAGATGCCGGTGGCTTTCAGAGGTCCCACTGGGATGCCCTGCTCAGACCCAGAACACCCCTTCCCCAGGCACATTCGTGGGTACTCAAACCCCTGTTCTAATTCTGCCCAGACCTCTGGCTGGGGGTCACAGTGTGACCAGCGCAGGAGCCAAACTGGAGCTGCAGTTTGCTACCCTGCACAGGAGTCTCTGTAGACATGAGCACATTCCCTGCCTCCAGCTGCCTCTTTGGCCGACTGACTGGCCCTCATCAGAGCAGTCATCAGACTATGTGCAGTCAACAGCCTTCACATAGGGGCTTTGTTCATTTTAGTAGTGATGTTACCTGCATTACCTCTGTCTTACCATGCAACATTAGCCCCACAGTAAAGTGATTAAAGGAAGGGAAAAAAGAAAACCCACCTAGTAAAATTACCAGCAGCCCAGAGAGCTATAGCCACTATCTTCATCCACTTGCAAACCCCATAACCTAGTCAATTAAAAAGGCAAAGTATAGGCCATTAAATTCCTGCATTGCTGATGTAATTTGCTATGTTTCATTATGTGGTGTATTATTTTATGTCCTTTCCAGTAAGCCAAATAGATGTGACTCAGATCACATCCCTGAAAAGTAATATAATTCATCTTCAGTATGATTAAGAGTAGATTCCAATTAAATCAGATATTAAGGATTAGCCACGTAAAATTCAAGTTTTATTCAGCTCCATAAATCCAGCAGAGAAGCAGAGAAAATGCACTCATTGATTGCATACTTTAGGCTTGCTTCTCATAGTTTTACATTTTGTTTGAAATATTGCCTGCAGGTCCTTCATAGCATTGATGGCTGCATCAGGAATTTTAAAATGACAGAATCACCTGTTGACCTGAATAATCCAACTTCCAGCTTCAACGTTGGAAAGTGCTTTGTCACTGCACAGAAGGGAACGTACTTCGATGGAACAGGCTTTGCCAAAACAGGTAATGAACAACAGTTCTGGTGATAGTCAAAAACCAAAGAGGAGATTCTGCTTTCAAAAACTCCTAGTGTTATCTAACTCCTGTTGGCTGGAGGCAGAGTGAGACCAGTACTTGAAACTCTTGCTGATCATTTTTAGTTATCCCGCCTGAGGAGAAGCTGTGTGACTTCCTAGCAAGGTCTTGCGCTCAGCACAATTGCCATAAAAGTTATTTACATGGTTTCACATGAAAGGGAGTGCATTAACAATGCCAAGTTAGTTACTTTGCCTTACACTCAGCACAATTTGTGTGATGATTATTAGGAATAATGTATTAGATGCTTATATTCATTTTATTGTGCTTCCCCTTTTCTCTCCAAGTTGGTGCATACAGAGTGGGAACAGATCTGCTTGTGGAATTTGAATTCCGTACAACACGAATGAATGGTGTTCTCCTAGGAGTCAGCAGCCAGAAAATGGATGGGCTTGGCATCGAATTAGTAGGTGGAAAAGTGAGTAGCGAAGCCATTTTGTTTCTTCATAAACTAGTTTTAGACAGCACAGGTAGTTTAAATGCAAGGTTACTACCCCAATCTCAAGATGTCTCAAACAATATCAGGGCTCTCGATGGAGAGCCACACTTGCACCTTTCCGTACAGCTAGAGGATCTTACACTTTTAAAAGATAGTTTAAAAGATTCTGTAATACTTGAACCTCCTAAAACTGCAATCAGGTCTTAAATTAGTGACCATATAAGAAGTTTTGAGGAAAGGCTTTGTCATTAATAATACTAGTTTCTCTTGGATATCTTTTGATTCACAGTCTGGAAAACCAGTCATTATTCTGTCACTATAAAGATTTTGGAGGGGTGTAAAACACCCTAAAACTAAAACCAAAAAAAATGGGAAAATGACAACTTAGACAGCAATTTTGCATACTTCCACTTGTGTTAACTCAGTGATGGAACCCAGATCCCAGAGGGACAGCAATCCACATGGTCTTTTGTGCATACAGTCAAACCAGGTTGACTTCAAAACAACTAACAAAAACAACTGAACTGTTTTGAAAACTTGCTGATGTCCATGCCACACTTTTCAGGTGATGTTTCACGTTGACAATGGTGCAGGTCGATTCTCTGCTGTCTATGAGCCAGATGCACCAGGCAGTTTGTGTGATGGGCAGTGGCACAAGGTTCTTGCAAACAAGATCAAACACCGCTTGGAGCTGACTGTGGATGGCAGACAGGTGGAGACTGACAGCCCAAATAGGGCCTCGACCTCGGCAGACACAAATGACCCTCTCTTTGTGGGAGGCTATCCTGGTGAGCATACAAATTATGCTTTACTTAGGCTCCAATAATGCTGCCTTGGTAATGGCTTAACTGTAAGTAGGACTAGTATGCTAAAGATGATTGGTAAGACAGGTTGAGTTTGTATCAGTTGGCATGGATGCTCATTTCTGCATTCAGCTGCATTTCAGAAAAAGAAGTTCCGCAGCAAGAGACTCTCGCAGATACCCCTGCCCCATTTCAAATGTAGGCACTGTCACTGGGGATCAGACAGATTTTCTGCCTTCTGCTGCTCACACACACACAGCCTCCCTCTTAAAACTTTTTGTTTAGCAATAGCGTAATAGTTATGTTGCAGTAGTAACAGCATTTGGCATATTTAAATTTAACTTAGAAAGAGCAAATTTTAACCAAAGAATGTATATATGCCCTTGAGGGGGCAGGGCAGTGTATGTGTAAATCAGCCTTTAAAACCTGAGGAACTGAGGAATAAGAACAACAGCTTGCACAGAGAGGTAAGAAGACACCATCTCTTTCTAATTAATGCCTTTACTTGTGGTCTGCTGGGTTTTAAAGGAAAAAAACCCATAATATACATTTGCTAATCAGTATTCTGGAAGCCCTCAAGAGAACTTGTTTTATGCAGAGGTAATTGAACAGTATCGAGGATTGAGCTGAGGTCTGTAGCTGGCTTCATCTTCCACTAAGCTGATAATAAATGCTAGTACTCATCTCTTCACAGACAGTCAATAAATTTTCTAACAGCAGTTTACTTTCTGAAATTACAGTTAATATGTTTGCAAAGTACCAATTTTGTTGCATTTGTAATAAATATTCCCTCTAGCTTGCAAACCAAAACAAAAAAGCAAAGTGTGTTTGCAGTATGTGTCTGCTCTAGTGCGTACTGAGGTCAATGGCAAGACACCTCTGAGTTAGTTAATTCCTAAATTATTTTCTGGAAGTTGTTTTTTCACCCATTCTAATGTGTGATACAGTGCATCTAAAAAACCTTCTCTCTCAAGCTTTGGAACATTTAAAAAATTGTCCTTGGTACCTGACATATGAGAGTTGAACTTTAGTCATAATGACTATCAATAAAGACCAGCGACTTTGTGCCAGAAGGAAAACAGCTTTGTGGCAGCCTTTTTATAACAAAACAAGATTCTAGCGTAGGAACCAGTACTGAAGAAACACTGCAGATGGAGTTACTATCTCATTCTGGACTGCATGTCAAGAGGAGAGACACAAATCGCAGTAACACTGCAATCTGTACAAAACAAACCTACCCTTACCTCATGTTGAAGGGATATTCGTGAGTTCAGCCACATGTCAAGTTATGAAGTTATTTAATAAACCTACGGCATGTGTAAACACTTCACTCTTCTTTTGCTGCCTAATCTAGCTCATCCAGGATTTGTTTTAACATTCCCAATACCTAGACAGCCACATCACAAATGTGAAGCACAGTACCATGGGATTTTGTAAAATTAGTATTTGTATTTTCCAGTCCTCTTGAAGCTGCAAAAATAGAGCAAAACACTTGTCAACAAGCTAGAATTAGCTGATGGAGAATTTCCTATGTAGTGAAAATTTTCACCACCATAGTGTGGACAAGAATAGAGATTCCTGGGTACCCATAAAAGCTAGAATTCATCTGCTGGTATCACTCTTCCCCATGCAAGGAGAGACAGATGGATTCAGCCATCTTATCCTCTGTGAAACAGAATAATGCTGTGGCCAGACAGTCTCTACAAGTGTAAAGTTACTTCTGCAACTCACTTGGAAGAACACTGAGAAACAAGTTGAGCCACGAATGTCAAGCAGTTGAGAGAAATATTTCCAGCTTCCCAATCAAACCACCCTCATTTCCATCCCCTCCTTCATTAGTGGAAGATATATACTCCAACTCCTGGCTTTACTATCAGCAAGGGAAAATAAAGAATACTTGAAAACTATCAAAACCAGTCTGTAAATGGCATCTGTGACATCTGAAATCCATCCTGAGGAACTGGTTTCTTTATGACGTTAGGACTGAGAATTGCATCCATTTTGGCAAATTTTTCCCCCTCTATTATTCTGTGGATAAACAGCTTGAGAAGTTGAATATCTGCAGAGCATCATGTGTGTATTGTACACCATTTGTAGGTAGCAAGCTGCATACATGGGTTTCAATGGCAGTTTATATGTGTTCGGATTCTGCCACTTTCGTAGTAGGATAGAAAAAGAAAAGAAGTCTGAATTGTTATCTAACATAAGCATTCATTACATTTGCTCATAATGTTTGTAATTTTTAAATAATGAATATATACAGCAAATAAAACATTAATATATTGCTGGGGGCATCTGTTCTCATGCAGGACTCTCAAAGAACAAAATTAAGTATCAACTCAAACTAGCATAACTCCTTTCTAATTTTTTTCCTTCTTTCAGATGGTGTGACCCAGTTTGGGCTGACAACTAATATCCGTTTTAAAGGATGTATTCGATTTCTAAAGCTCACCAAGGGTACTGCAAAACCTCAAGAGATTAACTTTAGCAAAGCTTTGGAGCTGAAGGGTGTCCAGCCACTGTCGTGCCCTGCAGACTGATGGTCATTCAGCCAGTATTGGTCTGTTTATATAAGCACCTCAGATTAAAAAAAAAATCTATATCTTCATTGCATTAATAATAAAATGTCTTTGTGCAAGTATTTGAGTAGTATTTGTGGTATATTCCAATGCCTCTTTCAATGTACCTCCCAGGAATGCATGAACTAATCCCTTCCCCCCATCCCCTTCATTAAGGGAGTAACACAGTAATATTTATCCATCTCTTTCCTTATAGCTTGAAATGAAAATGTTTCATCTTTCTTGTGATAAGTAAGACCATATATTATGCAGGTTGTTTCTTTTCTGTGGAACACAGGATCGGAAAATACCTCAAATTAGAAGGGAACCAGAGAGAGTCCAGCTCTCTGAAATGCTCCCTAAATGCTTTTTAGTGAGGTGGATCTCTAAACTTGTATTCCTTTACAAGTCTAAATACAATGCACTTGTGGGCATGCACAACCTTATCCTTTGTTAGCATATTAACTTGCTTCAAAAAATTATGCTTTGGTCACACCCAAGAGCTTTTACAAAACTTTTCTGATCATAATATTTCCCGTGAAGTTTCACTGAGAAATTATATGTGCTCTATATGGCTGCTGTCATGGAACCAAGTGCAGGAAGGAAAATGTTGGTACTTAGTTAATTTATTTGGGATTATTGATTAAAGTATGTTGCACCTAAAATCCCTGCTATATCACTTGAACAGCATTGAATTTTAACAGAGGTTACATTGTTTGGTGTTGGGACATTGAGTCTCTAATGGAGAGAGTAGAATTCGGTTCTATTACTTACCTTGAAATACAGTTTTAAATTATCCCTAATAAAGTTTGGCATTGCTGCTTTCTCCCACATGATACTGAAGTTACACATAGCAAAAAATCTCAAACCAGTTTTCTAAAGGAAGATGAAATCTTGAGACTTGGAGCAGAGTAGAGGTGAAGCAAGAACATTCCAGAGATTATTAGTGCAACACCTACTACCGATCTCTGCTGTTATCTATTAATGAAATTCTTACCATAAAAGCAGCTTCCAAAGTTCAATTCTGCTGCTTCTGCCTGATGTTGTCAGTTTGTAAGGAATACTGAATGCAGAAGCCACCCCAAATCTTCCTTAAATAAAATTTATAGTGCTGTGTGGATAGCAGTTTAACTATAGATGGAGAGAGGAAAGTTGCTTCCTAGATTCTCACTAAAATGCCAAATCCTAGTTATTTTCCTCATGCTTTGTATGTTTTAGAGGGCTGTGAAATCTTCACTGAAGTGTGGGTTATGTTTTCTGTGGATTGTTTCAAATTGTTAAACTGTAGTTTTGCAAAGGTTGTGATTGGACCTTCAGAGCAGCTGCTGTAGGAACATAAAAAACCTACCTGTGCAAAATAAAAAAGAACAACATAAAAACCCCTGGCAGTAAGGTAGCACAACCATGCAATTAAATGAGAAAGGTTTTTTAAATTATTTTGTTCTGTCCATAAAGAGCCTTGAATACACATTTTCAGAAATTCTGACATTACTAAAAGAAAGGCAGCTGCAAAATTTGTGCATAGTCTAGCTACAAAATTTGTGCTTGCCAGCGAGCACTCCTGCAGGAGTGCTTTGTGTTGTACAAAAGGCCTTTTTGGCATACAATGTTTCTTTAAACTGCCATGGGAGGAAAAAAAAAAAAACCTTTACACTGGGAAAATGCATTAAAGAGATGGTAATAAATATGTATACTGGCACTCTAAGGGGGAGTCTACATCAATCAGATACACCTGAAGAAAAAACATCGAACTCCTGTGAAGTCTTGAAGTAATTGCCTTCAGCAAGTATTCTAGTTTTAGTTGCAACTGGCCTTTAATGTTAAGAAACAGTTAACGGCTGCTCAGTGTTCAAAGTGCTAAGAATTAGTAAAGCATGCATTTGTCTCTGAAAAAGCCTAATTATTGGACATGTACTGTCTTCAACTTCTACATGGTTGTGCTTTTAACAAGCACACTGTAAAATATTCATGCATTTCTGTGTTATTCTTTATGCCTCATGTATTTACCTATTCTCATGCCTATAAAGTTTCAGGGTAGTTTGAGCAGCTCAAGAAAAGCAGGCCGTAACACTTCAAACACAGTTTAGTATTTCCAAAAGTCTTAAAAAATATAAACAAAGGAAGCCCCAAGACAATGTTATTGTTATGAATGTCTCACAACACACAACAGCCAGTTGTTGGCCCACTACACTACCCGGGCACATTTCCTAGCCTCTAGAGTCAATTCAAATTGTACAATTCTTTTTTAACCCAAACATGCTTGCAAAGGTTTTAGAGTTGATTTTGGGTTTTTTTTGAGGGCAGACTTGAAGACACAAGGGAAATTTGTACAGCTGAGCCTAGAGCTCTGTGAGTTAAACCATGCCCAGCCTCAGAGGCAGGAAATTGCCACTGCCCTGCTCAGTGCTGCATCAGCAATGGTCTTTCACATAAATATGTCTTTGCCTTCAAAACAATTACTGGAGTTTCTATATAAAAGAAGTGGAATGGGAAAAAAGAAAAAGAGAAGCCTTTATGTTCTTAGCTCTGTTGAATTATTTCTCTCTTGCGTGACCTTCCAGGAATGCGTGGGACACAGTAAAAACAATGAAACAATGCACGTTATTACATTTCTTGAACTTTCAAGTGGAAAAAAATCAACCATCTGCTGTCCTCTGCTAAAGGAAATACACTCAGTAGGCTGAAACAACAGCTACTTCAGCAAATAAGGTAAAAGGAAACAGAAAAACCTAATTTGTTTTCATAGATCAGTGAGTGGACGCACCGAATACTGTCAGTAAAGTTTCTGCCTTTGAAGATTCAGCAGAGCATCTGGGAATGATCCCAGCTCCCTGTTACTCCCTTTTGCCATACAAGAGATTAATAGATTGTCAGATTCCAGATAAAGACTAAAATTGCCTGAAACCAGCAGGTTGTGAGCTTCAGAGCCATATGCAGCTGCTGGAGATTATGCCACTGCTGACTGTGCTGGGAACAATGCAATACCTTTCCAATTCAAAACTGCAAACTTTTAATACATATTTACAAGCCACAAGTATTTAAAACCTTATTTTGGTGGATATTTTGCATACAGATGTTTTTACTGCCATTTTTCTCCCTCACACTTTAAATACTCTGCTGCTAAGCTTCAAAACAAAAAACTCATATCCAGGTGTTTTTAAATTGTTTTAAAATTGATCTTGTTGAGTGTTGTCACTTTTAGACATTTATGACAGACAGTTACTCTGAATGAGACAGATCCCTCATTTAGGCCAACTGCTATGTTGAAAAAGGTTGTGTTTTCAATTTTAAATACAACCACTTCTCAAACTCTTTGCAAAGAATAATTTTCTTTTTCATTCTATTAAATCATACTTTCAGCTCTTTATAGAAGCTTGTAAAGAGAATATGTTTCTGGCTTAGTATTTTTCTTTAGAATGCACAAGAAAAACTTAAAATGCTAAAAAACCCAAACCATTTATCCCATCTCTCTTTTATCATAGAAACCACCAGGAATGTCAGTTCTAGGCGTTCCCTTGTTCAGCTTCTGGGCAGTCTGAGATACCTACTGAAGGGTTTCTCAGTACATGCAAGTAAAATTTTTCATTGACTTGTTTCTGACCAACAAGAAAAGTGTACTCCTTACCTCTCATAAGAAAACATTTATTGAAGGACCACCAAAAGTTCCCAATCCCCACAGACACACCAGTTTTTAAACTTTTAAGAAGACCTTGCAGTTTTCAGTTAAGGTTTTATGAAAGCAAATAAAACTCTTCTGAAAATATCCTCAATGTTTTTTTAACCTTTTTTTTCTTTTTATCATCTGCATTTCCTAATGACAAAAGTCTACCAGTTCTTCAGTCATCCATCAAGTCTTAGAGCATACACATGGGCTGAACCTCTGCTGCAAATATATAGAAAGGATTATCACTTTCACTGTTTCATGCTTCATACCAAGACACAAAACCATACAGACTTTTCTTGAAAACAATTTCTTAAATACACTGCTAATGTGTCATGTCATGAAATGTAAACCATACCCCAATTTATTCAGGTTATATATTTCTGTGGTGTTATTCTTCATACTCAAGGGTACAAATAATTTCTTCATTAAGTCCCACATAATTCCCAATATGATCCATCTGTTTTAACTCAAAAAAAAATCCTTTCCTGTTCAAATTTAGTAGGCAACATAGCATAAAATGACAGCACTTCAGAAACTAAAATATCTAATTTAAGCAAAGAAAGAAAACCCATGGGAATAATCCCTAGCAGTCAGTGCTCTCATACATGTTTAATGCTCCCACAGGACCAACATCATTCTTTAACCCAAATCTAACACCCATCTCCCAGTTTTCACTTGACTATGGACTTGACTCTTCACTTATTTTGAAGAGAACTGCACAAAACTCTCCTAATGCTACTCCCCTCCTTTTACCCCATCTTTTTTTTAAAGTACGTTTGAGTACAAAATTAAACTGATGCTTCCTGCCTGCCCAGCATTTATCTATCCCTCTGTAATGAGAATAATAATGAAAGTAGGTGTCTAGAATTTCAAAGACTATTTTTTATGATATACAGTATTACGAAAAATTCTGCAAGGCTGAATAATCTGCTGTGACATCTACCCTTTCAAACATAATTTATTTTGACAACTTTGGTTCTTCTAGTTGGCATGAGCAAGAAAGGATGACTGGCAGTTGAGGCCCTAGAGTAGCTACATTTCCTGTGGTTTTCTTCATTATGATTCTGTACTGCAATACAACGTGAATTTGATTTAAACAGCCAAAGGCCTCACTCTTTCACTGAGTTCCATGTCAACAGAATGGCTCTCAGGGAGATGAAAAACTGCCCATCTCTCTGAATTGAGGGAATGAAGCACGTAGGGTGACGTGGACTCCTATGACCCCAGAGGCAGAGGGTTAGGTGGAATAAACCAGAGCCCTTTTCTCCACAACTTTGAATTATATGAAGTTAGAGTCATCTTAAGCACTGAAGTGCCTAGAGGCATAGACTGGCCTAAGACAGCAGAGAATACCTCTACAGTTTGCATCAGTTCAGACCTCTTGAAGATCCAGGAAAGGTGCAAATATTACAGGTTATTCTAGTATTTCTTATTTAGCACATGTTCAAGCAACAGCTCTATTTTATTCCTTATTTAAAGATTCTGGTTTTATGCTATATTTGCTTAAGGGAAAGTCATTGCTCCTGTTATATTTTTTCTTAGCTTGTTCTTTGCCTGCATTGTGGACAATTATGTTGAGAGGGGAGCAAACCTTCAGCTGAGACATCCATCAGACTAGAGTTTCTATTTAAATGACCAAAGGAAACTACAGGCTGTCCTTCACTGTGTCTGCAAATGCCACCTCCAGAGCTCTTCTGGCCCACACTGCCCCAGAATCCAAATTATGAGCCTGATCCATCAACTGAACAGCAGGGTGGCATGGGCTGGCTGTGGCAGCTACAAATAAGCAGCAAACTTTGCTCACTGCAGAAGCTGCAGACAGGCCTGCTGCCACCCTGGGTGTTTTGTTTCACTTAATGTCACTGCTGAAACCTTTCTTCCCAATTAAACTGCGTAGCTCTGCTGCAATCCACTACAGCACCCAGCATTAGGGTTACTCTTGATGGAATACAGCCGAACCCAAGTTTAGGGAAAAACTTCCAGATGTAGGTAATACCAAACATTNAAAAAAACCAACAAACCCAAAAACCCCAACATCTGGACTCACTAAACCCAAGCTGCAAGTACAACCTCTTACATCTTTCTCACAGAGCTGCAGCATTAAGAAAGTGAAAAATAAACCTTGCACATGTATTCCCTTAAGCCCATTCCTTTCTGTTAATGGCTGCATTATTGTTACTATTCAGTCAATTTTGACAATCTGAACAAATCTCCTCATAAAGTAATAGAAGCTTTAACAAAGGAGGTGAATTTGGCTTGAATAGCTGATTAGATTGGTTGAGAATTCACTGACACTGAGGCAAGTAGGAAAATCTAATAACTTCTCGACTGCTCTTAAAAAACCACTGCCTTGTGCAATGTGTCAAGGTCAAAGGGCCAGGGTATTGTTAATACTCTACTGTATCTCCTGCAGGCCATGGACAGCTGGGCAGAAGAGTGAAATCCCTGGACAAAATCTACTTTCAACAGTGGGTTGCCCTAAATTATGAAACCCAGCTTTCACCCGATGCTGCATCCAGCTGGTGCACATTGAAGGAAAAGGTTACAACATGCAAAACACTGAAATCACATCTCCATACAAGAGTAGTATTCATGTAGCCAAAGGGACAGCAGTGAAATAAGCAGGTCAGGGATGTCATTACAGCAGGGCAGAGAAAAAGGTTGCTACAGATAGGAGTAATTCATCTGCAAATCTGCGCCAGAGCCAGATACAAAATAGCTCACTGTGGTTTTCCTCTGGCTTTTCTCGTGTAAATGAAAGAATGTAAAAAAACCCAAAAAAGGTCTACTCATTGTGTCTGTATACTTTTGGCAGTTTACTGTCCTGAAGATTACAACTCTTCAACAAGCAGTTAATGGTTATGGGTCTAAGTAGGTTTTCAACAGTGTTTCTAAATTATTGTGGGCCAGAAAATTCAAGGTTGCTTCCTATGCTATTGAGTTGCTTATTGGCCATCCTACAAAGGGAAAACAGAAGAGGGGAAAAAACTTCTATATCCAGACATTACACTTGAAAATACAAAGTAAAGACAGCAGTGTTGCTTTCTAGTTTAGTTAAAGAAGGATTAAGCAGTCATCACTGATCAAAATCCAACATACCTACTTTAAACCTGACAAGTAAGGTTCAAAGCGATGCTGTAACCTTGATGTTCATCCATACCGTAGCTCTAAGGCCAAGTTTGTGAGGTGCTAATACATTCAGTTAATACATTCAGTGCAAGACTGAGGCAAGCCCGGCCACAGTGCACGAGCACACCATTGTACACATTGTCCATAAGGTATCTGTTATTTTAAGCCTTCAAGCAGTTTTATAAACTGAACTGCAGCAGGAGTGTGCTTTTAAACACCAGCTGGCAATGGCGTGTTGGGTTGTGAAGTCTCTAAAATGTGATACCATAAAAGACATTGGATGTTGCTGCTGCTTAGAAACTGTTAAAAGTACTAGAACAGATGGAGAATTAAGTTTACCATTTAGCTGCCTAGTTCATGGATGGTCTTCTGTTCCCTGTATATGAAACTAAAAATTTTTATTGTTTAGTTGGCCTTTCTCTTTTCCATGGTATTTTTAATAAACCATTTCTCTTTGTAATATTCTGTTTTTTGGTATATAAAAATTGACAGTTTTGTCTGGTAGTATTTTGCACTGATAATCAGATAATCAGTGACCTTAAGAATATTGACAGGTTTCTTTCCTTACAGATATAGTATATTTTCAAAATTTAAAGAATTCTTAATTGCAAATCAAAAACTGCTTGCCTTCCTGATTTTTCTACCATTTATTATGTGGCTGATTTGAGCCAATTAAGGAAGAAAAATAATTCTTTCCTGTACTATGGGGGATAATCTTGAAAGATGTGTGGCCCTAGTTCTAGGGTAAACAATCTCATGGCAAAGAAAATCCCGAACCATCAAAATCCTCCACCTCACCGTAGAAAGAGCTTGAAGAGGGTGCCTAGCTCACTCTCTCATATTTGCAGAGCAATGCCCTAGGCAGTAATTCCCCATTTTTATTTGTGCACAAGGTTTCTCCTGTGATAATGTCTTTCTCTAATAGGCATCAGCACCCCATGCCTGTACTTGGCAAGTGTTCCAGTGAGCGGGAGACCAAGGAACAGAGGAAGAAGAGCTAGGCATGCAAGGATTCTGCTTGTCTTTTTTTAATTTAGTAATTCCAGCTTTGGAGTGATTTCTCTCTCCTGAGCCAGTTCAAGACAGCAGACATAACAAGCACTTGAACTCTGTAGCTGGCTGAATGCAAGCACACTTCAAGATAAGGGCAATTTTACAGTCCTGCTTCATTTATCAAATCTGACGTGTACTGCACATTTTGATTTCCATGTAATAGTTTGACTGTAAATTTACCCTCAGCAAGATCCTTTTATATGCGTTCAAACTAATTTACCTCTTGCTGATCGAGTCCTAAGTTGTAATTTGCTTAAATGCAGAGCCTAAATTGACTAAATCAAATGCATTTGCGCAAACTCAATAAGCAGAACCATTATCCACTGAAATAAGCAAGTCTCCTAAGAGCATCAAATGCTTCCTTACAGTGGAAGAGTTGGCTCGGGAGCCAACCACCACTTCAGCTAATGACCGTGCTTCTCCCTCTATTTTATTAGCCAGTCTGAGGGCTCTAATGTTTTTCCCCTCTAAATGGAAGGGCAAGAGGCATTCATAGCTTTATCAAGCACTGCAACCAAAGCAACTAAACTCATTTTCCAGTGTAATGAAAAGGCACCAGTGAAGAAAGATACATTTGAATATCCCTGTTAATGCGTATGTTAGCTAGGCCAAAAATCTCAGCCTCAAAGGTCTCAACCACAAAGATCTCAGCCACCTAGCACATGGGATCCATTTGCAGAAAAGGTCATAAAATCATCGTGTTACCACATGTTTTATACAGCCCTGCAAATACAGTTGAGTCAAACTGACCTGCTCCTGACTTGGTACTTAGAAAGGAATATTGATTTGCAATTGCAAAATTTAAAAAATTAACATATTGGCATCAGGCAGGAGGGCATTCAGCCTCTTTATGAAGGATGATCAAACCAGGATCCACCCAAAAGGGATTGAAGGCTCTGATCTACTCTCACCAGAGCCCACCTCCAGTATTTCACTATTTTAAATTTATTCAGTGGCTTTGCAGTTTAAATATAATGGTGGTGAACATAATGGAAGCCAGCATCTAGTACTTTACATCATATTGAGAAAATCTCTGTTGGATTAAAAGTATTTTAAGTTTTGTGAGTATTGGGAATGAGAACTGAGTGGCAGATAGGACACCTCACATACCAATGGCTGTTCTGATATGGAGAATTATTACTGCAGGGCAGTAGTAGCTAGACTGAGTATTCTCACCAGAAGTTATTGCCATGATTACACCTTCAAGCTATGATGCAAGGGAAGCTAAACATCCAAGTTCATTCTGAGCTAAAATTCAAACTTTGTGTATCTAGTTGTCATGAAAAAAAAAAGTTCTACCGAAATTAGTAAGACAATGAAACATTTGTTTGCTGATATGTGTAAAATAAATATATAGCCAGAACCGAAAGTCTTAAACATGCAGACTAACTTTGGTAACAACTTTAAAAACTATGTTTTTAACACAAAATAGTAACAAATCATAGTATTTATTAAGTACTTGTCTTTAAGATGCTTTATGAATATTAACCCATCTGTTTTTCTATTAATAACCAAATGTCATAATTTGGGCTTACTACAAAGACCATACCTATGGCAAACCCATAAAACCAGGAAATTAAGTTACCCAATGCAATAACAACACCATCCCATTTTATTTGTTTGTCGTTTGAAACTTCTGCCTTCAGTTCCCTGTCTGCTAATTTACATCAAAAAAGCAAAAAGCAAGACTCTTTTGTGGTTTCCAATGTAACATGTCAAAGAATTATATACAGATCTACCAAAGACCGATTTTTCTCAAACATGCCTGAATAGCTCTGGTGCAGCTGCATATAGATTGGCCCTGAACAGCAATAATAAAGAGTTTCCTGTAACAGAAATTATTCAATACTGCTTGGGTTCTCCACTCTCCCTAGTGCAGATGACAAGAACATGAAGGCTCTGGGAATTACCAGTGCTTTATAAGTACTATTACTTTTTAAAATATTTCTGTTAAGGATTAATGCACATCCTTCCTTGGTAGTAGAAAAAATTGCCAAAAGGCAACACTTCTTATAAAGATTTGTGTATGTGGCCAATCTTTTGTATTACAGGTCCTTGCCCAGCAGCTGAGATAAAAAAAGGGAGGAAAGGGACACTGCAAAGGCAGGCGGGTGAGGGAGCAGGACATAACGGGGGAGGCAACTTGAGTGACAACAGAGAAAGCTTCATGAAAGTATCTCTTCAAACAGCAGCCACTGAGGGAATTTTGTTTGCTGGACTGAAATTGTAGATAGCTAAACACTAAAATTAGGAAGTTTGAGCATATCTCCTCATTTACTTTGTTTATTAAGTTTGCAGTTAATAACTGCTATGTCTGCCCTGTGTGAAAAAGGCATACAAATCCCAGTCAGGCTACTCAGCAAGATTCTTCCTAGTAAATGAAGGACAACAGGATTTCTAAATAATGTGAATGGAAGTTCCTGGGTCTAGGTCCTAGTACCTTTAGTCACTTAAGATTTCTTAGGAAATTGTACTACTTTTCTATACTGAGCTTCGCTCTTATTTTTGATTGTCTTTATATGGAAATCATAGTCCAGTAAACAGTATACTAGAATATACCCACTGGAATAGATCCAGGATTAATCACATCTTTCATGGACCCACATCTCAAAGACTTTAAATTCTGGATATATGCCATTTGCAATTAGGACAGCTTGGGCACTAGGGGAATTTCATGCATTAAGTTGCTGTATCCTAAGGAAATAAGTGATGTAAAGAACCAGCAAAGCCAAAAAGAAAGCCAGTGCAGTGTCACTGCCTTAATTCTAGTGCAGGCAGAGGTTTATCAAAATCCATCAGCTGTTGTTCTGTCCTTTATGGAAAACCAGTTACCACTCTCAGAAGTCCCCTGTCCAAAACCAGCTCACCTAAAGCACAAAGAGTGCTATAGATCTAGAAAACAAAAATGAGCTGTAGTGTTCTAATCACTTCCTTTTCTCCTCAAGAGTGTATGCCACTGACATTACCTTACCTATTGGAGGCTAAAGTGCTGTGTGATCCACGAGTACATCATGAGGCTGGAAATTGCTAAAGGAGTATATTCTGTAGCTGTGGTGCATCTATCAGACAAGACACTTGAGTACATCTTCAAAAATCACCATCTTATCAAAGAGATGATATAGCTGCAGATTTCAGGAGGTTGAAACCAGGGAGGGTGTGTGTGGGAGTGAGGGGGAAAGCGAGTGAGGGGGGTATATGTGTGTGTGTATACTGTTTCTTCCTTCTGGACTGCTGCCAACAGCCTCGATTACCATGCTGTCATCAGCAGCACAGGCTCTTCAAGCACACAGACATCACATAAAAATGTAACCTCATATGACACAAAAATTAAATGTAACCTCACGTTCCCCTCTCCAGTTGTGGGAAGAGAGCTGCCAACCAAGTGACTCTAAAGAAGGCTTACATACCCTGCAAACCCTCTTATACTTGTACAGTACATAGTGATGTCGGCTTAAAAAACAAAATTAATTAAATCCAATTCAGCCCCTCTCTTTCCCCATGTAACTTCCCTCAAAATCAGACATCCGTGTCTACAGCAATGAACAAGAACAAACATATTTAGCCATGGTGCATGTTCTTCATTTTTCACAGCAGTTACACATACACACACTGTCAGTCTGTCTCTTGTTGATCTGCTTATGGTTAGTGCTGTTTCAAAGTAATAAACAGAATAAATATTCATCACTCACTCCCTTGCCTTGAAGCCCATTTAGTGTGACTGGAGAGGCAGGGGCATGGAGGAGTCAGCCATTGTAGCAGTACAGCTACAATCATTCTCTTCACGGCTAATGAGCAACGGCATTAAGGGACTGGTGTTTTTTTCTAGTTGGCTTCTTTCACTGTAAAGGAGACAGCATTTTTTCACACTGTCTCCAGACCCAATTTGAAGGAGCTGACGAAGAGCTACTGTCCCTCCAAGGCAATGATGCAATTAGAGGAAACACTGTGGAATCAAATAAAGAGGCAAATATAATAGAATTAATTCATTGTGAGCAAGACTCCAGCCAGTAGCAACCATTGTATTACTGCCTTTCTAAACTGTCCTCTTGCAGTTCACTATCAGACACTCTATTCAATCCCCCTATTTTGCTCTAAGAGTTTGTTTAAAGTAATGCCAGCTGACTAAAGCACAATTACTGTATGTACAGCACATGTTGAGCTTGTCACAGTGCTTTCTCTGGAAGCATCAGAGGCTGGATTAGGATGGAACTGTGCTGCCAGGCACTGCACAGCTTGGGTCTTACCCACCTGCAAGAAGCACAGCTGGGTTTCTCCCTCCCCTGTCAAGGGAGATTGCTAGATCAATCTCTCCTTCTTAGTTATTAATAAAAAATCAAACACTGTTTAGCCCCTTCAGAAGGAGAAGGTAATTTGTCTTGTGTCTGATACACAGAATGCAAACCTTGCCTATCTGCCTGTCTGAACTTGCTCAGACTTGGAGCAAGGGAGTAGGCAAAGCACTGGCACTTCTCCAAGTGCACTGCGACAAAGCCAAAGCCACCACAAACAAGATGGAACTGAAACTTCATTTCCTCCATTCTACAGATGCTTGGGACCAGGCTTTTTCTTCTAATCTGTAACTGGGTGGTACCAATGTGAGGGGAAGAAGAGGAGCAGGTCCTTCTATTGACTTTCTCCCTGGACAGCCTTTACTGGTGCCACCACTGGCACACTTCTGTCCTTTCCCAAAGCCTGGCAATCCAGGTAAATCTCCTGGGCTGATCACCTGGAAATCTATCCTGGTTGGTTAGAAGAAGGAAGAGATAAAAGTCATATGGGAATGGTTCAGTGTTCTGAACCCAGTTTAATATACCCAGTGTTCTGGGTATATTAAACTTCTTTATTCCAACATATTATGGAGAAGATTCATCTTTTAGCATCAAAATTATTGACATTTCTGTTTCCACCTTCTCTGTCACCAAAGAAACACAGTTCAGCACATCTACAGTGGTTTCATTCATGGATCTAAGACTGCGTAAGGCTTTTCATAAACAACTAATGACTGTGACCACCTCTAGATCCTCAGCTTGGGACACAGCAAGAGGAGTCAATTAAAAAAGAGTGAAAAAACACACTCATCTGGGCCCAGCTCTACTGAAAACCCACATCCTCCTGAGGCGACCTGCTCTGGGGACCAAGTCAGCCAACTTTAATTACTACTCACACTTTGCAAATTCAGCCATAGTTTGAAAGATGGATTTGCTTGCTATATAACCCTACAGCAAGGTCCCCTGCTTCATTTTTCTGACATAAATTTCTGTGCATGTCAGTTTGCAATATCATCCCATTAGATATATTTCTCCAATATTTCTGCAAACAGACTCACAAGCCTAGTGGAAGGGGTACTTAGAACCAAGAAAATAACAGTGGAAAATAAGAAACTGTTTTCTGGATTATATATGTGCAGGAGTGAAAGTTTTGAACAATTCATTAGTCCTCACACAGTTATTTTAGGTAAAAGAGAATTAAATTATTTTTTAATGAGAAAGAAAGTTGTTCTGCTTGACAAGGTAGTAATGAGTGGTGGCTTTTTTACTGCTGCTGCTGCTGCTAAAAGCAATATAAATGCATTTTAAAAAACCAAGTAAGATCCATCTCTTTCACCAGCAGAAAACAAACTAGCAAGTAGTCTGCAAGCAGTATCTTCTCAATGCTTCTTTTATGTATTCTAACACTTTTTGTCTAGAAGTGACTATGAGCAAGTGAAAATAATTTTTTAATACATTGCAAACTTCATCTTAATGGTAGAAAGAAGACAAAAACTTCTTGCCATTTTACCATGAAAGCACATAAAGATACTGTGGAGAGAGTTCCATTACAAGTGTATAAAAAATCAGAGTGGTCAGACACTACTGAAATAAAACTCACTTCAGTATACTTTATATTTCTAACTACAGAAATAACTACGTAACAGGATAAGAAGGACAGGAACACATTTGTGGAGTAAAAAAAGATTAAATGCTCCAGATGTACAAACATTTTGATTATACTCTTTTCCAACTGTCTCTCTACCCAAATTTTGGAAACTGCCAGATGCTACTAGAAATCTTTTTATACTTGTACACTGCATATTTCATTGCTAAAATAGAATTAACATATAGAGCAGCAAATAAGGCTTTCTATCTCTCTTCAGTGTTGCACCATAAACATACCAGATTGTCACTGGAAGTAAGAATTATGACAAAGATCCCTACAGATCCACACCCACAGAGACTGACAGGATAGTATTGACTACATCAAGAAGAAATGGAAAACAATTTGCATGCTGTAGAGCCTCCTCAACATCTTTGACTCACAGTATACTTTTAAATGTAAGTAATTCCACTTAATGTCATATCAGAAACACCTTTTACTGACACTCCTTCTTTAAGATGTTCCATGGTTGATTTTCAGTCTGGTGTTCAGTGGTAGCAGGTAAGAATCTCCATATTAACAAAAAAATTTGATCTATACAGTCTCTCTGTTCCCTGCTGCAAGTCAGGGCATCTCAGATGCAGAATTAAAGGCTAGCACAGCTTTCATCTCTTTAAAGCAATGGCAAACCCTTGTATGAATGAGTTCCAAATACTTGAACAGAATTTTTTTCTTACTTTCCTAAAAAAACCTTTTTTTCCTAAGGATCTGAAAGGGCCATGAAGGGTACAGAGTTGGCAGACATCGACAAATATTCTATTCATGAGAAAAATGTTAAAAGCCTGAATAAATGTAACTCTCTAACTCTTTTGTATTCATTTTTAAGCAAGCTGATGTCTCTGAATCTTTGCAGAAAGAGATTTTGAGTCTCAATCTGCATCTCAACCCTTTCATGATAAGAAATCTGTAATTCAACCCACCCTGAACTACAATTGCAGCAAGACCATGTGTCACTGGTAGAAAGGATGTTATTGGTGGCATCATCTCTATTATTGCTGCTTGATCCAGTCTAATGAAGAAGATCTGGAAGTGTTACTAATATTCAACATAGTCTTATACAGTGTGCATTTCATAAATCTCCCTTCTTTCATGCATATTGCTGCTACTGTCTGCAGAAGTAAGAAGTGACTGATTATGTTGTTACAGGATACTTTTATTATTGGAGGGCTTGAATGATTTTCTCTTCAGAAATATTCGGATAAATGGCACCGCTCCATCATTGGCGGAGCGGGGGATGGGGAGCAGAATGTTTTTCTCTAAGCTGCAAGTCTTACAATGTGCTGAGTAGTAGATGCTGACTCCATCTCTACCATAACTGTGAGACTTTGGTAGTTCATGTCTCCACCAGCCCTCTGTAACTCCTCCAACACCAGCAGCTCGAGAGCCCCACAAAAGCTGTACCTAGGTCATGTTACTCCAAAAGGTCTAATCCTCCCCCTGGCACCACTGCCAATACAGTTTATAATTTCTATCAGCTCCTTGGCCTGTGAGACATCAGCAGCTCATTAGGACCCAAGAATTGTCACTTTCAGTCAGGCTCCATCTACAGGCAGATGTAGAAGGCAGCCGCTGACATATCCACGTTAGGTTTAAGGACACTGCACAAAGCTGACAAGAGCTCGTGGGTCCCCACGGCAGCTGCAGAATGGCCCACATCAATTGAGCAAGGAGAAGGAGCTCTCTTCTGAAGCTTCAACACAGCACGCTTTCAACACAGCAGAATTTCTCACAGGCTGGCCTTGCTCCCACTTTTTCCTAAGATATGGACATTATGTAAAAAAAAAAAATCTTTGTCCTTCAGGGAAAGGATTATTCCCATTGGGGCGCACGTATAACGCAAGAGAGTTTATAAAAACAGAGGAAAACCTATATGCACCTTTCCCAGCTGTTTTCATTATGCCCAAAGCTTTTGCCCAAAACTACTTCCTTCTTAGTTGCTTCTGCCAGCCTGGTGAACCTTTTATGTCTGTGGGGCCCAGAGAGAGCAGGGAGAGCCCCTTCTCAACAGAACAAACTACACCAAACCTACACCTCTTCAGAGATATGTAGAGAAGCTGATCTTGTTTACCTCAAAGCAAACAAGGTCCAATGTCAGCCTGCTGTCACTTCCAGCTGAACAAACCAACATTCAGTCCAAATCATGTAACAAGCAAGTTCAAATTTTCCTTCCTTTGCTACATCATCAGAGCCTTGTTATTTCTATAAAACATTCAAATTCTTATTTTGATTGATATTGATTTCACAGTGTTCAGTTTCACTGAATGTTTCTTTCTGCCCATGTAATAAAACAAGGAATGGGGTTACTTCATTGTGGATTACATTTCGCAGCATAAATCTTTGTTTAAACCTTTTTTGGATTACAGAACAGAGACAATCTCATTTTCTACAATGCTGAGGAAAGAAAATAAGAAGCTCACTCTGCCATGCATGCTATTCAAAGTGCATATTTCAGGACTGCAGGGTTGATATTTGTTCAATACAGGTGGGAGGGTTTGTTTTGATTTGCTTTTAATAGATTCTGCTAGAATGTGAAGTCCAAACAAGGGCACAGAAATTTGAAAAAGTAACCATTTAAAAATGTGCTCAAGTGTCTATATTTAGAAATTGTTTGACCAGTTAGTTGCCTCCAGCTCCCAAAGACACTCCAATACAATACAAAAAGGAAGTATTTTCCACATGAAAACTATAAAAGAAAATTAATAAGAAGTTTGAACTTTTTTCATTAAAAGGTAATAGAAAATTATGCCAGATGATTTTCTAAAGACAAGGAGAGAAAAAGAAAAGGTGCTATTTACTATATGTTGATATGCTACAAGAATAATTGATTGACTGGTTGCCAACCAGTCTCTCACTGTTTAGATGTCACTGTTTAATGAGTGTGTGGGATCATAGTTTTAGGGAAAACAGGGACAAAACACACAGTCAGAACTGAGTTTCCAGTGTGACAGTTCCAGTATTAAGAAAATAGCTAGTAATATACTAATTTTTTTAGAATATCCGACCCATAAAATTTAGAACTGGCCCTTCTCTTCCTTAATAAACTTCAGTGAAGTCCCAGAGACAACTAGGTTGAATAATTCTGCTTATTTCATGTTTTCTCTTCTTCTGATATAAGATTAGTCAACTTTTTCTGGATATTAATTTTTGGGTTTGGTTTGGGGTTTTTTTGATGGGTTTTTTTTCACAAGCAGCTGGCTACACTCTGAGGACATTCTGAAGGGGAGTAAGAACAATCTATTCCTAAGATAAGGGACACAAGGATTTGCTCTATTAGGGCAAATTTGCAGAGTGTCTACTTTAGAAAGAGTATTTTAAATAAAGTTAATATTTAACTTCAAACTTTGTATCAAATTGCCCTCTGTCTTCTGGAATTGCTGCACATCTCCCAGTTAAACCAGATTTCTACATTAAACCTAAGGGTAAAACTAGGGCTCTGTATTGAAGACCTGGCCATTATCATAACTTCTGAGATTAGTATCTATATCCAACACTAAAAACTAGTTTTTCCTTGTTCTCACACGCCCTTGCCAGAGGATAGACAGGAGGTGCATTGATAAGGGACCTATTAAACTAAGCGAAGCCAAGAGCAGATAAAAGCCACACTGAAACCAGTGAGCCTTCCTGACACCGTAAATACTTAAAAGTGGTACAGAAGGTCAGAGGAGAAATAAATTAATAGCTCAAGGACAGATCATTTGTGCCTATGCTGTTTCATTCAGAAATGAATGGCATCTGTGGGAAGTTGGACACAGAGGGAAAAGGATTTAAGAAAGGGCAATTACAGCAGTTGTTTAACATTTCTAAGCAGCTCTTTGGATGATCGTTTAGGAGAATGAAGAGACAAAGCTTAAAGGCAAAGGACTGCTGACGGTTTGCAGTCTCTGAGTATACTGAATGTCTGTAGCAGCTTAACTGAGGAATTACAACAGCTGCCCTTCCTCCTTTCACATCATGTGGCTGCCTTCAGGGTCACTGGGATGCTGAAACAGCACTATGGACTGGAACACAGCAAAAGGGATGGAAAGACAAGAAAGACAGAAAACAGAATCAGGTGGGAAAGAAAATACACTCTTTCTAAATGGGAGGGAAACAAAGAAATACTACATGAGGTTTCAAACAGCTCAAGAGAGAGTGTTGCATTCCACCTAGACAGGGGTTTCTTACGTAGTAATTAATAATTAAATTGTGAAGAAGGAGAGGACCGGTGTCAGAGCAAAACCTTGACGAGAAAGGCAACAGTCCAATGAGACTGAGCTTCTCAAATGCTGCACTGAGGTACCCCATCAAAACACACACACCCTGGAGGGAGACGGTACTGACCCTCCTGGGCACACCACTGACCCTCCAGTGACACTCGCTGTTCTTAAAAATCAGTCAGAAAACAGGCATTTACTTCACTCATGCACATTGGATCTTATGCAAGAGCCCTTGGGGCAAGCTCTTGGTGGGGGAAGGGATGGTGGGAAGCTTTTCTGCAGTTTCAAACGTGACCTGGGGCCCTGAATGTGAACTGGAGTGAGAGGAGTCAGTGCTTCATTATTCACACTGGCTCTTCCAATACAGCCTTTAAGCCAGAAAATCCTGCACTTCCAGAGTCACCATAACTGCATAGCTGGGGGAAGGGAAATAAAACCAAAAAAATGTACTTTGCTAACCATGATAAATGGTTATAAAATGCTATCTAGAGAGCACAGATGCTCCTGCCTTGATTTACCAAAGCACACCATGACATTAAACTGTCAGGTTGCAACGGTGTCAGAGCCCCAGACACTTTCTCTTTACCTGAATTCCAAGAGAGAATTGATGTGCTTTTGTGAAGTGGGAGCTACTCCATCAAGGAGCCCAAGAGAGACTGGCAGCAAAGCTGAAAAGCAAAATAGTTAAAAGGCAAAGAAAAGCAGAGATGCCCACATGTGGCAATCAGATCCTTTGAGTAGCGCAGTACAGGGAAGGTATCAGAAGAGAATAGAAGGGTCTTAAAGCTGCACTGATACTGCTGAAGCAAAATTTACATATATATATATATATTTTAGTAGCAGTAGAGGCATTTGCATTCAAAGGCAAACTCGACAAGGATCTGGACATTCTTTAACTCCCTTCACTGTGTGCTATGTGCTATAACAAAGCAAAGGGAAAGGCCAAGTCTGCTCACCCCAAAAACAATACCCAAAATGCCAATCATGGCATCAGCCTCAAAACAAATAACCCATATACTGCAAAAAGAGAGAAAAGCAGCTGAGGCACAGCTCAGAGGCCTGAAGTAACAGTGATTCCTCAAGGGCACCAGGACTCTGTTGAGGCTGGGCTAGGCATGAAGCTTCACTCCAGGGTAATCCGACAGTGTCATCTCCAATGAATTCCTTGGCTCAACGTGCCCAAGACCGATAAGCAGCAGCAGCCTGTGTGTCACAGGAGCTTTATCCACGTGCTAGAAACTGATAATCCACCCAATGTGCTGAGAGTTCTTCGGCTGAACACTAACAGCAATACATGAAGTCGCCGTGATTGCAGCCCCCCCCCCGTCACAGCCACAGTCACAATACAGTGAAAGAGAGGAAGAGACTGAATACATCTGCTGGATATCACACAAAACAAAATGAAGATGGAAGTCGATCCAGAGGCAAAAGGTTTCCCATGCAGATATCTGCATGACTGTTACGCCCTGTGGCCAAGTGAGACGTGCACAGAGACAAAAAAGACAATCTCTTTGACCAGGCTGAGAGGAACACAGGATAGAAATGCACTCTAGGAAGACGACTAAAAGTCTTAACATATGCACACATGTACACACACACACACATGGATTTGATGAAGGACATTACTATGACAGGTATATTGAACACCTGGAAGTAGGGACCAATAGGCTGCAGAACAGTAATGGATAAAAATTGCATGCACAAGGGAGTGAGACATGCATGCACTGAGAAACAACAGATTCCATATAAAATCCACAGATTTCATTGGACTCAAGTTCTAGGCAGAGAACGAAGTAGATTGTGGTACATAGGACCAGCCATGAGCAGAAGAGCGAGAGTCATGTCCTGAAAGAGGCTTGGAGGTCAAAGGCTGCAAGCTGAACAATCAGTGCCAACAATAGTGTCAACTATTCCTAAGCTTATGCGTTGTGTAAGATATGAAGCTACACATTGAAACACATAAATAATTGCCTTGCAGAGCAATTACTCAGAAAATGCACAAGAGGCAAAGCGATTCCTGACTTGGTTCCGAGGAATGTGCAGGATCTGGTTCCAAACGCTGCAGAGATCATTCTGCTATTCCCCAGATATGCCAAACTGCAGGAGCAGCAAGAGTACCTTCCCACATAACATACAACTGCATTTTCTTTAAGTGAGACTAAATGTAAAGGGAAAGAAAACCAGCTATTTAAAAAAATAAACTTCAAAGATACAAGTCAACAGTTAAAGTGTTTGCAAGAGGCAAAAAATCTATAATAAAGGCTAAATGAATTAATATATTAAACCCTTTTGTTATTCAGTCGTTCTAACAAAAGCCTTAATTCCTTGACAATTTAAAGACATGTCCATCTAGGAAATACATTTAAAAAAAAATCAAACCAAGCCCACACACTCACTGTCACATTTGGTGTAAGGTTACAGTGAGCACACAGTGGCCCAGGAAAGCCTTTTGAGACACAACTTGTTAAACTGGCATAAAACCAAGTTACTCTTTTCTCAGTAGTAGGAGGTCTGCCAAATTTGTAGGATCAATAATTAATGTGTAAATGGAGTGACTGAAGAAGAGACCACAACAGAAAAATTAAATTAATTTTCTGCATCTATCTTTCACACTGTTGCATCATCTACAACAGTGTGCACTCGCAGCCCAGAAAGCCAGCTGTGTCCTGGGCTGCATCCAAAGCAGCATGGGCAGCAGGGCAAGGGAGAGGATTCTGCTGAGATGCCACTAGACCCCTGCATCCAGCTCTGGGGTCCTCAACAGAAGGACATGGACCTGTTAGAGTGAGTCTAGAGGAGTGAGACAAATGATCAGAGGGCTGAAGCACCTCTCTGATGAAGATAGGCTGAGAGAGCTGAGCCTGTTCTGCTTGAAGAAGAGGGGGCTCCAGGGAGACTTGTTGAGACCTTCCAATACCTAAGGGGGCTTACAAAAAGGAGGTAGAGGAACTTTTTATATGCATAGAAGGTGATGGGACAAAGGGTAATGGCTTTAATGGAAAGAGGGCAGGCTTAGATGAGATGTTAGGAACAAATTCTTTACTGTGAGGGTGGTGATGCACTGGAACAGGCTGACTAGAGAAGTTAGAGATGCCCCATCCCCAGAAATGTTCAAGACCAGGTTGGATGGGGCTCAGAGCTACCTGGTCTAATGAGTGACATCCTTGCCCTTAACAGGCGGGCTGGAACTAGACAATCTTTAAAGTCCCTTCTGAGACCCAAGCCATTCCATGATTATATATTACCTCTTTAGTATTTACAGGAGTGACTCTAGAGAAGTTATCTCACACTGAATTTCAGTAAAACATTCTAACACAAATTTAGAAAAATAACACTGGCTAATTACCAGCACCAGATGGTCTATACCCACAAATTAAACAGAGATCAAGTATGACACAGCTGAATTGTCAACTGTAGTAAGCCGTTACAGAAGATAACACAATTCTTTTATGAAGTCATGACTCATGAACCTATTGGAGAGTTTCTGAGGAATTTTATAAGCTTGTGCATAAGGAAGACACAAACAATAAACATCAAATTTCTTAATTAACTTGCCACGAGAAAGAAAAAAAAAGAAAGAATAAAAAAAGGTGTTCATATGGATAAACAAGTTTAAAAGACAAGAAAGAAAAGGAAAGAATGCAGTCGTGTTGCAGGCAGATCATCAGTGAAGCACATTGAGCCCACACTGTTCAATATACACCTGATCTCAAGTGATCTCAAAGAACTGATAAGGTAGGTTACTGACACTGAATTATTGAAGGCTTTAAAGAAACAAACTGCAGAGAGCTTCAGAGGGACCTCATGATAATGGTGACCTCATGACTGGTGAAAAAACGGCAGATTAAATTCAGTGTTAAGTACACAGCAACTGAGAAAATGAAAAAAAGTCTCGTACTGCATTCACAGTCACTGAATCTGATCTACCACTGGACATGAAAGGTCACTGCATTAATAACTATGAAAATGTTGACTCAGTGATTAAAACTTAAGAAAAACAAAACCAACAAAACAAAACAAAACAAAAAAAAAAACAACCAACCAACCAACAAAAAAATCCAGAAAAAAAACCCAAAACCAAACAAGTATCAGAAGTCATCAAGGTACAGAGAAAAACAAAATTACTGTCCCACCTCCTGGTAAGATATGAGTGCAAGGTATGTTTCTGATTTCCCCTTACCTGAGAAGATAGAACAGAGTAAGAAAAGGTTTAAGAAGGGCAACAAAAATGACCAAAGTTCAAACACAGGACAATAAAAAGAGCTGTTACTCTTTGACCAAAGGTGAGGACAATCAAGAAGATCTGTGAAACCATAAGTAGCATGGCAAAGGTAAACATGTAGGGTTGTTCCTTGAGCAAAGAAATCCCTACCAAAGAGACAATTCAGTTACACTGTGAAACCTACTCCCATGGGATGTAGTGAATGCTGTGAATTTATAGGGATCCAAAAGCAATTAAGAAAATTAGTGGAAGTAAATCTCATTAAACCTCATTACCTCAGTAAACCTCAGGCACATGGTGTGATTCCTGGGGCTGTCCTGTGCAGTGCCAGGAGTTGGACTTTGATGATCCTAGTGGATCCAGTCAGGATTTTCTGTGATTCTGTGACGGCTATGGAACACAGGGAAGCGACAAGCTAACTGAGAAAGCGTACTGGGGAATTACCATCAGGTTCTTGTTCTATGCTTCAGTCCTTCCTCAGGCATTCACTGTTGACTACCATCATGGAGACGCTGGTAACAATCAGACCTTCAAACTGGCCAAAGGCAGTCTTTCTTACAGCCCACACGTTTTGCTGAAAAACTCCAACTTTGATTCAGAGATGAGAGGGTGAGATGACAAGTCAAAGCGCATGCCCAAACACAAGTTGAAACTTCAACAAAGCTTTCCAAGTCCAATGACATCATGCTGAAGCAGCCGGCACCGATCACTCTGCCAATCCTGCTAACGGCATGGATGAGGTCATTTCTCTCCAAAAATAGGCAGTCACTTCACACTCAGCAATGCTGGAAAAGCAGTGGGTCATCCTTCAACACAGCATACAGACTCACTCCCAGCAGCAAACACTCCTACACGCAGACTGAGACTTCCTGTGCTCAGGAACACCTTTTGGAGCATCCCTTGAGAACATCAGCTCCTGTTTAAAGCACACGTGTTTGGAACAGCTATGCCTTCTGGGGTTACATGGAAGAATATTATTTCTGGCCTGTTCCTCTGTGCATAATGTAGGTGAAGCACGCTGGCATAGATGGAAACACCATAAGGGTGGACTTTTTTTACTGACTGCTCGAATTATGCTAAAGGGCTTTATAAAAGACTAGGAGAGCTAAAATTACCTAAAAGTTAGAGTATAGACAAGGTAAGAACAGCTCCTCTAAACAGGATTGTTCACACTCTGCAAGGAACCTTCAGGAAGTTATTTTGTAAGCTTAAGGATATCTCACCAGTACACAGATTTGTAAGACAGTGCCTAATAGACAGACCTGGGATCCCAGGTCTGTCATCATCAGCATATCTAATTATGCAGTTTAGTAGTACAGATATTGCACTCATTTTTTTTTCCTAGAGCCAAGTGGTTTTAGAATTTACTGCGCCACAGCCACAGGTGCATTGGCAGAAAAAACATAGTTTGTTCTTAGCATTACCAATGGCTTATCACTGGTTGAGCAAGTATTTCTGTACTTGTTAAATTCCTCTTTATAAAGATCCAAGAGGATTTGTTATAAGCAACTTAGAAATTCTTTGGAAAAAATTCAGAGCAGAGTATTGCAATCCTGTGTATTCTATTCATAAACCCCGAACACCCACATTGTAGTTATACAGAAAAAAACTATTACTCTGAGCTTTCACAATAATTTTCATTATTCCCAACAACAGCAGCATTCAAAGTGAAAAATTAGCCAATTTAAAAAGAAAAAAAAAGAAAGAGAAAAAACCCGCTCAGCCTCACGCAGTTCTCCCGACCTTTAAGTGCCGGCAACACCACCTACAGATCATCTCCTCATTCCAGGGTGGGGAATGTGGGTATTTTCTTCTGATTCTTCCTAGAAGACCTGTGGTGAAACAGGAATGGAACGGAATGACAGACACATTTGTCTACATGGAATGACAGATATAATCGGTCAACAGACTGCCACATTTTCTCAACTTGTAGGGAACTGGAATAAATAAAAATCCTCTTTGGAAGGATTCCATTTCATGTTCACATACTGGCCTATCATTCTCTTAACAATACTTTAACAGTAAGACTTTCATTAAGTAAAAACCCCAAATATCAACAGAGTAATTCTCTCACATTTCCTTCTACCTTCTAGCCAAGGCAAAAATGTAAGGAAAATCAGAATAACCTCTCAGCAAAGATCTATAAAAAATGAAAACACATCATCTTGGTGGAAAAAGTTGAACCATTTAAAAGGTATCTGCATAGTATGTTTTCTGAGCTATTTTTTTTCAAAAACATAACTGAACCCCTAACTATGTCACAATTGTCTGTTCTCTCATTGCTAAACACCATGAGAAGAAAAATATCTTTTTTTCAGTTCACAAGGGCACATTAAAAGCACCAGCAGACATTTTTGCCAGTACTCCAAGGTTGCACAATAAGGTTTCAGCCTCATCATAACCCAAGAAATGCTGCTTATTTCAATATCAACAGTAATCCAAATGGATATCACCTGGCTGCATCATAAGATTTTGCTGTCATGGAAGCAAAATGCTGCACTGAATGAGGCTAATGCACAGCAGGCAGACAGGAATACTGCAATGGAAACCTCTCTGCTCTGTATTTCACAGCTGTGCAAAGCCCCACAATAGCCTCAGCACTACTTCACCTACTCAGGTTCCTGCCAGAAGAAACTCTCTTTGTGCAGGCTGAAGGAGAGTTATGAATAAAGACAGCTCCTGACAGACTGTAGCAGAGGAGGAACATCCAGAACAAGGGCCCAGAAGCTCATTTGCCTTACAACTAACAGAGCAAAATGTGAGAACATATTAGAATATAATCAAGACAGCTAAATCAGGTAATACACAGTATAAATTTTAACTAAGCCAAAAACCAGAAGGTGGAAAGATTTAAAAAAAAAAAATTCTTCTGAGACTAGGGGGAAAAGTGAATAAGCTGAGACTAGGGGGAAAAGTGAATAAGCAAAAAACCAGTTTCCAGTTGCTAATCCAACACAGCTCAGGGTTTGGGACCTCAGATGTTTCCAAGAAATTATGTGTTCCTGCATTTATTCTGGATAATTTGGAGTGTGTTGTACATCTGCATCTTGATAACCAGCAAGGGATATCCAGTATAACATTCAAGCCTGTGATTTTCTACTGTGCAAAGCTTTGTCTACTCTCAGTTTTGCTGTGTCCAGAGAACTGAACATCGAAGTTGTCCCTGCCTGATGCACCATCTTAGATACATGAGTTATGTATTGCATCACCAGCCACCAGACATAAGAAAAATGCATTAAATGAAATACATGGCGTGGTGCAGCTGCCAGAGTGGCTGGCATGAAAGCAGACAGGCACACAAGGTGACCACTTCTCCAAACGGAATCTCCAAAGGCCCTGACAGCAAAATCCCGCCGGCTGGCTGCGAGCTCCGAGCGCAGCTCTCCTCCCCGGCCAGAGCACGTGTACGGTCTCTCCCAGATTTCTGCTCTGGAGGCTGAATGAAAGCGGCGCTGACGCTGTCACCGCTCCACAGAGCGGAGCGGAGCGGAGCGCGGCCCCGCACCGCCACCTGCCGCCGCCCCGCCCCGGGCATGAAAACACGGACAGAGCGCGGCGGGGGCGGGCCGGGACACCGAGCTACAGCCGCCCGTGGCAGCTCCCAGGGATTTCTGTCCCCGACGGCGGCCCCGCACACGGAATAGAGAAGCAAGTGCCGTAGGCATGAGCCTCCGCTTGTCCCCGGCAGGCGGTGAATGGCAGCGGACGGCAGAGGCACATCCCCGCGTGTGGATAACCAGGCGGCGTGGTCACCGCTCGGAAGGCACAGGGAATCCCATGGGAAAGAAGCACAGAACTGGCTGCTCTGCAGGACCTGATTTAGCGACACAGCATGTGAGCAGACTGCTCACGGGAACCAAGACAATTTGTTCTCAAGAGTAACCACATTACAGAGGCACAACGGTAACACAGAGGGCAAAGCTCATTCCACAGGTGAAATACAGCCACTGTGCCTCTCAGTGCAAATGAGCTTTAGTTACTGGTTTTACAGTACCACGGGGGGAAGGAAGGATCCTTTCAGTCAGTCATCCCAGAATGGACTAGCAAGGAGTAATAATATCTGCGGGGCTTTTGAACCACCAGCACTTCCTATGATTCATGAATGGCAAGTTGTATTCCCACAATGGTTTAAAACCTGCAAGTGAAGGCAGTCCTTTGATATTGCCTGGTTTTAGATCTGATTATTCCCCAGGGTGAAGGTAAATTCCAACAGCCCTACAAGCAGAGAGAGGAGAGGTATTTCTACCCACCTCCTCACCTGCATCAACACCTACAGCTGTGGGTACAGCTCAGGCTGGAAAGGTGCTCAGTCCATAGGGAGGGTATGGGCATGGGTTGTACTGACCAGGAGTTGCAGAGGCTGCACCCCAAAAGCCAGCCCAGGAGAACAACTGCAGCTTCAGCAAGAATCACCCACATCACATCAACAAAGAAGATTCAGAAAGCAGTCAGCAACACAAGGAAGTGCTTCCTCAGGCCTCCAAAGGCCTGATGCCAAATCCTGATGGCTAGCTGTGAGCTCCAAGCACAGCCTTCCTCCATGGCCAGAGTATGTGTATGTTCTCTCTCACACTTCTGTTCTGGTGCCTAAATAGAAGTGGAGCTTATGCTGTCATCTCCCCATTGAACAAAGGCCTCCTACTACCTAGTTTTATGAAGCTCGTAGAAGCTTAATTATTTTTTTGACACACGCCTTCCCTCCCACTGCATTTGCCAAAAATTACTAAAGTCTGCCAACAGACTGAAAAGTAATTAGGGGAAGACACACAGAAGGTAGCAAGATTACCCCAGATAAATTTCCTTTGGAACCCAGGCTAAAAATTACAGCATTGTATTTATTAAAAGAATCCCCTGAAGCCGTATTTTTGATTGCTATACCGCTGTTACTGGTAATACAGCAGATTTTTAAAGCAATTGTTGGAAGATCAGGATTTGGTTTCTACAAATCAGATTAATTTCACCCCTTCTAGCCAGAAGCCAGCCATTTATGAATACTTTTCCTATCTGTTAAATGGGGATAATAGGTACTTACCTACTTCAGATGTGATCTGTGTGCAACAGACCACAGTGGTACACAAACAGTGGTATAAATATTTTCAAGCATTGTTCTACATAAAAAAAAACATTATAAATATTGCTGTAAGATTAGCACATAGACATTTTATACTTTTTGAATGGCTGCAACCTTTTAAAGATAGAAGCACAGCAGAGAACTAATCCTAAGATGCATTTAAATGTGATACCAAGGAAACAATTTCTTTAGCACTCTTTCACCAAGTTAGCTTGCTGCTGCAATTTAACTCAATACTTAGGAAGACAGTGTGTTTTATTGGAGAGTTACATTGCTTTTAAGAATGTATGACAAAGAAATATTGGGCTGGGAAAAGTTTAAAGCAGGCCTTTCTCAAGCATTTCCTTCTTTGTTGGTGCTCACTACCAAAACACGCATCTCCTTATCCTTGAATTCATCTCAGTCATGCCACTGACAGAAATTCAGCCAATTTTTCCAACACATTCAGATCCATTAATCTTCCTGCTCCCTACCGTCTTCTTGAAACCTCAGTGGAATGCTCAGAGATGCTGCTTGTTGACTTGCAACATGAGATAAACGTGTCTCGCTGCTGCTCACGCAGGGGGCAGTTGGTTGGGATGACACCTTTCCTCCTGGCACTCATGGAGATCCAGGGGATGGTGCATGTGCTTCACACAAGGTAGGAAAGAACAGGAGGCTATGGAGAATGAGTACAAACTCTGCAGTCTTTGAAGAAAAGGCAGTGTGAGAAAGGTGTCTACACCTCATACATTGGGGACCTTTCCCCTCCTTCCCCCTCCTTCACCAGAGGGTTTTTGAGCACAAAACCATCCTTACATGCTCCACAACATCCAGGCAGTGGTAAGAGGGACTATCACCTGCTTCCCCAATCCTTCCTCTCCCCTGTCCCTGCCTGTACAGGGTTGCACAAAGCATTAATCTGTCAGCGGGTGAAAAATCTCATGCATATGTGTTTCCCAAGTCATCAGTCAAACAGTGGTGGCCTACCAAATCACCCCAAATAAGCAACTAATGCAGCACTGTCTTTTTAATTATAAAAGATTCTTATCAGCTTACCTGAATGTGTTTTGGACTTCCCACTTGTGCCCTAATTTAATTACTTAGTTATGAAGAATTAAGAGCCACTACTTCCAATGAGCGCTGAGAAGTCTTCTGTTCCTTTGCATGTACCCAGTAATTGTTATATTACAGATTTAGCAAAGGTGTATTGCAATTGCAGCCAAGTTCCAAACTTCCAGCCTGTTATTTCATTTCCAGCAGGCGTTCATTTTGCAGGACTTTAACTTATTAATGTCTCTTGTCATACACAATACTACTAGCTCTCTACAAAGATGTAAAGTGTGAAATCACAAAATAATTATCGCTTAGTGTCATTTGGGTACGTTTTATGCACGAAAATAAGAATCTGAATGAGAGAGTCAGAAAAAGTCAGAAAAAAACAACATTTAATTACAAAAGAACTTTTTTAAATTAAAAAAAACCAATGGCACTAAACCAAAACCAAAGTTATTTAAGAGATCATAACCACAGGTTGGTTGCAATTTTATGCTGAAAATGTTAGGAACAGCTGTTCCTATCATCTGCACTTTGCTCCTGATTAAAACCTAGAGTTCCAGTAACAAGTAATCTTTTACAGAACTATAACGTATTACAAAAACACCCATCGCTTTTGTATTACATGTCAAAAAAACCCCTTATATTTATTACATTAGGTTCATAAATGTTTACCTAAGCATTGTACTGCTTTGCTACTCTATTCCTTCCATTTGAAGAACAGGGAGTTTGTTCTGCAGATAAAAGTAATTTGTCTTAGAGGATTTGCCCATAGTGGCACAGTGCTATACCACATGGGAATGCCCAGCTAAATGGACCATTGAGGGCAGTACAGTCACATTAAAACAATTTCCTCTTTTACTCATCCTGCTTTTCAGAACCAACCAGTGCAGTGCTTCCTCTTCATATGAAGACAGCCTTTGACTTTAAGAAACAATAAATATACATGGCCCCAAAATTGTTCATATGCTGTGGATATGAACTAATCAGCAGATGTCTAATTTTTCTATGACCTTTCAGAGTTCTACTTCACTGCTTGTACATAAAAGGGAAAGTTCCAGTGGTTACTTTGTCAACACAGGGCCCACATCCAAAGCTCAGCAGAAAGGTCCTTTATTCCTTTAATCAGCTTTGATCACGTAAAAAAATGTAATTCAGTCCTTGATTGCGTGTAGAATACTCCCTAAGAGGTCAATGTAAATCGCTGTGCGCATTGAAAGAAAGTATTTAATTCCAAGGATACAATTTCACAGTAGTTGCTTCAGGTAGTCAGCACGCAGGTGTAAGCACTTGAGCACAGCTGAGCTAGTTTACAAATAAATTGTGAAGTGGTACACCAGCTAGTGAGCCCAAAGTGTCGCTGTGGAACTGGGACTCTGGAGCTCAGGCCATAGCTCTTTGTGTTGCAACAAGCCTCCTCAGTCTATAATTCATTATCAGTGAATTCCATGGGGAGCTTTCAGTCCTTTCCTGAAAAGGGATGGCTTTGCAATAATTCTCTGTTGGACTACTAATTTTTGAAGTGGTTTAGACTGCATCTATCAGCATCAGGGAAATCAGAACTTGATTTCCAGCCTCGTCCAGGATAAACCAGATATATAGCCGGTGGTAGGTAATACCCACAGTAGACCCTTACACTGGTTTTGAGTGAAAGGTTTAGTGGTTTGCTACCTATGAAATTTAGAGTACAGTTTCTTTCCACAGTTATTTTATTTTTCCTGAAAGTTTTTATTATGCTAGTAACTGAAAAGTTTTGGCAGTTCATAAAACTCAATTGATCAGATGTCCAAAAAACCTGAAATCGGTGTATGTAACACGGCTGCAATAAATGCTGAAACACCTAAAAGGTTTTTCTAGTGCATGACAATATGCCAGAAAGGACAATGCCAAGAGTAGTGAGCTTTAAAAAGACTCACCTTGTCATGTGATCCTTTCTTTGTTTTTTTTCTTCCTTTTTTTTTGTAATAATCTCAAGAGCACAATCAACTGGAGTAAAAATAAAATTACTTAAAAGATCTAGCAAAAAAGCTGCATAGAAAGCATTTTCACAGTTGTTTTTAAATAGTTTTCATCAAACTTTAAATTAGGACTTCCAAAGACAAAATACATTGCATTGCAGTTTTTTCCTGTGAAATTCACAGTTATTTGGGAAATTCATATGACTCGGTCAGGTATTTTTAATACTGTACCATTCAGAAGTGCTGATCAAGATTTGGTTCTCTATTGTACTAGCATTGAAAAGACCTATATGAACACAAAATGCTACACGAACAGTTTGTAGGTCTCTAATACAAAGAGTTTAAACACCTGCTTAAAAAAAAATTCTTAATCAAGACCTACCAGATGGGAGGTAGCTTAGTGCCATTATAATATTTAAGGTACTTATATATAAAATATATAAGCTCGTTTCAAACATGAGTGGGAAAACTGTGCTATCTCCAAAATTTTGCTGCAAGTAAAACTGAAAGTTTACTGGTTATAACTGCTGGGTCACCATTGCCTTTTTTTTTTTTTTTTAACTGGATAAAGTTCTATTAATATACATAATGGTTGAATGTTGAAAGGACACACTATCCCTTTGAAACATTCAGCCGTACAACATAAGTCCACAGGTTGGAGGTTTTGCCATTAGTTATGATCTTAGCTCTGCTTAGGTTTTATAACCCACTCAGCATTTGGGTTGAGCTGGTATAGGTCCTTCATGTAGGTATCATCATCAAGGCAGCGTTCTCCTAGAAACAGAAAAGACATGTGGTTACACCAGTACCAAAAGAGAAATGAAACAACTTCCAAAGTTCCTGTTACTGTTTTACTCCATGTACATTTTCAAAGTCTCTCTGTGGTGTTTAACAAAGGACAACGCACATAAAAGTTGGAGGTGCTCCTACCCTTCCCATCTGCCTTGAGGAAGAAGGGAACAAGAGAAAGAAGGAAGGAGGGAAGGGGCTGTTCTACCTCTGTGACACGTTCTAGGTCAGATTTCTCACACAGACCATACAGATGGGAACTCCCCTCTGCAAGTAAGCAATGTCCTGATCCTCTCATGATTATATCCAAAAACTACATTCACATTTGCATAGAAGCTCATTAAAATTTCAGGTTATTTTCCCCTTTTTAAATGCTAAGTTTGTGCAAGGTTTTTCCTTGCTAAGAAGGTGTTACTCCCTATCCTCCTCCTCTTAAGTCAGCTGTTCTGCATAGCACTTGTAATAGTTGCTGTCCTCAGAGGGGAAAGTAGTACACTGTTCTTGGTGCACTACAGGCAATTAATTTATGTCTGGTAGCTATGATGAAAACAGCATATGCTGATCCATCAAGATCTGCACATTCTTCCCATTCCCCTACAGGCAAAGCATTATCTCATGCATTTGCAGCTCTGCATCACAGCTCTTCTTCTACTCTGCTATGCAATTTGTTGGGGTGGATGGCTCGTGCCAGACAGACATTTTCAGTACTTGCACTCCTGAGACGGGAGACAAACACAGGTGGAACATTGCAGCTGAGTTTGTCTGCCAGCTCTTTGGACTCCCTGCACCGAGCAGGCAAGAAGGCAAGACTCCCTGCTCAACCAGGCACAGTCTCCATCTGCTCTCTCTAGGATTTTAATCTGAACCTCTGTGACCAGTATTGCCATGTTGCTGAACTAGGTCTTCTCCTTTGCACAGTGCAGCATGTTCAGGCAGTGAGAGCATGGGGACAGCACTTGGCCATGTCCCTATCCAGCCAGTCCCAGGCACAAAGCAGTGGCAGAAGTGCCCTGAAGTCCTACAGTGTACTGACTACTAAAGAAATGTCTGCAGACTTCAGCAGCTGCATCTGCTAGAGGACAAGATCACAGCATTGTGCTTGTTACATTATGAGTGTAAGGACATGAGTGTATCATGAGCCCCTCAAGTCTTCTTGTTTTGGGCTCCCTCTACATGAGTCAGGCACATTGGGAAGAGAGACAGATGGCAAAGGTCAGGACAGCTGGTTTACTTAAACCTGTATGGCAGGTTAAAGGCAGGGAATTTCTCTTACTTCAACTGAGAGTATTATTAAGGACTAATAAGGACTGATTAAAGCTGAAATTCTCTGGAAGTAAACCATTCAGACAGAGAAAACATCTCTGCTTTCTAACGCATGTCACTACAAAACAAAACAAAACAAATCTGCACTTTCTCTAAGAGAAATACAATTTCTGTCACATGTTTAAAGTAACAGTAAGTTGTTCCAGTTTCATTGGGATTGTGTTACAAAACCTTTTTTCCTGCAATGATTACACCTATGTAGAATAAACAAGATATTCCTCTCTTTTAAAAAAGTCTTACGTCTGGGATTGCAACCTGCTTTAATGGGCATAGGAAATGTATGTAGATACTGGATTTGCAAGAGACCATATAATATATTCACCTGGCACCCTACTATCATGGTAACTTATTTACCAGACTTAGTAAAAACACTAAAACATATCTGTTGCAGGAAACATAGCTAAGTGCTATTTTTAATTAAGTCTTTTGGTTTAGACAAACATGCAAAAAAATTATTTATAATAGTGATTAGAATAAAAGAAAAATGCTAGAAGTAGCAATTTACACACGGAATTGAAACTTGCAAAGGAAAGAAATACTGCATGTAATTTTATAATGCCAAATAAGTTTAACAGGTTACAGTTAAGGAAAAAAGTAAATATAAGTCCAGTCTAGTACTGCTTTCTAGTTCTCCTTTTGTTTTCCTGAGCAAATGAAAATACTCTGATTAGAAACTGATTTCTAATGCAAAAATACTCTTGCATTTGTGGAAGAAAACTTTAGAACTGTGCTCAAAATTATCCTTGGCATTAACCTTACTGGGCTGCTATTTACTTTAATCAAAAGGATCTAGAATAAGCAGAGCAGGAAAGACAAACTGCTGGAAAATTTTATTACATGGTCATCTTTCTGGCTGAGCATTTTCTTCCCCCAAAAGAACCTGCAAGTGACACTGAAATGCAGAACATGAAGGAATGTAAGTTCACTTATTAGGCCTCAATACAAAGAGATGAATAAGATGAACTTCAAGCACCTTTGTATCCAACCTTTCTGTGGTTATTCACTGTACCTACATATCAGAAACATCTGTTACAGCTGCCAACTTCCTCTGGGACATATAATAAGATACTACTAATATAATGATCACATCAACATCTCTGCTGCCTTCTCCACAAGGTTAACTGTTTGCCTTAGGGAGAAGGAGGGACATGAATAAAAATGCAACCACAGTGAAGCCCATGGACAACGTGCCAAGGAATCCTATTCTAGCAAAAGAAGTTGTTCAGAAGCCATTCTTACCAATATTTCCTCCTATTTCATAAAGAAAGACCTCTTCTTTCTTGAGGGTTTGGACATTTCCACTGTGGGGAACAGAACACAACAAATGATGATATTACGAAGGTTCTTGTGGATCAGCCACCCAGACATGTCTGGGAGAAGTTATGCTAATTAAAATCAGCACTGCATCCGTCACAAATCCTTACTGACACAATCAGTGAACAAGAATACTCTTGCATGCTAGTGCAAATGAACAGTCCTGCAAGTGAGCAATAGACTAGAAAAGGTAAAATAAGATAAATATGAAGAAACTGCAGGTTTTAGGAAAGAATTTCATTGTTATTAGCAAATAGCTTGATATTTACCCTCTGATTTTTCTTTTACTGCTGCTGCAAAAATAAATATTTCCCTCAAATATGCCATATTTCAGAAAAAGCCTTATGGTTGGGTAGGAAAAATCACATTTTTGCTGGATTTAATTGTACTGCAACTAAAAGAAGTAAAAAATAGACAGTGGGAAAATAAAGTCCCTGTATTACAAAGGGATTCCATTATGCTCACTGCTTAATTATAATAATATATGCTAAAGCCCAGCCAGAAAATAACTTTCTGACAATGGTGTAAAACTCTAAAAACAGCATTTAGGAAAAAGCAGCTTCTTAAATTCAACTAGTGTACCATATTATTGCTTTAGATAAATAGTTAGATGTGATGAACATGTGTGTTAATTTTTTTTTTCAAGAGATTGATTAAAATTTCTCCCTTTCTTAAATGGATTTGAATGACTAAAATGTAGCTTTTGTTTTAAATAATTTCATGTGCATGACATTTGCACATCATTATACTCCAATACCTATTATGCTGCTATATATAAATGCATGTCCTGGGGTGACTTTATGATGCTTGTATTTTAAATGTATTTATGTATATAAATGCATTACATATTTAAATAATAAATGCATTGTTTAAAAAAATATTTTCTTTCTTCTTTCCTCATTCCTCTGTTTTCTTGGAGCTCCCATCTGACTTGTCCCCACAAAATTACAAAACTGTTCCTGACCCATCAGATTAAATAGCAATTTTTTACCAACAGCACTCATGTATTCCTAAAGGCTTCCTGAGCTTTAATAACATTTAAAAGCATTAATTCCTCAAGCGTGTATTTTGATGGCTAAATTCAGCCAAACAGTTCATGAACTGACCCAGACTTTGAGTATTTTAAAACTTTTTCTTTATATCATAAATGAAGAGACACTTCTCCCGACACGATAACAAAACAAAGATATGTTTATACCTTTTCTGGCTGAGAAACCTGGCTACTATATCACCAGCTTTCAGTTCTTCTGTCAGCTGTATTGCCATGGAAACTTTGGAAAGATGAGGCGCTTGCACCCGTATCACTCCCTGAGGAACATCAGTCTGCAAAGCAATAAGAGTGGTGGAACAAAGCTGCTAGCAGCTGGCTTTGATGAGCTTCTCAAAATACAGTATGGAATAAGTAAGTAAGTACAGTGCTCTGCACTTCACTATCTACTACACTTCCCTACAAACATAAGATACCTACGCAGCAGTTCAGTAAATTACATCTGACCTTCAAAGCTCTTTTTAACAACAGGGAGAACTTCAGAACAAAGGAACAGTAGTGTTTAATTATTTTTCAAAGATGTTAAGAATAACAATAACAATTATGCTATATTAAGAACACACTTTGGTATGATAAGAAGCATGTGACACTGATATGGAAAATTCTTGCTGCAGGCATGAAAACCAGGCAGTGCCCCCAGACCAACCCTCTGCCAAGACTTCTGGAAGAAACCTGCCCAGTTCCATTTAATCTGAGTACTCATGGATCAGTCTACTTAAAAGGATTCTGCTTTCCTTTTTGTGAATTTCATTTTTTCAAAACAGATATTCACTACCGCAGATTTTTCTCCCTATTTCTTATTGTTTAGAATATATTCAGCTAGGCAACCTGCTCTATATAATAGTCTGACTATATCATGGATTTGTATTTTATTTCAACCCACAAGTCCTTGCTGATGAATATTAATCATATTAGCTACAGAGGAGGACAAAGGACAGCTTTTCCGTTCCACTTGCACGTACATGACATCTGAAGTTAGAAAAGACATAATTTATTTGTAAATAAGGTCCTAATTTCTGTTCCTGGAAATATTTCTATTCCTATTACATTATCATTTACCCAAACCTACTCATTTTGATAGGAAAATAAAGAGTCTCAGTACTCAAGACTGATTATGACAATTCATTCTCTCCCACCCCACACCCCTCCATTTACCCAATTGCAAGGCTGTACATTTTTTCTTCCATAATCAATGAATAAATCTGGGCACCTGTGCATCTAGAATAGCTTCTCTGAAACCATCAGAGTTAAACGAGTACAGAACAAGTACAAACGTGAGCAGAATCGGAAGAACAGCTTCCTGAGAAAGCTGAAGGCTCGTTACTGCACAAATGATGAGTTATGGTAAGCAACTTTAACCAAACAATCTTTTCGTGTCCAATCTTACTATTTATCGATTTAAAAATACCAGACATCATAACTATTTCTGCCGAAAGCAGTAAGAATCATCATAATGAGAATCTGCTACGTAGTAATTGTGGAATCAAAGACTCATAAGATTGCAAGAGATCTCTATGAGATTTCCCCTAGATTAACTCTAAATTTGTCACATCTGTTCTTTAAGGCCTCCACCTATGGAAACAGTGTCTATAGCCATCTGCTAGGTAGTAAATCCTGCTAAAATTTTTTTTGCCTCTTTCCAAACTTTTGGGATCCTGGCAAAAAGAAATTACATTTTTAAGGATGAAATGATTGTTTATAGATGTCCCTATCTAGTCTTCCATCAAATTCAAATTGGTAAATTTAAACTAGCTTTCATTTTTGTATACAGTTCTTGACCATTTTGTGTCAGTTGATTTTATTGGAGTTTCTCCAACTTTCAGCTGGATAACTTTTTTTTTTTTTGCTACTCAGCAGGCATATGAGAAATTATTTAAAAAGCAGTCTACTTTGAGTATATGAGAAAAAGAACAAGAAATGTCCACAGAGCTCTAACATTATGGTCACAGATCAAACAGAATAATTACTTTGTTTATTCACAGAGAATCATTATTAGCTCAGCTAATTAATGCATTTTGCCACTTTCACCACCTGCATTTCCAGGAGAAATCATGCTCAGCTGCACAATATGTTCATGCTGCCAAACTAAAGAGAGAACAGAACCTTAGCATCCCCTAGCCTATATAGAGTGCAGGTTGGTGGGAAAGAAAGTGTGGCCTAAAACCTCTAAGAGCTGAATGACAGAAGGACCTATTCTCTGCACAGCACAGTCCAAAATACCCTAGTGAGGGGCTCCATATCACAACATATTAAGCTATGAACCTATGAGAGGATTGACAACACACTGAAGAGTGGGTCACCAATGCTACTCCGTTTGCAAGTTTTCTCCCCTGCCTCACAGGCCCTCTCAGGTCAGATTTAAAACACTGGCTGAATTAGGTACTTGCATTATTAAAAAAACTGAAGACAGTACATCCTTACTTGATGGAAAATACATTGGCCTACAACATTTAGTCTGCAGCAGACACAGCAGTCACCTGTGAGCTACTAATCTTCAAACCCTTCCTTTTCAGAAGGGCTTAGAATCTATATATCACAGAGAAGAAGAGCAGCTGCCTGGCTATAGGATCTGGGGTAGGTCTCTCTCAGTTTCTTCTAATCCATATTTCATGACCCACTTAAATATTTTTCACTCTAGGTGCAGAGAGAAATGTGACTATGCAATATTTTCACTAATGAAGGAATATTATGCATACTTATTAAAGGTGCAAAGTATACTAAGCAGGTCTGGGGCATGAACATTATGAAGAACAAAATTGATTTTCAAAAGGTTCTTGCTACATGGAAGGCAAAGGCTGAAAGAAATGCAAAGCAGTTCTCTTTGGGCTGCAAAATATTGCACCAAGTTTGGGACAAAAAACTAGAAAACCATACACAGAGAAATTATTTAGCAGGTAGCAATTTTTTTTTTAGTAAATAATCTGGCACTGCAATGAGTGACATATTCAGCAGGAGTCAGAAAGGTTACTCTGTGTAAATTCAAACAGATCATGCACACAGAAGGGTGTAGGATACAATGGGTTTTATAACCTGCAGTAGCTCAGCCCAGTGCATTGCTGTTGTGCTGCTCACATGATAGCTCCCTTTTTTGGAACAACTGCACCATACAGAGGAATACAATGACAGATGGTAGAAATGTGGCTAAAGGCAGTAGGTAAATTTTCAGTCCTGAGGGCATCTTTCTTTGTCTGTCTAGAGCATTATTCAGCCCAACACCAACACAAAGACTTAATCCCCAACACTGACTTGGGGCCATAGGTATGCATAGGTATCCCAAAAAGCAATTAACCCTCACAAGCCCTCTAATATTAACCACTCTCAACACTGTACAGAGATCTCACCTGTAGTTTGCAGTAAGTGCTTTTTAACCTCTGTCTCAAAAGGGGAAATGTGATTGATAGAGAAGCCTCATCAGAGCTAAAATGAAATTTTATCCAAATGAGCTGCTAATAAGAACACAGATACTGAGTTATTTCTGGAGAATATGGAGGTGACTCAGGTTCTGTCCGTCTATGTTTAATCACATAGGGTGCCACAGCAAGTGTTAGAAAATAGAAATTTTTCCTCAGCTTTTATTCAGCAGCACACAAGGTAATTAGATATTGTGTTTAAAAAAAAGACTGGATGTGGCACTCGGTGCCATGGTTTAGTTGAGGTGTTAGGGCATGGGTTGGACTCAATGATCTTTAAGGTCTCTTCCAACCCAGTGATTCTGTGATTTCTGTGAAAGTTTCAAACAGGTTTCACTGTAGTGGGAAATTCACCACATGTCTGGGTGCCTCACTTGCCACCTGATAGTTAAATATAATTCAAGAACTGCACAGGAAATTTACCTCATTTGTAAATTAAAGCAGTATGAATTGAAAACTAGGGAGAAGGAAAACCCAAACCAATAAATTTTCCGGAAAGAATGAGACTTTTTTTTACTTGAAAAATGTATAAATTGTATTCACAATGAAGTCTTATCAATTTGTGAATATGATTTTAAGACTAATATGTTCTCAAGCACCCAAAATTACTGAATGCTTGCAATAAGTATGAAGGATTTGTAAAAAATTGTACCATTTAATTTTGACAAAAATCTCCACAGAATTCTAGGGCTTAAAAAAAATCATTGAATAGTAACTTTACATTTACATTTGAATAAGAATATTACACAAGGCTTCAGTTCTATATCCCCAGTGGATTAGAAAGGCATAATTTACTTTAAAAGACCTCAGCCCTAACTCCCCAGTGGATTAAAAAGACATATCTTTGCACTGAATTATAAAAAAAAAATCTAATATCTGAACTTGAAACAGCATTTACTTTTTTCAGTGTATTTGCTGTTATTTCGGTGTCGAACACAGGATGGCAGCATTAAGTGTCATCACATCAACTCAACTGAATTCAATTCAAAGAATTCTTACTAGACCAAGAAAAACAAATTCCAGTGTTCAATTATCTTTATTTTAAAATCATATGTAAGTCATTTTGTGTAAAGATTCCTGCATATAGACAGATATGAAAGCAAGGCGAAGTGACGCCTGAGGAATTAATTAATTTTGGACATTAAGATGTGTGTCAAATGCTGCATACAAAATGAGGTAGGAATACTGAAATATAAGTCTCCAGCAGATTCTGGATATATTGCATATTCATTTGCCACATTCTATTTGCTTTGGCTTAAAAGCTCAAAAAATGCCTTTATAAGAAGACAACCCTTTTGTTTTTGGTAACAGTCTGACATACACACACTTGGTAAGAAAACCAGACTGCTCAGAGCAGACTGCATTTCTACCAGCGACCACAAGATGACTCTACGTCACCAGAATCTTCACTGTGATTTCAATCCGCAAGGGGGTACTTTCATACCACGCAAATGAGAGATTCTCACACCACCCAAATCTGATATGTTTTCATTATGGTATCAGAATACACGTATTTGGTATTACCTGTTTGTGTATTTAAACTAACTTTGGAATAATGTACTTCAAATGCTTTATAATTAAGGTACTATATTGTATAGGCTAAAAAGTTTCAAAAAATCGTAATTATAAAAATTATCAACAGTTTCAACATTTCAAAGATGTATTTTTAAACTTGTGATGTCAGTGGGAATAGCTCAACTAAAATCTTTCTGAACTACAGGAAAAACTGACACTACAATTTCCACAGGATTTTTGTATTTTAAGAAGTGTGTGAAGAGTGTTATGCTGAAACTTATGCCTTGACATCACCGATGGGTATGGCAGAAGCCAATTACCTAAAGGAGAGATACTGAACTGTGGGTTATATACACTGGGGTAGGCTGGCAGTAGCCACTTGGACAATAGCTGCATAAGAAGCAGTTCATCAGTTTTTCACGTTTGTTTCATCCTTTGGGGTTTCTTAGGTTGGGCAGGTTGTGCATGTTCTAGCTAAAGACTGGGACAAAGAGTTCAGTGGTTATCATTTTTCAGAACAGAAATATTCTGAAAAGTCTGTGAAAACAAACAAAAAAACAGTACAATCCTCTAAATGTGTCATGCCAGTAACCGACAAACTGTGAAATCTACACTGACTTGCTATCTATTGAAATTCTCAATTGAAAAATGTATATATCTCCTCTGCTATATCCACTTTTTCACTAAAAATTATGATCCTATTAATAAAGCATTTCAGATGTATGTTTCCTTACATCATTAGGAGTCTTCTCCTGTTTCTCATGCTTTTCCCGGTCATATGCCATCTTTTTCAGAAGTTTCTTCATAGCTTTGTCCTTTTTCTCCTTCTTCTGACTTTCAGTGTTTTGTTTTCTCACTTGGTTAACAATAAACTTCGGAATCTAGATAAATATAGAGTAAACATGAATAACTACATACTTTTCTTACCAAAATTTTATAAGTGGCCACATCATCAGGTAGAACTCAAAAACAGTGTTTTTTTCCAGTAATAACTATAGATTCAAATAATATAAAACTGTGAAACAGTTTTAAAACCACTCCATTTGTGATAAAATATTCCATTTTCTTTCAGCTTCTCAGGGGAAGAGAGGTGAAATCATACAGTGTTTTTACTTTTGTCAGTCAAAAACACTGACTTGGCACTTAGCATGTAAAATGATGCTAATTACTTCCCCTCACATGCAGCAAAGGTCAAAATTGTTTCAAGTTGCTGACGGACAACACACCTCCAACTTGTCCAGCTTGTCCAAGCTAGAGCTTTGCTTAAGACCATGACACAGCTTCATGCTTTATTAAAACATGTTTTATATAATATTAAGTTTGGCCCAAAACAGCAATGAGTTCAAACACTGTGTTTCCTGCTAATATCTCTAAGCCAAAAAGAATTGCTCACAGCAATATATACTGATAGACCAAATTACATCCCAAGGACTTATTTTTGAGTTCACCTGTAGTACATACAATATTAAAACTTTGACCACCAGAGCTTAACATCGGCTGTAATATTTTTGTTTTGCTCCCATAAGAGTTACCTATGACCAAGAACCCAGCTGGATCAGTCTGATCCTTTTCTAAATCATGGATGTAACTTCACATGACTTCTCTATTCAGATACCCCATTGTGAAATTTATCATCCTCCACCCCCGCCCCCTTAAAAACACACTTACTGTCCAGAGAAGTTTTTGGTACTGAATCATAAAGCGCATGACATTTGCTGTCCCAGCTGCCATAACAAACTCTCTTTGTTCAATAGTCTTTGAGCCAAACCCATGAAATGTGAAAAGGTTTGGGGCCATCACCATTGCAACATTCTTCAATGTCATCTTATTTTTGTCTCGGTGATCAATTACCCTTTGGAGGAATTCAAGCAGTACCTGAAATAAGAGCAGAACTTTCAGCTCAACTCTGCATGTGAATAGTGAAGCATGTGCAGAGTTGAAAATGAACATATGAATGAAACACGATGTTGCATATTTTTTTGAAAAAGCCCTTAACTCCTAATAAAACCACATTAAAAGCAATCAATTATAGAAGTGTGAATATATTTATTCACAGAATGGTAATGCAAGTTTTGTTTCCTTCAAGTAATGAAGTAAAACATTCTTGTTTTTGTGGGTAACATTTTCAAAAGCATTCATGTGACTTTGAGGCCCTGCACAGTGAGATTTTTTTCAAAACCTTTGTTATGTAGGTGTATAAGCAGCATCCCACAGATGCTTGTGAAGACATTACTGTTGGCATTTGTTAAACTGAAAGTGAACACAGTAGTGCCAGCTGTCATGGTTATGGAAACATGGAGTGGCTAATTCTGTAAGGTAAGCAATTCACAAGTAAAGCACTGCATTGTGAATGACAGGTAGCCAGCTAGAAACTGGCAATTTTCAATTAATTCTGTTCCAGATATTTGTAGCTCAACTCAGGAGCCTTCTTGACTGCCTCCACACAATAAACAAACTCAAAAAGAAAGTCTTGTTTGAACAGTAAGACCTAGTAGGATTTTTTGCCTGTAATAGACTATGTTCTGCATCCTACCCAAATCCTGCATTCATTCTTGATTGTAACAGCTCTAACAGTAAGCATATTCTGAAAAAAAAACATTAATAGCTTTGCTACAAAAAGGCAAGCACAGATTGGAAGAATCCATGTAACATGCAACAAATAGCAATGAGAAGTGTAAATTTCTAGTTTATTGAGAGTAGAAAAAACAGCACAGAGAAAAGTGAGGCATAAAACTGAAGAGCTAAACCCACTTCATAAAAGGAAACTCACATTCATTGTATTCTAACGTTGTTTATTTTTTGCACTGGAAATAATGACTGATGCAAAAAAAAAAAAAGGAGCAAAACTTCTGAGAGAAAAGGTTGCTCACTGGGAGATTACTATTGCAATCCTGGAAAAATGTCAAGTCACATTCTTTAAAGTCATTTGGGAAAATTAGGGCCCTAAGTTGTTTTTTTTTCTTTTCTCCCAAAGTTATGTGAAATATCGGGGAATTAAAAGAATCAGTAGCTTCAGCATTAACTTTGAACTGAAAAAAAAAAAAACCAAGACAACAGCATTCATTACAGTGGATTCACAGAAATAGACAAAACATTTATGCAGGAAAACAGTATTAACAATTCGAACCTTCAGGGTGTCTCTGTTTGCTTCAGGTAGAAGGATAACCAAAAGATTCAAAGCTTGCAGTTGCTGTTTCCTTGTTGGGAGATCTGCCAATAAAGCACACAGACCTCGGTATTTTGAAATTGTTATTTGCACTCTTCAAAAAGCACAATTTCTAAGTTGAAACTTTTTGCAAAATGCTGAATGCATACACATGGCTAATTATCATAGTATGACAAAGGACTGGCAGATCCTGGTTTTCTGATACTCATTTCCAAATGTTCTTTTAGGATTCAGTTGGTGTGTGACTCAGCAGTCTTTTGGCAATGTTTTCTAGATGCCCTGTAATTCCTTCTTAATTTTGCAATGCTACAAGAAGGAATAGCTAACTGTTCTTTCCTCTCTGAGCCTGTGCCCCAACACACCAAAGGGTATATTCAACATCACTTCCACAGTTTCTCTGGTTGCCTTCACAGTCGCACGATCTCCCAAGTCATCCACACAGAATGAATACCACACGTAATAGAGTAAGGCAGGTCTCCAGCAACATAACCAACAGCAGCTGCAATGGCAAACCAGCAGGGATAAAACCAAGAGCAGAGAAGCTTAACACATATCTACAGCAGAGAGTGCTGTACCAAGTGACACAAGCTATAATTAAGGAAAAGTAACATTGCTTCTGCCTTTTACCAATTGCTCAGTGATGCATCATTCACCCAAGCTGCACAATGAATGCATCCCTACACTCCATCTCCTAGAAAAGCTCCTACGTTCTGGCAGTGCGGAAAGCCCCACATTTGTCACTTGTGATAAACTTCCTCCTGTCATGCTTTAGAGGACATGCTCTGGCAAGTCTTCTCAGGAAATTCCTAATGAATCAGGCCATACATAAAACAAGTGAAGAAGGAGATACCTGCACAACACAGTTTTATCACACAATTTCAAAATTCAACAGGGCTGTTCTCATGCATCCTGCTGGGATTCCAACTGAATTGCTATTTCAAATACATTTCATCCAAATCAACTCAGGACATACCACCAAACAAATAAAAGTTCATTGATGAAATAAAAAAAAAACACCACCTTGCTGACTACCTTCTACCATACCAAAAATTAAGGATCTGAATAAATTAGTGGCATATTGTATAGCCATTTAAAACGTCAAGTAGTGAGAACTATGTTATCTACCTACTTTAGAAAGACACACATTAAAAGTGAGGCTTAAATTTAGTTTCAAAACACCATATGTCACAATGTTCAAAAAAGCAATGAGAATCAATCTTTTCCTAGGAACATAAGCAAAAATACAATTGCAAAACAATTAAAAAATTAAAATTCATTACTTAAATGAAGAGTTTCTGTCTGCTTACCTAAGTAACAACTGAATTTTAGTTGCTTACATTACTTAAATTAGCAAATAAAATTGTTCCAATTATGTTCTTTAAATATTTAATTCTAACCACACTACTTAGCCACAGTATCATGAAAATCACTAATTACTGTCACAAAGATGGTCCTTTTTCTCTACCACCTAATCTTGCTGTAACCAACAAGACATACTATTTAAACAATGGGAGTGTGTCTGTTTTGAAGCAAATCTTCTGGTTCAATATAGAAAGTGATTTGGATCCTAACACCTGAGTACTTCTGGGTAAGTAAAACCACATAAGCCTTCAGACAGCTCAGGAGCACAAGCAGAAACCCTCCTGGCTCCAGTCACTATCCAGTAAATGGAACAACCTTGTGGAGCTCTTTGCTGCCAGCACCATCTGAAAGTGTTCTGGCCAGTTTAACTTGACACTCAGTACTGCAAAATCAACAACACTGTGTAGCAGGCCAAAGCACCAGCCCCCTACTCCAACCAACCTGACAGCATTGAAAGGCAGCTCAGACCTGGGAGACTTGACATAGAAGTCAAGAATTTTTAAGAATATTTGTCAGTCTGCCTGTCCATGTGAATTCTCTGACCCTGAGTTTAGCTCAGTTGGTTGGAGCATGGTGCTAATAATGCCAAGGTTGATGGTTTTATCCCCATATGGACCATTCAAAAAGTTGGACTTGATACTCTTTGTGGATTCCTTCCAGCCCAAAATATTCTGTGATTCCATGAAAGCCCCTCTTAGAAATGAACCATTGGTCTGCCCGCAGGCAAGTGAAATAGAACTTGCAGTCCTGTGTTCACTGGGGAGTTAATGTATGTGGGTTCTCACTCTGGATTCATTATCACCAACCCACTCTCTTCCAGTTACAGCTGGTATGTTTGCTGTATTGTAACCAGCTGGCAGAGGACATTTTCACAAGGACTTGCTGATCTCAAGGGACCACAGACTATCAGCAGTTCTGACTATTCTGCCCTAACTTCTCCTCTTATAAATGGATAAAAGACCCTAAACAATATAAATTATCATCTGTTTTATTTCCTGAAGAACTGCTTATCTTTGTTGTGGTTTTCTTTCGAAGCAAACACTATTTATAAACTGATACTGTCATATACATTTTCTGTGTAACCCTTGTATACCCCTTAACTACTATCAGAAACAATAGGAAGTGAAAATGTGCTTTCATAGTATGTGTAAGCTATTAAAATAGCTGTTACATGAAAGCTGTTATTTGCAAAGTAGCAAAATTATGCCCATCGTTTCTCAGGAGAACTCATACTGTAGTTATTCAATCTGTTTCTCAGCAAAGAGGCACTTCTCTGCACGGGTATCAATTCTTTCAGCAGAGACAGAAAGAACACTACTCACTCTGCACATCTTGGAAAGCTTTGAGATATTCTACAGTGAGGAGTGGCTGAGGCAGTTCACGGATGAAGAGTTTTAAAAGACTTGCTGCATCATGTTGCTTCACATTTTCCCAGTTGAAAGTCCCTTCATAAAATTTTGCTTCCAGTTCTTGGCAAAGACCCTGAAATGCAATGGATACAGAGAGCACCAGTAATATTTGGCCAGAAGTCACGCGTTATACGCACAGCAATACTTTCCACACTTTGAAAAGGGAAGAAGGACATCTGAAATATCATTTAACTCCAGTTGCTGCTGGCCTTTTGCTACAAAACAGATAAATGTGGGATCAGAAGTACTGCAAGCAAACACACATTAAGAGGCCGCAGTCAAATCATATGGGAAAGAAATCCCATGGGCCTGAGCCAGGACCACATGGAATAAATACACAATAAGAAACAGATATCATACTCAAGCACATAAGGGTCATGACTTCCCCTCCACCCAAATATTAAGATTGTCTGATATACAGAGCAATTCTGAAACTGCTACCCAAGGGTGTTGCTGTAGTGCATACATGGCCATTTTCATAAACAAATAAGGCAATTATGAGTGTTGACACACAGCTTCTTATCAAAATATACACTAAGGTGAGGCTGGTTCTCTTTTTAAAACACAGGGAATGATTTGTGTAACTGAATAGCTGAATGTCTTGCCATCTACAGGGAATTCCATGTTGCTGGGCACATACAGCTTTGCCTAGCACGGGGTGTCAAACATGCCCTGTGTGGAAGTGGAATGTCCCGCAAATCATGAGGTTATGCAGTAGAGTAAAGAGCTCTGAAAGTCTTAGTGGAAGCTCATAACTCTGGGGCTGGGAAAGGATGGGATACTGTTGGCAGCAGACACTACCATACCCCTGTCCCGCTGCCATGGCAGTGCTACTACTGGCCTTTCACTGATGCACAAATGGGAACACACCGCAAAGACCAAGTCCTTCTTAGTCTAATGCTAAGTATCAGTCTTGATCTCACACCCACTTCATTTATTTCAGTCTGTCAGAGTGAAAAGTAACCTCAGTATAGGGCCAGGGTCCCTGAGGCACGTCTCACAGGTCCCTCCCTTCTTCTAGCTCAGTTATTCTGGACAGAAAGGGAGGACAGAGACACTGGCTTGTTTTGTAAAATATGCGCTGTGAAAAAATATGGCCATAATTATTTATCTGGATAAGAAGGGCACATAGAACAGAGGATATTAGATACATTTTTAAGACACCTTTCTCATTAAATTTAACTTTGTCCAAATGGAAAATGGATCTATTTACAAAGAAAATGTGGACACTTAGTTTGATATAAAAGTTGGATATCCTCAACTGTCCTCCAGAGAGATTTTCTGTCTCCATTGACTATATTGGAGGTTCAAATGTGCAACAGTCATAATTCAGATATCTAAAGTCAAGTGGGTATGATTTCCTTATCATCAAAAATAGCAAGCTTTAGAAACAGAGATGAAAATTCTCCCTCTGAGACTCATCACCTTCTCCATCCACATTCAGACCAAATCACTGCAGTAAGTGCAGTATTAAACATATAGATACAATTATTTTATATGAGAGGCAAAGGCAGAAATTTCAACTATGTGTTCTAGTGCTCCAATGCCTACATTTTAAAGTAAATGTATTTGGCTATGGGGTATATCCAATGCACTTTAAAAACAACCCTAAAATCTACAGAATATGATAGCAAAGTATTTTTCTGTGTCTTTCTATAAAACTGTATAATGAGGAAAATATTTTCTTCCTGTTTAAGAAAATTAAGGGAAAACTTCAGTCCTTTAGTATGATAAATTCCTTGCTTAAAAAAAAAATCTATTAGAGTAAGTAAAAGAACATATTTGCTAACAAAATTATTTGTTAATTTAAAGAAAGAGCTCCTGCAAATAGAGAGTTAAAAATAAATGAAAGCCGAATAGTGAATGATCCACTGTCTGGGAAATTGTATTAAGCTAATAAAATCAAAGAATAAACAAATAAAATCACTATGAAATCACTCCAGTTTGCAGAACCAATGTTAAGTGGAAAATAAAGAATGGAGGAAAACTGAAAAAAAAATCGTATCTTAGTTACTGGTAAATAAACAAACCCAATTTCCACAATATTCCCTTCTTTTAGTTGTTTCTAATGAACCAGCAGCTGGACCAAGTCCTACACAACAGAGGCTGGCAGACGTCTTTGGACAGCTGAATCCACTTAAATGGTCCTTTCTGTTTAGAATTTAAGGCCAGTTCAGACCGTCTTTTTAACACATTGAGCCTTGGCATGAACCACACAGTGTATTTAGCTCCCTGCATTAAGGCAAATACTGGGGAAGAGTCTGCATGTAACTGGCACTCGCCCTGCGAAGTGTCGCTGTGCACAGACGTGCCTAACAAGATTGTGCTCAGCGAGCCGAGCACTTATATTGCTGTTCATAAAAATAAATGTGAGAGGTTCTTCAGTGCACGCTGCCTGCCTTGCCCTGTAACACAGGTTAAGTCCAGCTATTAAAAAAGGCTCACAATGCCAGGGAAAAGCTTCCTCCTGGGGTAGAAAGACTGTGTATGAACTGTTCAGATGATTAAACTGGTTCAGGGAAAAAGCAAAAGGCTGGAAAGATCATGCCAAGAATTAATGAGATTTTGGCACAACTGAATTTGAAATGTAGCTTTGACTCTCCTTCGAACTCACGCTCCAGTCTTTCCCCAAAACTACACTCAGTGAAAGCATCATTTCTCTGGCTAACATAAATCAGTTTTCCTCGTAAAGTGATTTTGCTTTCTGTTTTTGAAGATTTTAATAACAATGGGATGCTAAAATATAATTTGTATGACAAAATAAATTCAGCAACCACGCATACACTTTGGGGGATATTAATAACCTGTGCAATGTTTTACCTTTACTCTTGTCGCAACTCCTGGTATTCTAAGAAGTCCCTCTGTTTCCAGAGTTGTCTCTTCTATCTGGGCAATCAGCTGTCAAACACAAACCAAACTGGCATGAGCAAAGATGCCAATTAAAAATTACTGGCAGAGAGTTCTGATACATTGAAGCCTTTATGCTTCTATCTCTCTCTCTGTGCATATGCATTTGTGCACACAGATTTGTAACAAGCAGAGGTTCAAACACAGTTTGCAAATGGATTACCGTTCTTGTAGAAGAAAACTTCAATGTGGTTCTTACACTTTTTTATGAGTACTATTAAAGAAGTTTGTTTATTTTATTAAAAAAGAAACCTGTATGTTTTTTACCTCCTTCAAGCCTCCTCTGAAGACTGAAGAATTCTTTTCAAAAATTACTGTGGCTTCAAAATTATATCCCAATCACTACCCTTGTTAAAAAGTCTCAAAATCAAAATAAATCAAAATAATTAAGGTACAATTCTCATGAATACTCTAGGACTTTACAAGAGGAGAACGAAGAACTTCTAGGCTTTAAAGAAGCCTCTGATTTGCAAATTCTGACATTCTCCTAACAGACTCAAAAGTTTGCAACCCTTCACACGGATAAATTTGCAGAAATTCCATAAAAGTACTTAAAACCCATATAATTTTTTTTTCTCTAAATAATATGCCTAGAAATATTCACTGAAGGATAGATTTAAGAGTATTTAAAAGAAATCTGTAAACGTCAAAACTGATGACATAATTTTAGCACAAATAGTTCCCACGATGTTTAACTAGGGCAGTGCCCTTGTTACATGCCTTCCTGCACCAGTGCTTGAGTAAGAAAAATTATGCAACAGAGTTTTTTCCAGTTACAGAAATCAAAGGGAGTTTACCTACCACTGCATTTATGTAACACATAAATGCCATAAAAAAGATTGGACAGAAAACCCCACAAATATAGAGAACAACACTAGAAGTGTCACCCTAGTGCATTTTCCATGGTTAAAAAAAGAAAAAAATTCTAAGTGGCCCCATTCAACCCACCCTGTACCCGGCTTACACCAGATCAGTGCCTGCCACTCACATCTGCTGGGCACAAAGATGCTGTGGGCAGTATGTGACCTGCCATCATCACCACTTCTGGGGAAGGCAAGGTCTGGTGGCACGACTGGTGGCCACAACTCCTTCACGAACACTCACTCCCCTTGGCACACGGCAAGAGGTGGCCGCTGGCCACCACCAACCTCATGCCTGTGGGAAATCCCCTCTTCATCTCTATCAGGCCTGCTTTGTATGGCTTTATTAGCAGGCCAGAGACTGGAATTACTGTCAGCAGAAACTTCTGATGACGACACGTGAATTGATATTACTGTCAGATTTTCTAGTTGCAAAATTCCTGACAAAATTAAGTCATAATTTTTAATTTAAATTCCTCAGTGAAGTAAAAACTAGGTGTATTTTTATCTTTAATTAAGCAGCCTTCCTGTTAGCTTGCTTTGTTTCATTTCAGTGATAAACAAGATACATTTAAAAGAATGAAAAAAATTGCTTTCTTACACTTTATATAAATCCCCCATTCTTGGAAAGCACATGCTGCTGAGAACGAGCAGAAACTTTTTATTTTCATATTCTCATTTGAAGTAAAACTATACTCCAAATGATGTCTGCACTTTGCAAAACAAATCACATCTATAAGATATTAATGTTTATGTAGAATTTTTGATGTTGCTAGGATAGCAGAGTGATCAATCGCTGTTTGCAATTTGATTTCTCAGTTTATAGATAGCATCTTTTCCAGAACTGTGTTTTTATGATCCTGAGAAAGCAATTTCTGGCATGAATGACACAGTGGCAATTTTCAGACTGTGATGCAAAACTACTTTGAGATTTCTGTTTCTCAAAAAGTAACAAGCACCTCTACGAACAGACTGAAATGGTGATGATAGAGCACTGAGTTTCTGTCAGTGTTAGGACAGGTCCACACACAGTGGTTTCTTTTCTTCTCATGAAATGAGAATGGGCAGCAAATCAAGGGTCTCCATCTTCTTTCCAATTATCTCCCCCATTACCATGACACAATATGGCAAAGGGATGCCCCTTTGTACTAAAGCAACAAGTTTTCTGGAAAACCACCTGCCTTGTGAGTTTATTTCTTGAATTCAAAATAGGTCTGATACAATGCAAAATATCACATTTACTGAATTAGTAAAGTTGCAATTAAAAGTTATAATAACTTGGATGGATTAGAGTATTATACTGAAAACTGCTACAGGAAGCAAATAAATCCAGGACAAAATGTTTTTGCCATTTTGCACATATGTGTAAAGTGAACTTCTTCATGCCTATTTACCTTCTGAAAAATCAGTGGGATCTTGGTTCCTGGGACCTTTTTCTGATCCTGTTCCAGTAAAAGTGACAGTGGGACACCAAACAAACCGGAGTCTGAAGAATAAAGCAAAAGAAACTGAGATATTATCCACATCTTTTCCAGTGCACGTGATACTGGCAAAAAAACACATTTCTGAAGCAGTAAGTCTATTCAATGCGTTCAGAGCTATTGACCTTTTGTTTAAAGTGTTTTAATGTCTCTGCCAATCAAGTTATTACACAAAACATTCTGGCTAAAAGGATTCATCATCTCTTCCTCAGGAGTCTTCTGTTTTGACTTCAAATTGCCATCCACATATTCTGGAGCACAGTAAAGCAAACTGCATAAATGAGCCATCTGCGTAGTTCTGGTTTGCCGAATGGATGTGATAATGACCCTGCAATGCAGATCTTCACCACTCAATGCAAGTTATTATAGCTGAGATGGAAATGGCATGAGTAAAATATCTAGGACTTGGTCACTAAAATGAGACAAATACAATTATCACCCAGAGTTGCTCTGAACACTTCTCTCTACGAGGGTTTGGAAATAACAGCTTTTCAACTCCTGTGCTTTTGAATTATACAGCACCAGCAGAATAGCAAGACAACCAACTCACTAAAGGTTCATTTTTAAAAACAGCAAAAGTACAGTTAATTCTTGGTTAAAAAATAACTTTTACAATAGGGCCAAAGCAATTCAAATTTTTTTTTGAAAGGAATTCAGTCGCAATTAATTTAGCCCTGATGACAAACTAACCTTAGTCTTCATGTAAATGGCACTTACATGTGTTATGGCCCAGCGGAATAGAAGTGAATAACCATTTAAAGAGAGCTATGCTAATAATGACTAACCCAAAGTTTGCTGAGACAGAACTTCTCTGTCAGAAGTACTGATAATTGCTGTATGTGCAAGTTTTCTGGAGCAGCATATAACAATACAAGTAGTCAAAATCTGCTGCTTGGTATGATGCCATGCCAATATTGAACACAGAACAGATGCAATTACTAAAATAACTGTCAGCCCTTGAGAAAACATGATATACATCAAAGAAAGATCAATTTCAGTGCCAAACCAGAAGTTCTTGTATCTGTCAGCATAAAAAGTCGACCTATAAAATACAAGGGACTCAAACATACAGGCAATATTCATACCCCCATGGCTTTATTATCTTGAAGTTCTTGTCAATAATAAAAGTTTCCATTGAAATGTAGTTGAAAAAACAAACTCCAGGAGGTCAATAAAAAAGCAGAGCTGAGCACAGCACAGCATTCCCCAGAAGAATGATGTTTTCATCATCTTTACATACTCAAGCACAAAGGAGAAAATGAATAGACCCACCACTGTATGAATCAATTGGCCAACCACTTAAGGGGTGAAGAGGTAAGGGTCAGACAGAGCAACAAAGCACTGAAGGCACAATACATCGCAAAAGCAGATTAGCTTAGCAGAAAAGATCATGTCATTGTCCGTTTCCTACACATTGCCATGAGTCTAGCCTATCTTTTTTACCTCTTAAAGAAGTTTTTAATAAATTCAACATTTTATGAATGCTTGCCATTCAGATAATAATGCTGAGAGTGAAATTCAATTAACAATTAATTTTGTAAGAAGAAGCAGTTATAAGTAACACCCAAAATACAAGAGAAGAAAGTGCTTTGTCTCTATTTATTAGTGACAGCACAAGTACTTCTGCAAGAAGAAAATGCATTCAAGTGATCAAGGTCTTGTTGATGTTTCTGTGTATACCTTTTGCATTAAAAAAGCTGTTTACTACTACTGTAAAGTGAAGAACATATTCTGAAGAGTCTATTGTACCTTGCTGTGTATCTCTCTATGCTCTCTGTTGCTTTCAATTATTTAAAGTGAGCTATTGCACTGTCACATTCACTGAGCCTTGACAACAGAGTTTTGGCTAAAGCAGGCTTGTGATTAACTGGTAACACATCTCAAGCTCTTGTAAAGCATTTAGCAGAAGCCAAAAATACAAAAACCAAACAAAGCACTGAAAACTTCTAGCATCAAGAAATTGGTTTCCATGCTTTCCATGCTCCCAAGAAAAGCACTGTGATTACACATATGCTCCGACGGCTTGCAGAGGAAAGTGACATGGTGCAGCTGTCTCTGCCTCCTCTGCAACAGTTTAGATCTTCCATTTTATACGGTGCCATTCATCATAACAACTGCATTATAGCCAAAGTAAATACTGGATGGGCAAGGCCTATATGACACAAGAACATTTGTGCTAAACAGAATAGGAAACAGGTAACAAAGCATCTCCCACCTATGGCAACAAAAGCACAAAAGTCAGGTAGATTCACCTGAATGACAGCATTGCAAAGGCTGAAAAAGACCCTTGAGATCACTGAGTCCAATTTTGAAAGTAGACCAGTACCTACCTTCAGGAAGTCAGGAAAAGAATACCCACAAAGAGCACATGCTCATGCCCTTTGGGAATAAATCAGCACATACAAACTTCTGTGAAGCAATTCTTGCTGCACGGCATCCTACTAAGATAGTTACCCTTCACTCCTTAGAGTATCTGCTCAGTGACTGCCTTGAGTTTTAATTTTAGACAAAGAGCTGGAGACATTATGTCAGTGAACATGTTTAAAGCTTGCCTTGAATTAAGGTGTAAAATTAAATGTTGCTTAGGGCCTATGTTACTGCTTATATATAACATATAAACTTTCTGCTGGAAGATCATAAAGAAACTGGTGCATTTGTTTCATTGGATTAAATAGATGCAATTGGTTCAGAATACAAAACACCAACTTACCTTTGGTTTTGATTTTTACAGCTTTTTGCTGCTTGAATTCTGTCCCAAGTATGTCATAGAGAGCAGTTAATTCAATCAGTGCTAAAGAATAGACTTTCTTCATGTCCTGAGGGGCTAGGTCACCAATCTTTGTGGTACCTGTTTTGTCCTTCGGCAGTCTGAAATTCTAAAAGCAGAGAATTGCAGCAGGGTAAATAATCCAAGTCATGACAAATTACTTAGCTCAAAGGCTGTGCTTCCTTCAGGGTACAACCTTTCATCATGAAGCTGGCTGTTACTGACTAAATCAAAGGAGAATCCCACAAATAGGTCAAAAAGCAGATGATCTTAAAATGATAGGGAGATTTAGGTTCCCAGTGACTTCTGGAGGTCATCTAATTCAATTGCTGCTCAAAGCAAGGCTAAGTTCAAAGTCTGATTGGATTGCTCGTTGTTGTTGTTCAAATGAATTTTGAAAATTCCCAGTAACCCCTGTGGGAATCTGTTCAGAGTGGAATGCTCTCATGGGGACTTTCTTTACTATGCAAAAAAAATTTCACCATTAGTCACTTGTGTCCATTAACTCTTATCCTTTTACTTGGCACCTCCAAGAAGATTTGTCATTTGTCCTGTTTGCAATCACATACTCCACCTTCTGCATATTTTTCCAGTTTATAGTGGTGGAAATGGCTGTCCATGAACAATCCTATACACATACAATTGGGATAGAAATCCTTCTGCATTTGTGCACACAAAATAAAATATTTGGATGCCATATAAATAATAATAAAGGACTTCTCTTCTTAGGGAAGGGGAATACTTAATCATGGCTCCTTTCTACTGCACTAGATACTCAGAGGTTGCAGTCAGAGATCAATATAAGGAATTTAGTTCAAAGGGTGAGGGACTTCCCAACTCACTGAACTTTCTAACTCCATCTCTCACCAGCAGGCTTCTAAGTATGCATGACTCAGGGCAGGAAGCTTGACAAGACTTTCTTCCACTTGGAAAGACATATTATACTCGTGAATTATTTTCTTACCCTGTGCAAACCCAGCAATAGCAGAGCTGAATTGCTGGTTATGGTACATAACTGCAAGGGCACATACTAAAACATAAACATAATTTACAAAAAGTAGATGAGTAGCCAGTTCCCCACCCTGAGCTTTCATTGACTTGCACAAACATGTCTGCTTAAAAATAGCAGCCGATGATGAAGGTGCAACCAATACATTGTAGATTTAGATAGGTAACTCCCTTCCTTTTCCTATAATTTTGCAGCTCCTTTTGTAACTGAAGAAAAAATCCCATAGCCATGTCTTTGAGCAGTCCTTCACAAGCCTGGCCAGAAGTAGAGCTGATGTATGTATTATGCATATATACAGAAGTTAGAGCATAGCTTTTATCTCCTTGTTATAGGCTGCATTACAGAAACATGACTCAAACACTTTAGAATCCATCTCTAAATATCCATTACTGTCTGGTTTATAATGTTTAAACTAGGATACATGGGGTAATTACTACTTGAAGAACTGCACAAGTCCTTATCTAAATTAAGTGTTTGAAGAACTGGGAAACATTATTTCAGAAACTGTGTTTACTCAGACATGTTTGCATACAGTGTTAGGGGGAAAAAAACCAAGAAACAACAAGACAATTTTCACAGCAGTCATTAGTTTACAGGTTATATGTACATGTTACATGTTCATGAATTGTTAGGCAGAGAGAGATCCTAAGAGAGATTTCTGAGGATTGACAACAAAATCCCTTGGAGGATTTTCTTTTGATTTTATATGGATTCATTCCGAAAGAGCCTTTTTTTATTAAGAGTTGGAAAGAAAAACTGAGTTCAAATTAATCTTTAATTTCCTGCCATTTGACTTCAGACCTCTAACTTCTATAGACAATTCTGTTCTTCATTTTCATCCCTCACCTACCTGCATCAGACAACTGCATAGAGTTTCTACAGGCATCCACCAACCCTTTTTATATTACAGCAGAGCTTTTTATTAGAAGTAAAGCATTTCACCTCACATAACAGAAAAAGGGAATGTAAACAAATGAAGCAAGGATAGAGTGGCACAACCACCACTACGCCCTATTCCAGGTTAATATTAGAAGTTCATTTTTGCTGACATATAGAGCACATTTTTCCAGACACACAAGTGCATAAACAGGCATAAATGAAGTTATTTTCATGTTATTGAGCACACTATTCCCAAAAATTAGTTACCTTAAGAACCTCTATCTCTACAAAGCTAAATCTAACAATGTTCCTCTAAATCTAATTCACTCAGTCTCAGATAAATATCACCTAAACAGTACCTCTAGCTAAAAATAAAGAGGAATAAATAAGAAAACCTACCGGGAGAAGAGTGTCACCCCCTCCACCTTTGTACATTTTGCCTACTGAGCTGTCTTTGAGATTAGCTGCCTGTTCTGCAAATGATATCTCCAAATTGATGTCAGTGTCTGAAGATGGCATGTCTTCAAGCAGGCTCTTCTGCTCATCTGTTCCAAGACTGAACTTTGGACCTGAAAACACCATAAAAAAAAAAAGCTAAAAATCAACAGTAGCACAATTGAGCACCACTCAGTGCATGAGAGTAAGTTTTAAACCAAGTAGAAATTAATGCTGTGCGAGCAATGGACATTCTGATTGCAAAGTCACTATTGCTTTATTTTTTATGTCAGTTGAAAATTTAGCTATTGACAAGGGTTCAATTTTTGTAGGTTTTCTTCAATAATTTTGCAAAGGCATGGGGTTTTCTCTCCTGTTTATCTATTATAAAAAGATAAAGCAATACACCTCAAACAAACAGCAGACTCCCAGAATCTTGCAAAGCCAAAGAGCTTTGGCATCAGAAGTTTTCTGCCATCAAACACTTTCTAGCCTCAAAGACTGCAACATCCTGCAAACAAACCAGCAAATTTTTCTGCTGTTAAAATTTCAAAAGCAATAGAGAAAGTGTCCTCTATGACCCAAAGCATTAACATCTGGAAATAACAGGGAGTACACAGATCATATCTTTGTTCCATTATTCCTGTTCTCACCTCAGTCTGAAGAGTCTAGATTCCTCAAAACAGTTTGGACATGTTTCCATGATACAGGGAAGGACTAAGTACACAACAATGGCCTTACTTCTCTTTCTTTGTTCCTTAAAGGAATCAAACACTAGAGAAATTTAGAACATTTTTTGTTAAAGGAATAAAGAATCAAAAAAGGGAGAGGCCGTTCTGCTTTCAGAAAAAGAAGCTTCCCAATTTCACAGTAAATCAACCACTGCTTTTGGTCTGAAGTTAAAATATATTGTGAAAGAAGCAAGAAGAAAATTATACAGTAAAAAAGAGTACTTAATACAAAGCACAGAAGTCTAAGAAAGCTTTTAGTCTCTCCACCATCCTTTTCATGATATCTATCCAAAAGGATACATCAAGGAATAGGTTCCTTTTGCAAGACATTACAGAATCAAAGAATCACAGAAGGTTTCCAGGTACTACAGAAGAGTAAAGTCACAGAAAAAATAAGGTTTAAAAAGACCTTTGAGACCATGGAGTCCAACCTATGACCAAACACCCCCATGTCAACGATATCATGGCACTAAGTGGCATGTACAGTCTTTCCTTAAACACCTCCAGGGACTCCACAACCACCCTGGGCAGTCCACTCCAATATCTAATCAGCCTTTCTGTGAAGAACTTCTCCCTAATGTTCAACCTAAACTTCTAATGGCACAGCTTGAGGTTGTGTCCTCTTGTCCTGTTGCTGCCTGGGAGAAAAGACCAACCTCCACCTGGCTACAGCCTCCTGTCAGGCAGTTGTAGAGAGAGGTAAGATTCTTCTGAGCCTCCTTTTCTCCAGGCTAAACATCCCCAGCTCCCTCAGCCTCTCCTCATAAGACCTGTGCTCCAGATGCTTCACCAGGTCTGTAACCCTCCTCTGGCCATGCTCCAGTCCCTCAATGTTCTTCCTGCATTGAGTGGTTCAGAACTGGACACAGAACTTGAGGTGTAGCCTCTCCAGTGCTGAGTACAGAAGAAGAATCACTTCCCTAGTCCTGGGACCATGATTCTGCCACTGGCTCCTACTCACACGAGACTGCAGCCTGTTCAAAGCTAATATACCACAAGTGTAGGAAAAGTGGATGGAAACAGACATGAGCTGTGAAGGAGAACCACAAGCAATGCATATGTTTTGGTGTAAGAATGTTATGCAACACAATAAACTAATTTTTTTACACTGCTGTGGGAAATTTTTGTAAGGCCTAGAGTAAGTACCCTAAGCCAAGACAGAAAAAAGTTCCCAGAAAACAGTTACAGGTACAGCAAAAGCTGATTCTGAAGCACGGGAAAGCCTGCAGAGAGGCTGATTAAGAGGAGTCAGGGAAGTGCTGATCTACACTGATGGTATCAGTGATGTGTAATAGAACTAAGCTGCAAGCACACAATCCAAACAACATATGAAGCAGGAAGTTAAAAAAAATTACAGCAACTCAACAATTTTTCTAAGTTATATCTACATCTTATTTAAAAACACAAAACTACTCTCTGACAGTACTTAGATCAAGTCCTGAAAATAACCTCAGTCAGCCAGGGCCAGACTCAGGGGACCTGACAGGCAATGGTTGAAGCCACCACAGCCACCTTCTGGTAAGGCACAGTGCTTTACACAACCACTCCCACATCAAAGTACTTACCTAAGCTGAGACACTTTCAGGGAGAGAAGGTGGATTTGAGCTAATACTTTGACTCTACTTACAACCAAGCAATGTTATGAGAAGTAGAATAGAACATTTTCATATTCTGCCAGTTGTGTGTGTTACTCATCACTTGTTTTTTCCAGAGTGGCTTCTGCTCACTTTCCACAAACCCCAAAATACCTAGGGCATAGGCTAAAGATTAAGCTGATCTTGAAACTAGAGCTGCTCCTTTTGGTAAAGAGATATCTGAGTCCTCAGTAAGCAAACATATCCAAGGTCAAATTCATCCCTGACTCTGATCCTTGGCATCCCTGCGTGTATCTCTGTATATATCATGTAAACTGTCAGTGCATCCATACTAAATGGAAAGAGTTTCCTGTCCTCCCAAAACTTTTGTCATGCTAATGTGGCCTATACCTGACCTACATACTTCCCACCAGCCTAGGAGGGATCTGATGTTAACAAAAAGCAGTAGCTCCTATTTCAGTCCTCTGGTCATTGAAGGTGTCATGTAAAGCAGATGTCTCAGTAATGCTCTGCACATTTTAAAGATCTGGAAGTGTTGCTGTTGGGGGGAGTCTTTTCTTGATTGTATAGCCTTGCCCCCATTGTTGTACATTCCTGAACTAGGCAGCAGCTGTAAGAGGAAGTAGCCTTGGTGTTCTGCCAACCTGCCAACCACATGCTATATTTAAAGAAAGAAATGCAAGTGTGATACAGAAAAATGCAAATATTGTCTATGAGGATGTGGAAACCATATTTTACATGAGTTCTGTACCCTTTTCTTAGTTCACAGAGCTATTTAAAGATTACATAAAATCATGGGAATTCTTCAGGAATAAAACAAGGAAACATTGCAAGTATCAACTGTGGTCTATCCCAGTTTTGCAAGGGAATCTTGAGTATACACCAATGGAGCTAAGCTGACAGATCTTAATTTATGACTGGAAAGGTAGAATGATTTTTTTCTTTGACTGACAAAGCATTTCTCTAAAATGCTAGTTCATAGATGGTTATAAATTGAAAATAAAAAACCTTGTAATAATTTCACTGACAGCATTACTTTGGCTATAGGATCCTCATTTATCATGTAAAATGAAAAGTACAACCAAACTCTTTAATTAAAAACCACCAGATTACAGGTTTTTTTCCCTATCAAGAAGCAAACACTACTGCTCTTTACCCTCCTATTACACACAGTAGACACAATTTGTTCATCCATTCTCTAGATTGTTATGCAGAGTTTTTATCTATTATTCTTCCCCTGTAGCAAATCCTAAGTTCAGAAAAACAACTGCAGTCATAGTAAACTGACTTTTGCTACTTTTCTACTTAAGTTAATAAGTATTTAGCTTTTCATATGTTCTATTATTTCCTTTTTATTTCTTGAGCGGTCTCAACCAACACGGTTATTTACTCCTTTTCACAGGATTCCAAAGAAAATTACCTTTTCTTTTGTATCTATTGAACATATCCCTAGCTTTGCAGACCTTTAGTGAGTGTCATGGATTGTTAAAATGATAATGCCTTTTGAGAGCTTAGTACATTACTCTGAATTTTCTTTTTGTTTCCTGTAGACACACTCCATACCTACATGAAACAAAGGTACTTATTATTCTGTGAGTTTGCATATATTATTTAGTAAAGAAAAAAGGTGTGTTGGACTGGTTAGAAAGGAAAACCAGAACGGGTTCACATAGCCGAGGCATGCTCTAAAGGCAAACTACTAACAACTTCAGTCTGGCAGAAGCACTTGGGATTGCAGAATTCAAATATCCCATTAGGAACAGTTATCAACTTTGGAGTATGGCCAAAAAGAGTTTTTTACCATAACAATTTTAAGATATCTCAATTTAGGCTTTTTGTCTTTAATGCCTGAGATGATGTGCATATTTTTTCAGGTAAAATTGGGACTACTTCTGTGTCAAACAGGGTTTCCACTTTAAAATAATGCCCTTGGATTTGGATTTCATAAATATTTAGTACCTCTGAAATATCAGGCACTGTTTACTTTTTGCCTTAAATTCATTCACTGTTTGTTTAACACTAATGTGCTTATTCTGGAGGAAAGATCATAGCACAGCATTGAACCAGATGCATGCTTTTAACACCACCAAACTTGCATGGTTTGACTGCAGATTGAACTGAGTTTTCCTTCCTGCTCCAATCTCAGGAGCAGAGCCCACTGTAGCACGTTGACTAGAGCAGGAGTGCATCAGGATGTAAGCAGGCTGCATTTGCCATCCACATCACCATCTGTGCTGAGGAGAGCTAACATATGGGATTTGCCTTTCAGAACTTCCCATTTCTGAAGGGTTCATCAGGGCCACGTGGAAAGAAAGAACCAGATGTGATAAAAACTCTGTAATAATTGCTTGGTAATTTTCCAGCTCTGAATCCTACAGTGAAGTTTATTGACACAAGTACCAGGCATCTCTTCCTTCCCTTGTGCTGAACCAGCAGTCTGGCAGTCCTCCCAATTTTTTTACTGTTCTTACTGGAGTGAGGTTTGCTGAGAGGGCAGGAGGGAAATACACACTTCTGGAAACACACTGATTCAGTGTTATTCAGGGCTGGTTTATATTCATGTCTCCCACTTCAAATGCTATGCACATTCTGTATTGTCCATTGCTGTCTTCCAAGTCTAATTCTAAAGTAACAATTTTTCCAAAATGCTACTGGTCGGTATTCTGAAGCAGAACTGAAGCAGAACTTTATTTGGTGGCTTAATTACAGCTAAATAACTTGAAATAGGTAACTTGATCTGCCTGTTTAGTGTGGGTATAGGGTTCAGTGTAACATCTATGTGCTATCCAGTCCTCCAGAAGAAGTAAAAACCCCAACATATAAACAAAGCAGAATAACAATGTAGCATCTTAAAACTTAAATAGCTGCCAGCTTAAAACTTAAATAGATGCATCTTGAAACTTAAATAACCTGATCTCTACAGGGGTGGGTAGGGTAGTATAACAGACACAGTGCAACCCCTACTTTGAAGAAACCCAACATGATGCAGGACAGCCATCCTTTTACTATTGGACCTGAAGAACAGCAGAAAGCTCTGTCAAAGTCTTTCATCTTTCTCAAAACACAAACTATGGAGTCAGCTAAGGACTTCTGTGATGTACTATCCTGATAGTGAGAGGAAAGGGTCTTCCATGGATACTGCACCTCTCTTTTGTGAGAACATGCCACTGAACACAACCTAGGCACACAGAACGCTATTTAATTTCCATTTTCCTTGCCAGTTCTCAGAGTTTTTTTGATGCTTGAGTCCAGCTGGTTTTATTCTTTTGTATGCATTGATGAGTTTATGCGCAGATCTTCATTTCCTGTACTGTACAGCAGAGACAGACCAGAAGCGATAAATTAAGGACCAGAAACAACCTGAGCATAAGCTACGAGAGAAGACTTCTCCCAGACAGCTTGATTATAAGTTGATCCCTGATAATAAACAGGGTTTCTCACGTGGCTCAAAGGACATGACCTACAGGTACACTTAAAATTTTACACACCAACAATTCAGTCCAGAACAGGTTTCTCATTATAATTTAATTTTGCTGAAAATTTACTTAAAATATGGACCCATGTACTATCCTGTGTAGTTGAACACCAACAAACCAAAAGAAAAACAAATAAAATAGCGAGTAATTTGACATTACCTTTTGTTCCATCATGTGTTTCATTTTTGTTTTCACTTGTTCTCACAGTTGAAGGTTCATTTCCATCACAGACCTAAGAAAGGAACAATAAATATGCATGCCTATAAAAACCTAGCACATTGTTGTAGAAACTCCTTTGACTCTGCGTGGGATTAAAACACACACTCCTGCAACACAGGTGTATGCAAAAGCACATCTTTGTGTTTCAAAAGAAAACCTCTTGCTAAAGTCTAAGGGGATCTGAAACCTAAGTAATTAAAAAAAGAAGTAATTAAGTCAATTCCTCTTCTTCCTAGAAAGCTACATGGGTGAATGACTTTATTTTCCAGAGTGGCAAAGAATAAGAAAATGCAGTCTGACCTGAAGCTGTAGCTTGCACTGGGAAGGATATGGAACGGGAATCTGGAGGAGATGTTTTGACTGACTCAGAACAAATTCCTTTCTCTTGAAAAAGCTTACATGGTTGCCTCCCCTAGAGAGCAATCCCACCCCTTTTGCAGGGCAGCCTGACATTGTCTGTGCTTACAGCTTAGATTTCCAGCAACAAAATCAGGACACTTCGAAGGGAAAGGATTTGAACCATCCTCTCCTTTCTCAAGAAAGTGAGAGGATGGTGTTTTTATCTACCCAGTCTCAAGATGTGACATTTTGTGAACTGGATGACACCAACTACAGAGGAAATATTTCAGAACATGTAGAAAATCTATGCCCATATAAATGGGTATATGTAGACTCATATACATTTTTACCCACATATCATTTTTACTTTTTGGCAACTCAAATTAACAATGAATGTTTAGCACACTGTATTTCTACGTGTATTTTATTTTAAGCAATTTATAATTCCATACTTACTGAGAAGACAAATGCAAGTTTTAAAGATTTATCCTACTGGCACAATCTGTATTTTCACTTCTTTTTTTTTTTTTAATCAGGTATCTTGAGAGGAAGAAGTTAGCATGATTGCCCAGAAAATTATCTCTGTTTCACAAAGCAGCAGAAGCAGAATGGGAAGCTGTCAAGGTACCAAAAGTCTAGCTTCTCTTTGGGAATATGGCAGGAAATTCAGAAGAAACATTAACACAATTGTTGTGTTGATGCAAAACATCAACACTATTGTTTTCCCTTTCCTCCTGCTTTCCTCCACATGAAGGGAGACTACAGGATTTTTGGAGGCTATTATTAAACTGGAATGACTTCATACAGCTGCAGGTGGCTTCAGTCCTCTTTTGTTATTTAAAAAGCTTTCTAATGATGGGTAACAAAGCAGTGAGACAAATTACCTAGGGAGGTAGTGGAAGCTACTTCCCACAGCCTTTCTGTGACAGATTTGGTGAATAACCACAAGCATTGATTTCTGAACAATTATCTTGCTTTGGAGAAAGGAATGAAGTACAAGTTTGAGGACCTATACTTGTATTACTTTGTTTCTGTCAAGGAGACAAGTTTAGAAGGATTTCCCCCCCCCCCAGTATTTCTATATTTAATAAACAACCATTTGTTTTATACATCTTAAATACCTAAAATAATTTGTCTTCTCAGTGGTGTCTTCAATATCAAAACATGTAGTTTAAGAGAAGAAAAATCTATTGAACACAGTGGCATAGGATTTTCAAACATTTCAATATGTTGCTTACACACAGGAACATGAATATTTCTTGTGCTTTACTGAAATAAAAGAAAAAAAAGAGAAATTATACTGCTTTAAGCTACATGATATTTTACCTAAATTGCTCTGCTATTAGATCGTGTAATTTTTAGATAGAGTCAATTACAAATCAGATCCCAGAGAGCTTTTATGGAGTTAATATCTCTTTTGCAACCACAGGCAAAGCAGAACAGTGAAAGGGAAGTTGTGCCTCCAGAACACACCACTTCCCCCACTACACTTCAACTGAGTTTAGAAGGAGTTGCTGAAGGAGAGGAAGCTGTTGAGGGAAGGACAAAATTAAATACTCTCAAAATTCACCGTGCTTTCCATCACCACAAGCACTGCACTGAAAGGCAGTGTCAGCAGTGACAACAAGGGACAGAGCTGAGGTCAGGAAACCCAGTCATGCCATAGGGTCTCATTCTTATGGCTGAAAACCTCAGTGCTCTGAGGGAGCAGAGAGGACACACACCCCTCTCCATGGAAAAGGAATTCTAATCATAGTCTCCATTTCCCTCCTTCCCCTTTCCTGTATATGGGGAAGGAATTCTCTTCAATATCCCAGACGGGAAACTGGGACAGTTCAGGGCCTGTCAGAGTAACTTCCCATACACAGTTTAACACAGACAAAGGCCCTGGGAGTTAGTATGGGGTTTACACCAGCTGATAGGCATAAAGACCTAGCCAAAACCAAGGAGGTTAGGCTAATGCCCCATTTTTCCCCTTTTTTAATAAACAAACAAATGAACTAAAGCACCAGTAAGTAAGAGGTAACCACTCAAAGGTAGGCTTGTGGTAGCCCTTTGGGTGATTGTTGTGATGAGTTTCGCATCCGTGTGAAAAATAATTCCCATTAAAATGAGCGGTTGTTTTATTCATCACCTTTAAGTAAGATGAGGCCAATATACACACTTCTTTAGGAATACTAAAATTGCTTAATGCAATGTCGAATCGGGACAAACACCATCCCTGAAAATTTACTGGAAAATTCCCTTGGAAATCAGTGAAGTTAGACACAAATCTTCTGGAAATATCCCTTTCATGTGCCATTCTGCTCTCCCTCCATCCGTACGTGTCCCTCTCTTCTCTCTGCCAGAATCAAACAAAACAACCGACAGGAACTCACTTTTCCCTTTGAGTCATTTTGTAGCCTGAAGATATCTCTGACATCAGGAATCTGGTGCTGTTTGTTTCTTTTCCTCATGGTTTGTGTGACAGTCTCTACTCGCTTTTCCACCGCCGCTTTCTGGGTTCGGGTCAGCGTGGATAAAAACACCATGCTTTCCAGGGAGTCACCAGAGCTCTCTCCAAACAGATTTGACAAACCTGCCTCCTTCAGCCATTCTTCTTCCAGTTCTCCCTCTGAGCAATTTGAAGAGAAAAAGGCATAAACATTGGCTTTCTAGTACTGCTGAGCACATTGGATTTTAATGACACGGCACAGTTAATATAATTCACAGAAAAGTACCAAGGGATACACAATTAAGAATTACTTACACTGTCATGACTCGGAAAAAAGCTATTGTCTCTAAAGAGCCTCAAAAGGTTTAATATATGATATCAAAGCTTTTAAAGTAGTTAATCCAATACAGATTTCTATGTGGCAATCTTTATAATAATCTACGGCACTTCCATTAAAATCATATACCATTTTATAAATGTACCTAAATAAAAATGTGTATGGGAAAGCCTGAAAGCCAGATCATTGCTGCTCCACTGATTTTTAGTTCAATACTCAATCTTTTTAGCTCTCTTACTGACATGGTTCTGCCCACTTTTCTTGATACATTAATCCTACAGCCTTCCACCAGCTCAATTTAATGAAGGACAAACCAGCCTACGTGAGTCACCTTAATGCTATTTTTTCATCAGTTCTTATGACATGGTCTCCAGCCTGCTGACAGCCCACAGAACAATTTTTGCTTTAGTCTTAGAGCTGATAAGGTATCCTTTATTGACAGATCACTGCACATGAAAGAAGAGAAAGCTATTAAATATTGTCACCAATGGCAAAACTTCTGCTTCTGAAATCTGTATCAGCCTAATGATATTTTCTATAAAACACTAAGTTCTGTCTGTAGCAGTTGAGGTTGTGCTGAATGCCAACAATTCTCTCAAATGTTCAAGCAATATTTCCATTTATCAGATACCTAAAAATAGTCCAAAGTTGGCATATCAACTTCATTATTGCTTTTTTTTTTTTTTTTGGATTTCACTTTACCACTGTGCCCAGAGCACATCCAAGTGGGCACCTTCATATTAACAGAGCACCCAGAAAACAGACACCAAAATTTAAGTATGACTTTTGCTATGGCTGTGCAGCCACATCCTGAGCCTCTGACAAAACTCTCAGGTTTTGTTATCAGGGCTGGAAAGAAGGGCTACACCCATGCTCCAGAGCAGCTGTGAGCAAGCTCTCTCCCCTGCCTTGCCTTTGCCTGGCTGAATTTCAGGCAGGTCCATCAGTCAGCTGCAGCATCCCACACACTCGTGCCCAAGAGAGGCGCTGTACATTAGGCAAAGTGTGGGGCACAGCAACACATGCTCAAGCTGATTAACTCAGCTGTGCTGACTCACTCGGGCTTCATGCCAGAGTCAGCTGCAGTAACCAGGGGGAAGAAAGCTACAGATAAACCCAATGGAAATGGTGGGGCTGGGGGTGCAGAGCCTAAAGGCACAGCCACACCAGTGAGCTGCAGTAAGAGAAGAGGTTCGTGTACTGCAGAACGATGGGCTCTGCTGCTCCGGAGAAAGCCCCATGGCTCCATCAGAAAACCCCACAGCTCCTCAGTCACAAAGGTTGGGAGCCTTGCTGCTTTCTTCAGGGGCCACATTGTTATGCTCTTCAGAGCAGTGACTTTTCAAAGTGCTTAGGGAGACAGAAGAGCAAATCCCTTTGAAAGCTCAGGGAGCACACTCTTCTCACTCATGTGGAGGCCATACCAAAATGCAAAATTCACCATTTTAATTTACTGAGACTGTGGGTCTCGTAAGAATGGGAGAGAGGAAGCTACTGCATTGTTAAAAAGTAATTTTTGAGAGAAAATTGAAATTAAGGACATTACTCCTCTTTTATCTGAGAGGACACAAAAACGAAAAAAAAAGAAAAAAAACTGCCCAGCCTCTAAGACCATGCCCCAAGGAGTGGCCCATAATTCATGCTTCTGAGAAACACAAATAGTACAACTGAACAATCACAACAGTTACAAGCATAGAAAGTTACTCACTAAACTTAAATCGGTTAATCATTGGCTTGTCTTCTAAAGCGTGAGGTTTCTATCCACAATAGCTACAATAACGAACAACATACACAAAGAGTGAAAGGGTAAGTTAGTCCAACAGTAAACTGCAAATAGTTCAGTTGTTGTGATTTGCAAGCACAGGCACCTTTCTGATATTCTGCAAGTACCATTCAAAGAAAAATCAGCCTTTTAGTTGTCTCTGATAAAACTGTCTTTCACCTGTTTCTGGTGATATGCATCAGAGGCAACAGAATTTTCAAAGCAGATGTTCAGGAAAGTGACCTCCTTTTTTGATTTGCATTAGGTAGGTGCCTTGTCTTGAAATAAGACTTGAAGAAAAATCCCTAAATCAGCAAACTGATGAACATTGACAGAACAGATTTCATTACCATCTGGCTCTTTCACTAAAAGTGCTACTCGTTCCTCGTGATTATTTCCTCTGGTTTCATGGATGTTTTCAACTTCTTTCCAATAGTCATCCATAGACAGTTCATCCAAGGAGTCCTGGGATCCTGAGCGGTCAAACGATGCTCCCTCGGGGATCTTCTTGGAATGGTCATGGTTCATTGTATACTGTCCAGACCGACGGCTATAAATGTAAATCAAAAAGAAATTTTCGGTTAACATCTTAAGATACAGGATGTATTAATATTTGTGAAGGCACCATGAATTGTGTCAAAGTATCAAAGCAAACCACTGTCAACAAGCAAACCAAGATATTAAAAATTACTTTTCGTATCTGGAATATATTTTCAATTTAATATTTCTGCTCTATGTATCTGCCAATCTGGAACAGTACAGGAGTCAGTCTTAAAAAGGAAAAAATTAATCCAAGTTCTAGTTATCCTCATTACATATACCTTCAATTCAACTCTCAACAGTCAGGTCCACAAAATTCATGGTATGTGTCTTCCCAGAATCACCACTCAAAGAATTTTTCAAAAGTGCCTTTCTGCCTGAGTAAATTCTTACAGCGTGACAGTACAATTACTGTTTCCCTTTGCTATTCTGCTTTTATTTTTTATTAATATTTACTCTGGTATCTATAACCTTAATTACAGCTGGGAAAGGACAACATGGAATTACTGCAGTTACAGTTTGCGAAGTAAACTGGCGAGTCCAAATGTTTAATAAAGACCATAGAAACTATTTGTTTCTATCTTGCTGCCTCTTTGACCAAATGCTTACCATTTTTACAGTTTGATGTTAGTGGTTTTTGGTTCACCCTGCCAAACATATGCAAAGGCTTCCAAGAGGACCTTTCATTATAAGTATACCTGCAGCTATAAAAAATAAACCAAGAAGCTGAAACTTCTAGGTGTCATTTTGACCTCATTAAGTCACTGGCAAAAATGACCACTGACCTAGTAAAGAATTCAGCTTAAAAAGGACACAGGTTTCAATGATGTCATTGAAGTTACAAGTCATCCTTACAGTTAAATATACCAAATCAAAAGCCACACACTGATTCAGATTATCAGTTGATTACATGAGTAGTAGCTGATTTAACCTCAGAGTTATCCCTACTTTTTGTAGAGGTAAGACTGGGTATTGATGATTTTCAGTAATCTTTTTCTAAACTACTGCTGTAACAGTGTATCAAAATTCTTCCTTGTATTAAGAAATAGCAATTTCTTTGTATTTCAGGAAGAGCTTCAGAGTCCTATACATCTGAATTTGCCTCAATATTCTAAAAAAGAAGACACTGTTTGGGGTTAAGTAATAAATACCACTCATTCTTAGAGAAAAGACATATCAAAGACCAAGCATTGTGGATTTATCACAATGTAAACACAGTAAATTAAATCCTACCTTCCTATCTAGCTGACTTGGCAAGTTTATATAGTATTAAAATGAAAGTCTCTTGTCCTTACATTTTATCTCAGGACAACTGATGCTGGTCAGCTGCCCCTAGGTAAAACAGCTATGCCTGTCTCTCTAAAGATAAGCTCCTTGCGTGTCCAAGTCACAAATCCTTTCACACCAGACATGCTTGATTCTTTGATAAGAAATACTAACCATATGGACTTTGCCTTTAAAAGTAAAGAGCCTTATGGAAGGACTCTGAGTTTCTACACACCTTGTCTCTCTGGTCCAAGTGCAAGTTAATAAATGACAGTTAATCACCAAGCTAATGGGCACCTCAACACCACTGCTTAACTCGCCCTTACTTGAAAGCTCAGGGGAAAAAAGACCAAAAACATTAAGGACTGTTCAGCTTTTGCATCAATGGCAATAACACCATCATGCTCGTAGTGCACGTTATCCAATAAATACAACTTCTCCGTTCTACCGTTCCGTAGCTACCTCCGTTCCTAAACTTCTCCTGACGGGTGTGTCCCATGTGTGACCTGTGCTGCTTGTGAACTCAACTCTCATCACTGCAGAAGGATGTTCATGGAGTCATAGTAAGTGTCCCCGTCAGGCAGCTGGGGTGCTGAGTGTGGTCAAAGCAGGATAGACTTCCCAGCCCTTGACCAGCCTTCCCTCCTCCTTCAGCTGGAGGTGCTCAGAGCAGACTGGGTCTCTCTCAAAAATACACTCTGGACACTTGAACTGCTGCCTGAAGGAGGTCAAATTTCAGCTTAACCCTGTGGAGCTGCTCAGCAGCTCTTGGGTGGCCTTTTACCTTTGGAACAACCTGCTCTCACTGATCCACCTCAGCTGAAATTTAACCACCACCACACACCATGAAAAATAAAACTAACAGACTAATACATTACAAGCATGCACTTTGAGGAGCTCTGGCACACCGAGGTGGGATAAGCTCCAACATGTTGTGGCTCTGTGCCACACTGACAGGGCAGAGCTACTCCAATCCTTCTATAAAAGCCAGGCTTGTCACCTTCTCCAGACCAAGTTCTGTCTCTGAGAAGAGAAGCCTGTGTTCTGAAATGCAGAGCTGACACTCAGCACAGAGCACTCAAGGCCATTTTCAGGGTGCTATGAACATTTGTTGTACATCACAAACACTCCATTAACTCTCAGAGACAGCGTCCTCCCCTTCAGGCTCTGGTCACAGGGCTGCTTTGCTCCACCAAATGTAAGCAGCTTTTCTTGCAAGGCTCCTCCTGGCCTGACCTTTCCACCCCTCATCAACAAACCAATACAGCAACTCCTAATTTTGAGCAGGCAGTACTGCCATGCCTTCTTATGAAAGCCCTCTGAGACATTAATGACCAGGGGATCCTGATGAGAAATATTCATATTAAAACCTCACTACTCTACTGTGAACTTGGAATCTCTCCTTCAATATCTGTGTTGCTCTAGGCCCATTCTCAGCTGCCAGCCTCAACCCCAGCTCCAGCAATGCTTGAGCTCCTCACAAGCCAAGTGCCACACCACTCCCACTCCACTCATTGATTCCTTGTCTTCCCTCATCAGACTCAATCAACTCCCTATCCCCAATATCTGTTCAGACTGCAAACCTTTTCCAAGCCATCTGCATTTGTTCATAGCCACAATTACATTTCTGTGGGCTAGGACAGAGAGAGTCTCAGATTCAGAGAGAACAACTGCTAAAGCTCCATCTGACAGAGCTGGATCAGATCCTCTTTTTCACTTCACTTGATTCAAGGTTTCTTGCCTTGCATACTGCACCAGAGAAAGATATCGGTGAAGCAGTATTTGGTGCATAATCTGCACAGCAATGGCTCCAGGCATCTTCATATCTGTCTCTCCTATGAACCTTCCCCCGGGTACAAAAAGGCAGAAACAAGACCTTTGAAGATAATGAGGACAGTCTTCATACCATAGGCTTGGTGTAGATGAGAAGAGAAAAAGAATTTTTAAATTTCATAGCATATGGGAAAATATGCTGCCAATTAATATTTTTATTTTTAAATATCTGTTGACAAGAGCAAGAATATGGATTTCCTGCTGTGACCTTCCACGAAATTCAATCCTTCTCCAAACTTATCCTCAGTAAGCATTTGTTGTATATTGCACAATAGCAATGCAGAGGTGGAAACATTAAGGCCAAGAAGGACAGAGAAAAGGGGAAAAGTAATCAGTCTTAGTAATAATATAAGGAATCTGAGAGATTTTTTAAACATAATTAATGCCCCATTTATAGACTCATTAAAAATTATTTTAGAAGTATTTCAAATGCCCCATGTTACAAACTTTGAAATTTTGTAGAAAACTGATTTCCAAAAAACTATCAGTAGGAAATAAATACGGCTCATGAAAAAAAAAGCTATTACTGCAGTTGCAGAAAATAAGTTACTTCTCCAGTACATTGTTGTTTTCAGATGTCCAGTTTATGTATTTAAAATTTGAAAAATGCAGCTGCTTTTCACAAGGATCTTAAAGGAGATCTCTTTTTTTTCTCCTAGAAAATATAAGGTACTGCTAACACACACAGTCACTTGAAGCAATTTTCAAGCATTTCAGATTACTAAATAGCAAGCTTACTCACCAGCAGTTTCATCACTCCCAGAAAACTCATATTTTTATTAAGGTCATAACTAACAACACACTCAAACTCCATTAAAATCTTATTAACATCTATTTCCACTTACTTGTAAAATAGTTCACCCTTCAAATAGCTTTACAGTGCAATACTCTTATTTCCAGATGGCACAGTCAGTTCAGACCTCTGATACTCAGACATTGACCTCTGCAGCCAATGAGATTTTTGCCTGTTTATCTCAGTACAAAACAGAGCTCCCAGGCATAAAACTCATTCTTCAGTATAGTTATTGCAGTATTTTACCAGATTTAGTATTCTTGTCCCACCCACCAGAGATACTTTTTTTTATTGGAACCATCAAGGATGCGAGACAAAGCACACCAGGGCTTCCAGAAGGAAGCCATTAAAAACAATTTAATGAACACCATTCATTACACTCACAAGGGAAAAAAACAGATTTGGGTTACTTTACTAAGTACTGATGTGCTTTATGTTGTGGCAAGTACTTGAAGGAGAAGAACTGTGTGCAAATTGATGCCTATATAACTTAGATCAAAGTTACAAGGTGCTTATATAGCTTGAGTTATAAGATATCAATATAACCTAATATATCTATATAACCTGATATCAATATAACCTAAATCATGACTTTTTATTTATCTATATAACCTGATACCTATATAACTTTTAATGCATTGTAATGGCTAGTATATAGTTAACTAGTTTCTTAATGCTAAATAGACAAAAAAAAGAAGAAAAAACTCACCAGGTGGATAGTTTTAGAGACAGGTAAGTATAGTACTAATGAAAAATTGGCAAGTGCAAAGCCAGTTAGCCACAAAACAAAGAATTTAGGCCAGTTAAGTCTAGACAGACCAAGGAATACCAAAACTGGCCATGCTCCAAAGACAAAGCTGAAAAGTTCAGATGCAAAGACCTTGGAAGCCTTCATCAAAGACCCTCGATGACCCCGAACTGGGGAGATGCAAGCACAGTGCAAAAGAACAATCTAATAACCACGAGATCATACTATGTAAATTAGTTCTGACACATAAGTGATGATGCTGTAGTGACACAGTGATACTAAGCAATACTTACTGTATAAATACACCACAGCACTTGACAAGGGTGGGTGAGTTAAGAGGAGATATCCCCCTCACCACCAGTGCTGCAATAAACAAATACCTGCTCTATAGACATCAGTCTATGGGGAGTTATTTCCAGCCTATCTTTCATCAAAATGTTTTTTTCACAGCCGTTACTTTTGTGACCAACTGTGTCCTTTCTCAGCCTTTAAGAAAATATGACTCTTTACATTAATCACTGATTTATGCCATAATAAAATTGTGCTTTTTTTTCCAGTTCTGTCACCCTGATTTTGATTTCTTCAAGAATCATTTTATAACAGGGCAGCTGTCTTTATTCCCTATCTTCTTCCCTGTGAAAACTAAATTTCCCATCTGTTCCACTGCCTTTTTAGCAGTTCATAATTGACGTTTGTCATGTGTAAACTACAAGAGCTAGAGACGAATCCATTTGTAAGGTGCACTACCACTGGCATTTCAGATAAATTCACTTTGTAGAAAGCTAATTTTGTCCTTAATCCCATTTTTCTCACTTGAGGATGAAGGACTATGTTGTGTTCTAAAACAGTGAGGGATGAGAAAAAATATAATCTTTGTCATTTTTGTAGTGCTAACCACTAATTTTGGATCTGAATATAACCTTTCAACAGGGTTTGGAGTTTGTTTTCCCAAGTAACCATTGCAGGTGATGAGGCCCTGCTCTCCTGGAGATGGCTAAACACCTGCCTGCCTATGGGAAGCAGGGAATTAATGCCTTGTTTTTCTTTGCTTGTGTGAATGGCTTTTGCTTTCCCCATTAAACTGTGTCTATCTCAAACCCATGAGTTTTCTAGCTTTTACGCTTCCAATTCTCTCCCCCGTCCTGTTGGAGAGGGAGTGACTGAGTGGTGCTTGAATGCTGGCTGGCCTTAAACCACAACATCAAGTGATGTAATTATTTGTCAAACTGAACTACTATATATCCTTAAACTGTACTCTGAAAATGCAATATTTGGCCTTAAGAGTGTCTTTAAATCCTAGCCATTAACCATTGCTGTTGGAATTCTTGTACAGGCAATGTCTTGAGCACTGCTGCCCTGTACATTTTCTGGCACTGCAATAAACTAGCACTTAGAGTTACACAAAACAACGAAAACATATCTCACTACAGCTACATTACTGCAACAACTTTTGAAATGTCCATGCAAAGAGAGTCATAAAAGCTATTTAGCAGTATTATTGCAGCCATACATTGAGCTGATAATGAGGCTCACTGATTCTGGACATCACACCAACGCATGCTTAGATGTGTTAACCTGATAAACAAGACACAAAGGGAAAGAAAAAAAGGGTGGGTACTTGGCTCAGAGAGGTGAAGCCTGCTGCTCAAACTCATGGTGTAAATCAGTGACATAAACAAGAATAATTCTCAGATCTCTGGAGCCTTTCACCACTGGACCACTGAGTGTTAAAGACTGAGGTCTGACCTCATGGCATACTGCAAGACAGATAAAAGGAAGCTTTGCTTTTGTGGGTTTGTGATCGACTCCAGCACTGTGGCTAAAAATAAAACAGCACTCTCAAAGAACAATTATCTTGTTGACATAGGAGTTACAAAGTACAGTAATCTGTGTAAGTAATTTTAAGTTTAGTTAGTACAAAGGCTAGCTAAATTGAAACAACCAAAAAAATGCCAGTACTAGTACTGGTTCATTTTGAAAACTATTTACTGAGCAATCACTTCCATGAGACGCTGTGCTCTTAAACATAAATACAGGACTTCTTAAGTCCTGTCTAATCCAAACAACTAAGCAGACAAAGAGAGGCAAACAGTGTGGTCTCCTGTCCCACTTCTCATCCTGAATTCTGAGCTACAAGAAGTGTGGGAATAAGTCAAGCTCCTAAACCCAAAGCTCTCCCCATCCCTCCCCTCCTTTCAAGAACCCAAGCAGCACCACAAGATGCAAAAACTTCTTAACTGAATTAATCAAGAAAGCTCTAATCCAATGGCTACAGCAGTCACGTGGCTGCAGCTCCCCCATTCTTGGCTGGATCACTGACCTGGGAAGTGATTGCCAGACTTTCCTACAGCCATGGTGCCTACCAGAAGGGCATCCTGATTTTTCATGATTTCTAGGAAAAGCTGCAGGTTTTTTTTATTACCATATCACTTATCCTAATGGTTTTAACCCAAATGTTTGAGACACTTTTGACATACCGCCCCTTCACACACTATCACCATTTTGCAGTGGAGTTTTGAGCATTTTTGGAAAACTTCTGTTAAAAAAAATCAAATTGGAATTGATGCGGCCATCAAAGCAGGTTGTCCTAAAACAACTGAATTTTACATAAAGCCACAGAGTACTGACACTACGTAAATGAAAATAAATTGTTTTTTGAAAATGAAAATGTCATCTTTTTACAGACATAGCATATTAAAATAGGGTTGGGGGTTTTTTTATTTATTTAATTGATAGTTAAAACTTCCCACCAAACAAAAGCCAGTATCACAACCTTTTGTAAGTAACAGGTAACCCTTGAGCAAGACCAAGTCTGGACATTTGGTGTCCAGAACAATGCAAAAATACTTCTTACCACCCTTAAAGTGCTTCATAGCTTTTACAAGGCATTAGAGAAACTTCAGTCTGGGCTTGTATGGCTGCTTCTCTCCCAAATCTTGTCACGTGTTGTAACAGCTGCATCCCTTCTTTTCTACCTTTTGTGACATATGCTCTTTCCATGATTGACTGCAAACCCTCCTGCAATTTATCTTTTCAAGAGAATCATACAGAACATGGAAAAATAACAGTAAGGAAGCAACATAATTTACAGTACTTTTCATGAAGTGACACTTAGCATTCCTTCTCTCCCACATAACATAATTTCATTTTGGCTACTCTGTAACCTTATGGAACATTTTGAAGGTCAAATGCAATCAAACTTCCCCAAAATCCCCCTTAAGCTCCGAAGAAAAGCCAGAGAAGTAGGAACTGAGGCAAAGCTCTGTTTTTCCAAAGAGTATAAAGTGATTGTAGAGAAGGTATAAAACAGTACTCAGTTTCTAAATTAACATAAAAAAGGCTGAGCAAAGAGAATCAGGTCTCTCAGGATTTTTTGTAATACCATCAGCTGCTGTTAATACCTGCTCAAAACTGCTCTGGTGATNTATATATATACACATATACACCATATTGCTTCCAGCCACATCCTCATTACTATTTACATAATATTTTTTTTTTACCTTCATGCACATAACCGTATTACTCTCCCAATCCCAGCCTGTCACTGAAGAAAACAGGAAAGAAATTGTGGCAATGGCACAGGCTATTACACTTAACATTCTAATCCACTGCACCAGAAATGGCAGATTCCAGATATGATGCCAAAACTTAATCTGCCTGAACTATATGCAGCACTTCTAAGAAGATTAAAATATTTCATGACATTTCCTTTGACAGGACCTCATGTACATTTGGACTTTGTTTTCCACTTCCGATGACATAAATTATAATTATGGGAAGCTAATAAATTTACATACTCTATCTAAAATGAATAATAAACTCACCTTGAATATTGTGTGCAGTTTCAGTCACAATCAGAATATATTCAGTCTGATTATAAGAATGATATTAAACTACTAGAGAGCATCCAAAGGAGGGCAACAAAGATGGTGAAGGGACTTGAGGGGAAGCCGTATGAGGAGCAGCTGAGGTCACTTGGTCTGTTCAGCCTGGAGGAGACTGAAGGGAGACCTCATTGCGGTTAGAGCTTCCTTGTGAGGGGAAGAGAAAGAGCAGACACTGATCTCTTTTTTGGGGTGACCAGTGACAGGACCTGAGGAAAGGGCCTGAAGTTGTGTCAGGGGGAATTTAGGTTGGGTATCAGGAAAAGGTTTTTCACTCAGGGTGGTGCGGGTGGTTGGGCACTGGAACAGGCTCCCCCAGGGAAGTGGTTACAGCACCAGCCTGACAGAGTTCNATCAGGTCTCTCAGGATTTTTTGTAATACCATCAGCTGCTGTTAATACCTGCTCAAAACTGCTCTGGTGATTAACAACAACAACAAAAAAACCAACAAAGAAAACCAAAACCAAACAAAACCAAAAATCCAGAAAACCCCACCAACTGGCATTTTAAACCCCTCCATGAATAAGAAATACAAAACAGGACAAAGTTAGGGTTGCCAGACTCTAAGTTCAAAAAGTTATATATATATATATATATATATATACACATATACACCATATTGCTTCCAGCCACATCCTCATTACTATTTACATAATATTTTTTTTTTACCTTCATGCACATAACCGTATTACTCTCCCAATCCCAGCCTGTCACTGAAGAAAACAGGAAAGAAATTGTGGCAATGGCACAGGCTATTACACTTAACATTCTAATCCACTGCACCAGAAATGGCAGATTCCAGATATGATGCCAAAACTTAATCTGCCTGAACTATATGCAGCACTTCTAAGAAGATTAAAATATTTCATGACATTTCCTTTGACAGGACCTCATGTACATTTGGACTTTGTTTTCCACTTCCGATGACATAAATTATAATTATGGGAAGCTAATAAATTTACATACTCTATCTAAAATGAATAATAAACTCACCTTGAATATTGTGTGCAGTTTCAGTCACAATCAGAATATATTCAGTCTGATTATAAGAATGATATTAAACTACTAGAGAGCATCCAAAGGAGGGCAACAAAGATGGTGAAGGGACTTGAGGGGAAGCCGTATGTGGAGCAGCTGAGGTCACTTGGTCTGTTCAGCCTGGAGGAGACTGAAGGGAGACCTCATTGCGGTTAGAGCTTCCTTGTGAGGGGAAGAGAAAGAGCAGACACTGATCTCTTTTTTGGGGTGACCAGTGACAGGACCTGAGGAAAGGGCCTGAAGTTGTGTCAGGGGGAATTTAGGTTGGGTATCAGGAAAAGGTTTTTCACTCAGGGTGGTGCGGGTGGTTGGGCACTGGAACAGGCTCCCCCAGGGAAGTGGTTACAGCACCAGCCTGACAGAGTTCAAGAGCGTTTGGACAATGCTCTCAGGCACATGGTGTGACGCTTGGGGATGTTCTGTGCAGGGCCAGGAGTGGGACTCAATGACCCTTGTGGGACCCTTCCAATTCAGCATATCCTGTGATTCTGTGGTTCTGTTACAGATCACTGGCACCCCATGTATGATGTGAATGAAAAGAGGTGCTAGAACTATAACATGCACACATTTGAACAGTTGCCAAAGGAGTTATTTGCTAAGCCATCTCAGGTTGTTTCAGGAAAAACGTGACCTTGTTCCACTCTACACAAAGCGAGAAAGAATTCAGGACTGACAAGTGCAGCCATAAAGCCTCTCCCCACAAGAAAACTGCGTCAGCTCTGTTTCCTTGGTTTTGGGGTACTGCTGCCTTCCAGCATCCAAGCTGTTCAACTCAATGCATGCTTTTATCTTTATTCTACAACCAGAGTATCCAGAAGTCTGCTTTTTTCTTTTAGAAAAAGGTGATTCTCAAGGACTCAGATTTGGAGATTATTTAAAACCCAAAAACATTACGACATAATGTATTATCAGGCCTGCAATGAAATTATCACAATCTAGCTAAACTGAGAAGTATGAGGAGAAATTGGTTTGGTTTTACTTCTGTACTGACAAAATTAAGTCAAGCGCATGGTCTCAGGTCCTGACATTCTGACCCTCTTAATTCTCATTTGAATGAAAATTCTTAGAGGCTTAGGATTCACTTTCCCTTTTTTTGCACATACTTATCCATTTCTGTGCCAAATCACACATTTCAGTAAATCAGCTGTTCCCAGGAGAGCAAAATCCAGAAGGGAAAACAAGGGGACAATGGAATGTGGGTGACCTGTATAGGTAAAATCACAAAAGTAGCACCGCATTAGGAGCTGGTTTGCAAGTCTTGCACACCTTTGGAAAAGCTGGGACAGCTCACCCTGTCCCAAGTCCCACTGAATGAAAACAGAAGTCAATTTCCAAACTCAACAAACATTCAGTATATTTCCCTTATATTCAACCCTAATTTTGTTTAAATCTATAGTTTAAAAAAAGAAAAATTGCCTACAGCTAGGAAAATAAGAACAGGAAGGGCCTCATATGAATCTCCTTTGTCACAGTTTTGGCTCCGTCCCATGGTCAAATGACCTACCTTTCTCATTCCTTCTAAATGCCTTCTACATCACCTGGCTTCATATGGGCACAGCTGTTTTCGTTTGTAATTTTGATTATTTTCATTCTCTACAATTCATATCAATAACAAAAATGTGGGCAAAATATGTTCCCTGTAACCACCCTCATGCTGCTTATTGGGAAAACACTCAAGCATATAATACACATTTTAAAAGTACACTTTTTTCTGTAATCTTCCAAGAGAACCACTGGAACTAATCTTATCCCAAAGAAGAGAATAAAGCCTGTGTGAGATCACTTCAGGCTCCACAAATATCAAAGAGAATAAACCAGGAAGTGAAACAGATACAGTATTTGTAATTCCATTATTGAGAGGCAGAGAGGAAAGATTTAAATAATTTATTTTTCTTTTCACACTGGAAAAAATAAGCATGGCAACAAAGCCCTATTTAAGATATCCTGGAAAATACAAAGACCATTTAGTAAAGTACAGTTATAGCCATGAAATTATACTCGAGTTACTTTTGTGCCCTTAAAAGCAATTAGTTCTCTAAAGCCATTAGCTCTTACCATTTTAAAGGACCTCTTATTTAGGCCCATAACCCTGTTACTTGCAAATATAAGGCTTACAGCACAATTCAGTAATTTTGTTTATGCTTGAAGGGAATTGGCACGCATTCAAAGGCAATTTATTACAATATAGTCCTTACATTCAGAATAAATTGTGAATTAATTTTTATGAGCATTCCCAAACAAGGAAATTCATGCAGGAATCTAAAGATGTTTTGTAAGGAAACCACTTTTATTGTCTAAACAAACCACCAACAAAGACCCAGTAAGACAAAGCAGATAAAACTGGTCTCAGAGAAGCTGGACAAGAGAGGGAGAGGAGGAAGCAGGAAGGGCTGAGGAGCGCAGCATGAGCAAGGTGGGCCAGCACTCAAGGATTCTGAGGGATACAGGTCTGCTTGGAAGCAAAACATCAGAGAGATGCTTAACAGCAAGGGGATAAGAAAGAGGGAGGCCTCAAGGATGCTGCAAGGAATGGACCATCTGGGTTTAGTTCAGGCTCAGCATACGGAAAGCGGCATCTGCAAACAGCTTCAAAAGTGGTGGCTGGGATTTCACCTACGGCCAGAGGAGCTAACACACAATGCTGTACATGCCTCTGCACATGAGGAAAACCTGCTCTGAGAAATCCCTTTAATAGGAGGCAGGTAGGGCATGCCACAGCAGGAGCAAAGGGCAGTGCAGATGTGCCCCGATCCAGCTGTTTCCTCCACACCCCTCCCCACAGACGCACTGCACAAAGAGGGCAGCAGAGAAGCCCATTCCTACCTCAGCAAAAGAGGCTGAAAAGTGCACCCAGTGGCAATCCTAACTTTTTATCTTTCAGGGCAACCGCTAAAGCTGTGAGTCTTTGCAATTCTCCTTCCTTATCAAATTCCTTCTTCTAAGCAAATATTCCTGGGAAATATCTGTTCCAGGGCTGCAACAGCTGAACTGTCTGCGGAAGAGTACTGCAGACCCGTGCCAATCTGTGCTCGCTTACCTATGCTAACGAGCACTTCCAAAGGTTTCTTGTCCTATGACCAAGCAAGGAACTCACAAAACAAAACAAAATTACAATAACATACTCCTTCCCTCCTCATTTTTCTTGGGTAGTTCATAAATGTCAGTAGGCAACCAAGCAAGCAGGAAGCAGCTCAGGATCACAGATTTTCTTTTTCTCTCTCACCTTTTGTTGCTACACCTCTTTTCTGAACATCAGCAAGAAAGGGCATAAATTTTTTTCAACCAAGGCCCCTGCAAAGTTTTGCTGGTACTTGTATGCATAGGTATGTCCCTTCACCTACAAATCAAAAATACAGATGTAGAGCTACCAGTCTGAATATAAAGATGTGTTCGTGTGCAAATTTGGAAGGTAGCCTACCACAGGGTTCACTACTGTGCTACCTGTCCACAAGCTATGAGCTCCAGGACTTGAATACAAAACCAAAACTTCAGTGAAAAGGATTTGAAAGTGCTTTTGTTTTGTTTCAGAAGAGGGACAGGAGGGGAAAGAGAACATAATACAAACCAAACAAAAGAGGAAAAAAAGACATGAAATGAACACTGGAAATTAAGAAAAAAATAAACAAAACATGCAAATTAAATATCAATCATTTAACAGAAACAATCATTCAAAATGAAAAACAAACCCTAAAAAACCCATCTCATATGTATTTTATTATTATTTTATCATAGTTTCATACATGTAGTCCTTGTTTCTCATTTCCACTACCAGCATTCCACTTTTTTGCTCTTTACTCTTAAATGTGATTTTTTTTTTGGTGTCAGTAGTCTCCATTCCAGGTGGGTACCTAGGTAGAGAGTGTATGAAAACTTAATATCGTAAGAGGAGACTGCTCTCATATTTTAAGGCAGCAAGAGGGATTGTACATGTCTGGTCAGAAAGAGAAATATGACAGTCACTACTTGCTCTGCAGCTGAAAAGAAGAAGTACTGCTAGTAAAACGACAAAAAAAGAAAAAGAAAATTGAGAGCACTCTTACCAACTTTGCTTTAAATTACACTCATCAAAGAGGATGCAGACAGAGTCTGCAAGAATTCTGGTATTTCTATATTAAACACAGGTAGTTAAAAAAAAAAAGCCTGTTTTTAGATTTGCAAATTATCTAGTTGATGTCTCTTAATACAAATTATTTAGGAAAATTCTTTGTTTTCCTCCCTAACCAACATGCCTTTATTTACCAACATCTTAAAAACATGAAAGATATTGGTTTCTAAGTTAACATGCAGGGCCCTACATGGTTTTTCAGCTGATAACACTTTCCATGACGATTGTTCTAAAAAAAAAATCAGTCTATTTTGAAAGAAATTGATCAGTTATGTGAAACACCATGAATCTGGCTTTTCAACACCATTGTATCACTAATATTAGCCATAACTCTTACTCTGCATTCCCAAACAAAATACTTCAGTGGAGGGCTAACTGCCAGCAAAAAATGCAAGTAAAAATGACATTGTACTCTTAACTTTCTCCATGAATCTAGAGGTTCTATCCTCACCTTTAACTTCAGACATAGTCCTTTGCATAAGCAGGGCAAAAATAGCACCTATTTGTAATACTAAGTAGCTACAATCACAGATCCCAGTAATAATCAAGGAAAATGAAATACAATACTTCACATATAGCACATTAAACCTGAAGTAAGGCACAATCCATATGCAGCTGCTTCTATAAATACAAATTCATATTTTCTTTTGCCATATGTACACACACAGTGTACAGAAAAACAAGAGCAATGTTAAAGCACTCATGAGTATTGCTATCCATGATTTTTAGTTACAGGACCAAGCTCCTCATGCTGGACAGCTGTACTTCCCATTATGAGACACATCCACAAATGAATACCATATGTTCTTATACGATATAATACGTACACAGGGAAATAAAAAACATTTGCTGCCTGCAATATTAAGTCATATATGAAAACTCCATTTCAGTTCATTGAAAACATCGTATCATGACAGTGACCTAAGCCTGCAGTTTGGGGGAAAGGGCAGGGAGTGGGTGGGTGGAGGAAGGGAAGGCACCCTGAATGGGCCTGACCTTGGTGCAGACAGCACAGACATTTCCGGGCAGTGAAGGGAACCAGGTGTGAGGCAAACCAGAGCAGAAGCTGCAGGGTGCCTCATGAGTCCTTCACTCCCTGTTTCCCAGCTGCACTGCCTGAACATTCTGTCCTGTCCTCAGCCCTCATGACACCTCACCACATTGGGCAGCACCCTGCTGGCTTTCCAGCACTGAAGTGAGCACCCATACACCCTAAAAATTAGGGAACCAGTACATAGCAACAGCGAAGGGAGGTGATGAGGGGACTGAACATCTCTGGGCCAGAGTTGAGTGACAAATACATCCTCTGAGCTCAGGCAGGGTGACACAGTTAAGTCCTTTCCTACCAGAGATATTAAAGTAAACTCCTTTTTAATACTGTCTGAACTGAAAATGCACACTTGCAGTCTTAAAATTTTATGTGGATACAAGAAATATTTGATCATACAAGTAGCCAATTCTATCTCACAGGATAAAGAATAATTCCTTCGCCAAAATAAAGCACCTGGACAAAGTCATTTGCAAAAAACTATAGAAGTGCTGACAGACTGACACAGAAAGGGAATCACATGCTTGTCAGCATGAAAATGGTTTAAAACCTACAATGAAAGTCAACAGAGCAATAGCAATTGATGTAGAAACTCTGTAACAGGAAATTTACAACACATTTTAACATAAAGATGAAAAGGAGACTTTCAAAGAAGGAAAAATGCCCATATACCTAAATTATACTATTTTCTCAAGTCTCAGTTCTCTAAATGCAAAACTGGTGTGTGTACTTTACAGCTTCTGCCACCCTTGTTGAGTGCTTGCACCAGACGTGCTCTAATCTCCTTCACTTTTGAAGGTTAGGAAGGTCCAGTGAAGGATTTAGGGATATTTTCATTGACTGTGCCCTCTAGGCAACTGACTTAATTTTCCTTTTTTGTTGTCTCATGGCACCTCACTGGGAAGTAAATCAGTTAGAATTATTTGTACAATGCCCTCTCAGAATAAATATGACCTTTACTACCACTACTACATGTACACTACTGTTTTAAACAATGACATAATGAAGCTGCCTCTTCACCAAGAGTGCCAAAGCAGTGCTTTGGCTCCAGTTCCTTCTTTGCCACACAAGCTTCACTCCTGTGCAACCTCAGAGTGCCCCAGGGGGTGCCCCCAAGCACAACACCTCCAGGTCACCTCACCTCACGTAAGGCCAACGCTTCTCAGAGCAGCCTAAATCCATACCCCAACCAACCATGTGCCAGACCCTGGGATCTCCCCATCCTTACCAGCAGGCTGCACCACCTCAGCACAAGCAGTAAGGCAGCCAGCCTGTTGTACATCCAGTCCAATCCAGGGGAAGGGCAAAGGTGTCTCTTTACTAGGAGATTAAATGGGAAATTGCTACCAGGACTCGCAGAGAATCTCGTGGTAACATTGAGCAGAGCCAACTAAACGTACAACTGAATCATGCCACCAGCCCAGTGCAAAAGTTAACTCTCTGAGGCTACAGCAGAGAATAATTCTTTATTCAGAGATAATGATGGGTCTACATCCATGGAAACAGCATCAGCATCACCTCAGCACTGCACCTCCAGCCAACAGCTAGGTTTTCTTCCCCCAGCAGACACCCAAAGTAACACAGTCATCTTTTGAGTAGTTAAGCTACTTCCCAAAAAATATTGCTCATTAATCTTGACACAGCAGAAGACTTGAATTCCCAGAACTGTACAAAGGAATTGGGATGGACCTTGTAATTAGCTTTTTCTTAATCCCATTTAATCCCAGAGGTAATTAGTATCCTAATGCATCCTATTGCAAGGCATCCTTTAAGGGAACCAGAGTATACAGGGTCAAATCTGTCCACTAGCCTGCCACAACTGGATATGCCAGGCACCTTGCCCTTCCAAACTATCAAGCCAGAAAATCAGAGGCCAGCAGACCCTGGTGTACCTGACTGAAGGAACATGCAAGACGTGGTCCTCACATCTCCTTAACTTTAACAATTTCCTCAGTCTTATGAAGAGCTCACTCAGGCAGATAACAAGCAGGCAAACTCCCACCTGCACAGCAGCAGCAGGTTGGTGACAAACATGCAAAGCAGATGCTCTGAGAAAGCAAAACCTGTGGCATGAGGGAATCCTCCATAAGGAAAAACACAAAGCAGTATCCTCTTCTGCTCTTAGGGTCACAAGCTTCCTCCTTAAGAAACTAAATAGATATGAATCTTCCTGTTAGCAGCCTGGAACAGCTGAACATCCCATGACAACTTACCGTAGTCCCACTCTCACATTCTTCTCTGATGGCAACCAGCTGGAAGCAAACTGGATGACACATGGACTCACAAAGCTTGAAAAGCTGTTGGTGATGGTGGACTTCCTGAGGTAAAACTGCCAAGCTGTTGTTTGACCCAGGCAGAATGCTATCAGTGATGGATACATCGTACTAAGGGATCAGGAAAAAGACCTGGGAAACTCATGCTCTACACCTCCAGAGCTAGTGAGATCAGCTACAGGGCAGCTCACATACCACTAAATTAAAATCTTTTTCTTGAAGATGACAAGGCATGTTGGGACTTATTTTAAGTCATTTCCTTGTTTAAAGTACTAGCAATGGTTTCTTTTGAGAGCAGCAGCTTGAAATGGGACAAAAGTTCATCTCTAGCTAGCTAACAACAAGGCACACAACCAAAGTAATAGTTAACAATAAAAATCAAACCTTTAAAATACTACAATTCCCTTACTAGTTACTGTGGAAAGTATTCATTCTACTTGCAAAAGTATCTTATGCTTTTAGGATATGTTTACGCGAAGAGTTTTAATTTTCCACCTTAAGTAAAAAAATCTAACTTCATACTAATATTTTGACTCAGATCAATTTCATCAGTCTTCAGAGGAATCTTGCTATAACTTAAACTATAGGCAAGTGACTAAAAGTTTTTAACACCAGACAGAAAATCATTCCATAAGGATGCAAAGACTATACTGGCATAATTGTATCTTTCAATTAAGAAATAAGTAATGCATCAAAATAAGAACAGTGTATCTTCCTAGTGATTTGTGCAAGATAATCTACCTGAAGAAATAAGTCTTAACTATTGAAGCTCCTCTGGATCAAAATTGAATCACATTTTTATGCTTTTTATATTTTTTTATACTTTATACATTTTTATATTTATGTGACAACTTAGAGGGTGAGAAAGAAATAGGGACTCAAAAAACCTCAGGAGACCAACATAACAGAGCACAATACAAAAGGCACCAACCTTGTCCAGAATCAGAGGCTGTGTACCTGTGTCCACACTCTCCCACACACAGGGGGGAAAAATGAAATCAGAAAGCTGAAGACCAAGGTAGGATGAAGGGAAGGTTTCTCAGCTTAGGCTCAAATTCATATGACTACAGCTACACAGCTGTCTGATGGGGTGATGCTGGTGCTGGGCTACACTCTGAGCGCAGTGCAGTGGAGATGTGCCACCACTCAGCACAGCCCAGTAATCTGTTTTCCAGGACAAAATGCAGCATTCATAAGGAAGGAATACTCCTGTTACTAGAAGATAGCCAAGAATCTGGTTCCAGGTTCCTACAAACTTTTACACACAAAGTGAGATTACAGTACTCAGTTTGAAAAAACTGTCATTTAAGGTTGCGTATGCTGGGTGCTTTGTCACCCCACTTCATCTTGTTCCATCCTGTCCCATGCCCCACCTCTCGCTGGCACAGCCCTGTGCTGACCAACAGTCTGGCTCCAGATGCATTTTTTCACCATAGCTAACTCTCACCTGCTAACTAACCTGATCTCACTTAGCAACTTCTGTAAAATTATACAACCAAAACTCAATTTATGCCTAATCTGAATGTCAGAGATTAAGTTTACACATATATTTGAAATTAAGAGAAATTTTAACAAGCTATACTGAGGTCTGTGTTTACTGAGATCTATATCAAATAATTCTGAGCAAAACTATGTAAGTTAATGTTTTCCTTATACTCCCTAATACAGGATGACAAACCTTTCTGAAATGATCTCAAAAACTCAAGAAAGACCAAAAAAACCTAAACACTGTGACAAATCACATGAATTTTAATACCATACATCTTCATAAGCTGTTTTCTATTTTCAAGTCCAAAGTGTCAAATACCAGCTTTCACAGCATGAAGCTCATCATTTCCCATAAACTTTCATAAGCAGCTCCTACTTACTAGGAGAAAAATAGATTCTGTTAGTTTGTTCTTGTATGTGCCATCCACAGTAAGGATTTCAAACAAATACAGTTCCTTTCTTAGCTTTCACCTCAAAGGAGAACAAGCATCACAGTGTAAATACCCTTTTCAGAAAAGGGAAGACAGGCACTGGACAGATGCTTGGACATTTTCATTAGTAGATAGTATTATCAATTATTTATATTTGTAAAATGTCTTGGATATTTAATACCTTAGTCTTTTTTACTCTTAAACCAGAAAATATTACTGAAATTCAAAGTTAGGTTGTATTTCCTATAGGAAATCATGCAAGCTATTCTGATTATACTTCTCATTCCCAATACTGTTTTCATGCACTACCTTGGGCACTAAGAAACCAAAGCAATCTCTCTAGTGCAAAGTTCAGAGCAAAGAAAGGTGTGTTTAAACAAAGCACAGATCAGCAAGCTTTTAAGAGCTTATCAGTGGATGACCAACCATAATTTAGAAACCACACTTTTATTTACCTCATTAGAGTCTGTGCGAATCCAAGCTGGGCTTTTGTTTCTTTTGGTGAGGCAGGCTGCATGGTGACACCAGCAGCTCTGCAGGAGGAGTGCAGGTGTTCCCTGCAGTGCAACACGCCTGGATTCCAAGGATCTGTTCTCACATCAGAGCCTGCCTTTTGCAGGTAGAGGCCGTACATATGACTGAACCACTGAACAGCATGAGTCAGGACTAAATGAGCTGAAGATGAAGCTTACACGAGCTTTAGACTGGTTGTTAAAGGACAAGTTGTACCTGAACTGACTCAAAACCTGCCAGTACAAAGTTAAGCCATCAAATATCTTTTCAACAAAACTGAACTAATGGAGCTAAATTATTTCAGACGAGCCTCTCACAGGATGTGGCCATAGCCACTACTAGGACTCATAAAAATGAGTTAACTTGTCAAATCACATCCCCACAGTGATCACATTAAACTGGCACAGATGTAGGCTACTGCCAGAGGATTCTGTCAAACCCTCCTTTCCTGGGAGTTTCCTTCACTCCCCTTGTGCCAACACCATCACTAATGCAGTAACTTGCTGAGTTAGATTAAGGAACTAATCTGCCCAAAAACAACACTTGCAAAAAATATTGCTTTCAGTTGAATTTTTTGTTAATCCAGCTCAACCTAATTCAGTCAACTCAGAAATGCCAATGTCAGGGTAATAAAAATATTAGGAAGGTGTAAGTGAGAGATGGAAAGAAACTCTGAGTGGTGTTCCCCATTCTTTTCAGCACCCATTTATCTCAGCCTACTATGACCATGACCTGCACCCACCATCACTGCACATCAAAACTTCTGCTGGTTCAGAACAAGCCTTAGGAAACACTCTGAGAGGAAAAAAAAAAGTTTCATCAAATATTATCTCTTTTCAACAGAACATGAAGATATTCCTCAAGTCTACCTGAAATACAGGCTTCTCAGGAGAAGATAACACAGGCAAGCCACCCAAATGAGTTTAGGACATTAAAACCCACCCTCTGGATTATAATATGGAGATATAATGATGCCGGTGATCACTCCCACAATGTGCCAGCCACTAAGAGGATAATTATCAGCATTCCCTTATCTAGCTGTGGCAAAGACAAGCAGGCTGAGAGGCTTCAGAAGCTACACTACAGAACTGTAGTACCTCTCATCCTCTTAGCAACTGCTGAGACAGAAAGCATCTTCCACTGTGGTAACCATAGCTCTGCTGTCCAGCTGTGACTGGCCACTGAGACACACCTCTGTGTGTGTGACAGCAGTGACAGAGCTTCCTCTCTGTTCAATAGCCAAAGCTTCTTGTTCCAAGCCTCTTGCTTTGTACCTGGAATCACAGACTCTTAACTACAGCTATAACCATAATTATTACATGAATTCTTGAGCTACCTCAAGCCTACAAGAATTTTTGCTTTATTTGTGCAGTTAAAATTTAACCTTGCACTTTCTTAATCCAGAGAAAAGCTCCCTTTTATCTCTGGATATAGTATACTCCTGGACCTTGCTGTTGTATTATATTAAAGACAAAGAATTTCTAATAGAGATGATACTTCATCAGTGCCCTTCAGTCCCAACATTGTTCTAACAATTACATAAAAATCTGCTAAAAACCATCAACTGATTAAAACCACTAAAAATTGAGCAATGTACCTTACTAAACATATATTGCTAAACATTGACCAAACAATTCTCACACTTCATCCTAATTATTTTCCTTTCTTTTTAAATAAGGGATATGAATTCAAAATATCTGACTTCCCAAAGCCAGAGTAAAAGTTGTTGGGGTGGTTTAGGGACTGCTGGACTGGAAGAAAAAGGAGTTAGAGGACTGATAAATTTAAATTCGTACTGATGCTAACTCAAGCAAAAGTGCTAACTGTTCTGCTGCAGTTGGGCAGTGAGTATTCATTACAAGGTATTTATTTATTTGTTGCAGACAACGCTCTTCTTACTTTGTTGCTTTCTCTTCTTACTTTGTTGCTTTCTCATGTACGCTGTACCTTCAACCACTATTCTAAGTATGCTAAAAACATTCAGATTTGCTCCTCCTCAAATACTTCCCTGCGAATACTTCACCCCAAATGGTTTTAAGCTCCCCAAGCATACTGGGGGCCCTGTGGAGGAAACGTTTTTAACAAAATTTTGTTGTCATCTTTTGGCCTAAGAAGCCTCCCTAGGAAAGAAGGCTGTTGTAGAAAGATGACAGATAAAACATCTGAAATTATCAATAAATCATTTCTAGTCTAACAAGATTGGGATGCTTTATCAGGGAGGGCAGGGAACAGTCACAGAATAAGAGAGAATACTGAGCAGCTTACCCTCACATGAAAATATGATCAGGTACATAACTATATCTGTGCATGCTTTTATTCTGCTGTAATACAAGACAGCTAGGCCAAAACAATAACCAAAGAATAAGTTCATAGCTTCAACTTTTTTGGGAGTGCAGAGGTGCTCATCCCTTACACTGCTCACAATATCGTCAGAAACATACCTCAGAAAATGATGGCTAAAATTGTACTTAAGGAATGAATCAAGTCTGTGTATTNTTTTTTGCCTATTTGGCTGTAGGTATTTAAATTCTCTGCCTGAACATCATTATTTTGAAACCACGACTCCAAGGCTGAGGCGGGTTCATTGCAAAACCAGCAGCCCTCGCAAAATAGCCTGTTGGCACATTGCAAGTACTCAAAGCTTATGGGCAGGGTATTTTTCTTCCCCTGGCAAAGCAGATTTACTGAGGAGTCTGGAATGACAGTCAGTGAGTCATGCATAGCCTAATCTGCAACACCACTCACAGCAGGGACCTCACTGTATCACTTACTGTAATTAGGGCCTCCCTTCAGCTGTAGTGTTTCAGAGACAAAAAAAACGAAGGTGCACTTTTAGTTAACTCCAGTGAAAAAAAGCACCAACAATAGAGAAGAGTGCTGGCACTGCAAATGTTACCCAAACATGTAAGAGTAACCTTTTAAAGCCTTACAGCTTTCAGGTCCTGCTTCACTAGTACCAGTTATAAAACAAGAGTAAAATATTGGCAATAATAATAGTTTATAACATTTTAAACCTAGTGCCAATATCAGCAGACTCAAAATGCCATCAGTCTTCCTTAAAAAAAAATTTTAACAATTCTGCTCATCAAAGAGAAAGAACTTAGAGAAACAATTAACTATTCCACTATGCCACACTTAGAACGCTGGAGTTCAGATTTACACAGCTCTTCTGGCACTTTGCTGACCAGTTCCATTCCAGTTTTGCATAAAGTCTACAAGTTTATAACAGCACATCTGGTAATATATTGCATTATGCTCAGTATCATCCAGATTTGTACACACGCAAGCAAAAAAGAGAAAGCCCATAATTAAAATATACAAAAGGCCTTTAAGTTTCCCATTCCTAGTAGTTAGACAACCATGACATCTCATACTCTGTATGTTACTGAAATAAAAATGAAAGCCTGTATACAGGCCCTGATTTCCCTCTTTTATGATATGTCGCTCTACTGATTGAGCAGAGTTACTCCTGTTTGTATCTATTTAACGGTTTGTCTGACACAAAATATAACTCAATAGATTGTTTGCCCTGATAGTGAAGGACATTAAATCAAATCTACACCCACAACATAAAATCATCTAAGTCACCTACAGAACTGGACTTGTTGAAATAACGTTTTATCATCCTGACAGATGCTGATGGATGTCTAAGTGCAAGAAACAGTGACCATGTCTGCACAATGAGGACTGCACTGAAAGAGCTTCAGCAGATCTAGGGCTCAAAAATGACATGCAAATTGAAAGCAGTTTCACCAAGATTCTCAGAAAAACAAGATTAAATGACTGCAGTATACACAATTGGCTAAAGTGGTAATCTGCAGCAAGGAAGTGATTTTACCTGTATTGGTGACACTCACAAGACTAACACTGAAGTACTGCATGTAATTCATGCTGGGGGGTGAAGGAGAAGCAAAGCAGGAGGGCAAATGTAAAGATGGGTGCTAAAATGATGAAGAAAAGTGTCACAAAAAAAGATTTTCAGACTGAAGAAACAAAGGCTCAAAGAGAATCATTTGCTCCACCCACCAAGATAAAATCGAGTGGAAAGCCGACCATAGGTAACAGGCACTAGGAGGGCTTTTTAATCAGTTGGCATGACGTAGCAAGAACCAAAGGCAGGAGCAAGATAAATTCAAAACAGAAATAAGGTGCAAACTGGAAGATGGGGAACCCCATGAAGCAGGAATCCAGAATCAAGGAAACAGGAAATGTTGGGATACCACATCTTGCGGTCAGTAGATCAAGTTACTGGGATTAATACATCAGTAACCGAGCGACACATTAGGGGCTGCTACATAGTCCATACTTACACATACAGGAAGTACAAAAGACACAAAAGCAATTCCAAATAAAGCAACTTCATGCCTTGTTGCCTGTCAGCACTACCTGAAGATGTTGGTAAGCACTGGACAATGAACTTCGTTTAAATTGGGAGGCAAACCCAGGGCAGGAAAGATCTTTCTAATGCAGTCAGATGAAGACTGTGCTCATGCAAAACTGTAGCAGATAAAAAGACTGTGATGGTTTTGTAAAGTCAGCTGTAGTGGGATAGATCTTTGCTCTGCAGATAGTTCTTTCTGCTTTTATAGAAAAAAAGCAACACATGGAAGGTACTGAGCTGAGCCATCCATATACTAGCATCATGAAAGGTTACAGGGGTTAGGAACAACAAATGCTGTGATGACAGGGGCAGGGACCTGGAATCCCTTCTGTACAAGCAGATTGCAAATGAAATTGCAAAATGCTCCACCAACTTAAGGTGGTTGTGAGTCATCAGCTTGTGAGTATGCTGCTTGTACACTGAGCATTATATGTATCCCTCACAGTACTTTACTCCTTTATACTGGATTTCACTGGTTTTCAATTCCAAGAGTGAGTCACTGGTAGGAAAAGAAGGGGAAAGGAATGAAAACTTTTCTCTGAAATAAAGGAGATGGAAAATGACCTTGGAAAAAGGCATGATTTTGCTCTTACTACTAGATTTCTTCTTGGCTTAAGATATAAACCATTAAGACTTCAGATTAAACTGAGCAAACATTTGAACAAAGAATCAGGCAGATTATTCCAGTAAGGAAAGAATAAACTCCACTTGCATGGTTGATCTGCAATGTCTATTATGGTCAATGTTTGAAAAAAGCATATCTTGTGGGCAATTCACAGAAGTCTGTTATTTCTCCATGCTCAAAGGACATCTGTAATTTGAGTTTCTTTCTAAAAGATCAAACAGCAAGTGAGTGATTTAGACCACAGCTGTCTGTAGAAAACACCAAATATTTTATGTCCCTTGCTCGTCTCCAAAGTTGAACACATGCTACCACTACTAAGTCTGTGAAGCCCATATTTACAAAGATATATAGAATTAAATACTTTTGTTTATGCAGACTTATACACTAACCCACAAAAAGGGGCACTTCTCTACAGCAGAACCCAACTGAGACTGCCTGGTTTCACTGCCACACAGACCCAAGCTTCAGCTGGTATCTCCCAGAGTCAGGTGGATTCAGTAACAAAGCAGGACAGTGAAGCTCAAGGGCTGCAGGCCCTGAATAGCAGGTGCCACTTGAAAGAGGAAACCTGAGGTGGCAGCAATCCTCTTTCTTACAACACTCTTTTCCAGAACTGGCCCGGGGGTTTTGCTCCATCTCAGGGAAACTCAACTCATTGTTCTCTAATCTTGCATTTAGTTTAGTATCAGCAAAATGAGTTAAATCTTGCATTTAGTTTAGTATCAGCAAACTAAATGCAAGATTTAAAAAAGGCAAAGAAGGGAGAGTGCACAGAACTGCAGAGCCTCTGAGGAGGAGCAGACATGTCCTAGGCTCCGTGAAACATTGGAGTCTTTCTTAAATTATCAGCAATGCAAAGATTTACAAGCTCTTTGGAAATATACAAAGTTACACAGGCATTGGCTTGCAAAGCGTCCAAACGGAAACTGGTCCTCCAATGTCCTTCAGTGCAGTGCACTGAAGTGGCAGCAAAAAGGCACATGCTGGTGAGCAAGCACAGTGACTCACTGGAAACAGATACAGGGAGGCTGTCACATGACAAGCTGGTGTAGCACAGGAGACAACATAGAACAACAGCATCCCAAATAGGAGAGAGGTATGGAGAGGAAAGCAACTCTACCTCCAGTGGCCAACATATTCAGAATCATTTATTTATTACTTAATTTTCAATTTAGGCTCAGCTCTTGAAAATGCCATGCAGCATATTTGCCTCATGCACTGGTATGTTGGTGCAGTTCAGTTACTTCTGCATGCACACTGCATTCATTCACTTTTATAAATCTATTCCTCATGCACTGAACACTCCAGGCTTGGTCTCAGCCTTATAATCACATTCAAAAAACATTTTTACATACATATGTTTGCATACACACACACACATTCACTCACTCTTCAGGACAGAAATAGTCCTGTAGAAGACTCTCTGGATGGCATTTCATTCCTGAGGGTAAGCCCATGCAGCCATATGAGGAGAATGTTATCTAAAACACCTACATGTGGCTAGCAAATATGACACAGGACCTGTGGTGCTTTCTGCCAAAGTAGATGGGATAAAATTCCTGAAGAACCTAAATGGCACTGGAAACCTATGCTTACAGGTTTGGATTTTTCATGTATGAGGCTGACATACTTACAGTCAGTCACTGAAACATTTTTGGACTGAAACCTATCTGATTTGCTCTTGGTTTCCCCAGCCCATATAATAACAAATGGTTCCATAGAAAGACAGAAATTATTTAAAATTTTGTGCATGGATATAATGAAGACAAGGAGATGACACCAAAATGCAAGTAGCATGACAGCCAATAGGGCATTACTGAATCTAACAGGTTAAAACTTAAAAGTAAGTGAATTAAGGCAATATGGAAAAGAGAGCTGTTATTAATATTGAATTTGATAATGTGTATCCTACCTTTTTGATTTTGCCAAGAAAGTTTTTAAATTTAATAAATATTAATAAATATTCAGGTAGACCACAGAAATCACCCACAACCAATATCCACACCATATAAAGATAATCCTTTAACTGCTACATTCCAGCAAAATAAACTTCTCTATGCAAAGACAGCAGCTCTGATGCTATTTTATGCATCACTACTGTTAAGACAATATTCCTAAATTGACAATCTTGGAAGTAATCACCCTGAGGCTGATCTAGATTTTAGCCTACTGAACCAATGGTAAGGTAAGCCTTTCCCAAAAAAGTATTTCACAGGCTCATTGTGCCTTTAAAGGGCCAAAAAAACCCCAGAACAGACAAGTAGCTCAACAATCTATTACATCAGTAAAATTTTAAGTCTTATGAAGCAAGAGCTCTCATACGCCTGAAGGAAAAAAATTGGGTAGGAAGAACAGCTCTTTCTTTCCTACGATGTCACTTTGTTTGGAGCACAGCCAACATATTGCTTTTTCCAGGAGGTACCAGTGTCACACTTCCCTCCAAAGATAAAGCAATTTCTAACATACACTGTTTTAAATGCCTATGAAAAAAATAATTCAACATAGTTTCTCTTTTAATCTTTCCAAAAGGGCTGCTTCATTACAGCTGGTACCATATTACACTGGCTTCCTAATATTCTGATCCCTGTTAAAATTTACAGAGTTTCCAAATTAGTAGGGAAATGCTAACCTAGATATTGAAAGCTGTTCTAATTATGTTAATTTTTTTTAAAGGCAAAGTAAGCTCAGTTTCACATCAGCAACAAAATACAAAATCTGTACTGCAGAACTGGTCCACTTGCATACTGTGCAAGCGAAAAGCCTAATGGAAGAAGTTATTTCCATTAAATATTTCAGAATTATATGGGTTTGGGCATTATTAGTATCATGCAGCTCTGCACATCTTGGGAATGTTGACGAAGAAGGAAAGTAGTTGGAATAACGAGGGGGAGTGGATGGGAGAGAAATTCCACAGAAATGTTACATTTCAGGAAAGTTTTGTTTGTTTGTTTCTAAAAAGACCAAAAGAGAACCAAAAGTGGCCACTCCCCTCCCTCTCTGTTCCCATGAAAAGATTCCCAATCTCTCTCACTTCAGAAGTGGGACAACACTGGGGATGCACAGCAGGAGGGAGTGGGTCAACCAGGACCATGGAGTTGAGATCCTGGTTAATAAAAACAGGAAAAACAGACCTAAGGTTCAAATTTAGAGTGGCACAGCAGAAAGGCAGAGAGGTATTTAGGATTTTAGTTTAATGAGCTAAGTGGCAAATGCGCATGGCCTGGAAAGCTGTACTACTGCTGTGGTGGAACCCAGGCAAACTAGCTGTGGGAATCCTCTGCTCTGCACAGCTGAAACATGCACATTTCTTTGCTATAATTACAGAAATGAGACCACTTTTCCCATTTATTTCTCCTTCTCTTAATCCCAAACCAGAAGAATTTGTGAAGGACTGCTATTACTTGCTTGGCAATGTCCCAGCCTACCCAGGAGGCTGTCCGCAGAAGCAGCTGCAGAGGGGCTGGAATCTCATGAGACTGCTGCTCCTAATGGTGAGGCATTAGCACAGGAGACAAGTTTCTTAAGACACAGAGAGGGATTGTGCTCATGTGTCCCGGGCCTCTAGGGGCTAAGAGTCTGCTGCTTAGAGCCATGTGTCCAGACAGATATGTGTAAAAAAAGGGGAACCAATCATAACAGTCTACAGATACAGAGATCTTTACTCAGAAGTTATCCCAAGGAGCAGGGAAAGCATTTTTTGAACTTATCTCTCCACGTCCATGGGGAGTTTGATGGGAGTTATGAGAGGCAAAGAAACACCACAAACAATAATAGAGAAGTTTTTGGATTCTGTGATTTCTTGAAAAAATATACATATTTTGTATTCCATTGGAAATGGCCAGGTCTCCAGGGCCCTTATAGGTGTAGCTAAGATGACATCAGGACTTAAGTGAGGCTGATAAATAACATTAGTCATAAGAGAAGGAAGTACCTCAATCAAAAGAGAACTTTGTGGTTCTAACATGGGGTAGGAGGTATTTCTCAGTTCAGTGCTTTGCTTTTTTGTTGTGGACTTTTGGTGTGATAGGTCACAGTTATCTTTTCTCCAGGGTGACCCATTGTACTGCCTGCTATCTTCTTTTAATCAGACTATAATTTCTTTGATCACACATGCTCTTCCTATGCACACATGGAAACAGTGTGCCAGTTTCAATTCCTTCCCAGTTTCAGCTGGCTTCTCAGCATTATTAAAAGTTCCATCTTTATCAATGGGATCTTTGTTGACAATTTCAGCAAGGAAGAGGCAAGACTGAATGGGCCATAAAGAGGAAAGTCAGTCCTTTACACAGTCCCTCTGGCCATTGCTATGGAAAAGCCACCAGTGACTTTTGCCTATATCAAACGTGCTGTGAGGCACTAGGAGGTCGTCAGCCCTCACATATGTGAAACTGGCTTCTTGCCCGTTATCAGTTTCAACGACAAATGCTTTTAAAGTTTGTCTCATTATTACCTACACCTTCGTAAAGTAGTAAAGCACAAGGAGATTATAGGAAAATCTACGCGCAGCATCCCACCGACAGCCTGATCCCAAAAACACTGACGTCCAGCGCCCCCGAAGCCACGGGACAGCACTCACCGCTGCGACACACAAACCCTCCCCGCTCCGAGCCTAAAACCACACCGGCCAGAACAGCTCGGGTTTAACACCGACAACGCACCCGGGCGGCCACGGGATTTTCTTGGATACAAACGCCTTAACAACAGCCAGCGGCTGCTGTTTGCGCTCGGCTCTCGGCACACCAGCAAAACTCCTGGGGTTTCCTCGACGCGCGGAGCGTATTACAGAAAGGGGTGGGAAAAAACCCAAACTAATAAAGGAAAAACCGGAGCTGCGGGACACAGCGCAAAATTGGGCAAACCCTTCAGCCCCGGGGCCGGAGAAAACACCTTCTCCCGCGCAACAGGTTCCCGCTGAGCGGGCTGNCGGCGGGAGCGAGCGGCCGCCGGGAGCCGTGCCCGCGTCGTGCCGCGCCCGCGTTACAGCTCTGTGCGCTTCCTCCCGCCGCGGGGTGTGGGAATCCAGCGTCCTCCGGGCAGGCTGGAGTTTGTGTGAAGGTGTCGCTGAGCAATTCGGTAATTAAAGAAAAGTCGCTGCCCTTTCGGCCCCGGGTCAGCTGCCACGGGCGAACTGCCGAGCTCCGAGGCTGCCGTGTGGCAAGTGCGACACGGCAATAAGAAAAATAAAGAATGTGTTCAGCGTTTGCTTTTTACGTTATCTATTTCACTGAATCGCAAGAGTATTCGGTGATTGCATTAACTTTTCATACGCACACCAAAAACAAAGTTGTTTTTTTTTTAAGTGACAATCTCTCGTAACAAAAATTGCAACAAGGGATAATGTCAAGCAAGGACACTGCTGACTGAGTTGCCTCAGACCTGCTGGGCCTTAAACAAGACGCCATTAGCTCCACGGTCACGCTCTATCAACAAGTGACAGCCAGAGGAGCGCAGCATTGGGTCGGCCTTTTTGGTGGGCAGATCCTCCTCTGTGCTTCGGCACAGGCTCTTATGAGATGGGACTCACTGCCTTGGTATTAGTTTTGAATTGGTAGGCAAGACCTGTAATGCAACACCCAAACCTATTTGTTTTTTTCCATGGCAACATGTCAATGCTCATATGCTATTTAGGTTTGTAATTTGTGCCCTCGTTCACATATGCATATGATTTGTCTGAATTATTATCAGTTTGTTCTATAAGTGAATGGATCAACTTCAGTTGAGATGAGTGTAATTTGCATTGTGTTTACTTTTTTTCCTTTTAAAACAAATCATGCAACTGCTTTGCTTGCAGTTAAAATCTGCAAAGTTCGCTGCTGGGCTCTGTGAGGTATTCTGAAGCGCATGGGTATCGAGTTCTGAACCTTCACTCTTTTAACCTTGTACCTAAATTGGAACACTGCATGCAAGGTTGTGGATGGCCCATGCAGTTTTCTGGGCAGCTGTTCTGCAGTGCAGAGCTGCCATGCATGAGCAGCACAGAAATCTTGTCCTATGGCCACTATGAAGTCAGTCCCAGCAGAGAAGCAAACAGGCAGAACTTCTGGTCATGTTTGAGCAAGATCAGTTTGTTCTCTAGAGTCCTTGATACTTACAGATGATAACTTTGGAGGGATCATAGTCAGAAAAACAGAATTTTGCCATTGATGATGGACTTCTACTGAGTGCCAAACAGGAAGTCCCGATTTCTTTAAAAGGGTAAAGTTGCCATTAAATTTTGAGCAACAAAATTACAAGCACAGGAAAACTTGGATGTCGTTAAATAGGCCAACCATTACAGCGTTGCCTTTTCCTTTCTCACACACCTGAGGGTCATGTGCTGGCTTAGTTCTAAATTCATATAAACTATTGAAAGGGGGGCAGGTTTTGATAAAGCCTGCCTCTTCCATGGTTTCTTGGATGTTTTATCTGTAGGCAGCTAGCCAAGATGTTTTGGTTAAAATTTTTTTTGTATTGTTGTTTTTTAATCAAAATTTTCACATGAAATTTAAAAAACCCAATTTATTAAAAAGACATTAGTACCAACAAATACACTGTGCATATAAATTAGAAAAAGGAACAGGTCCATTTTTAACTATGTGATTCTTTAATTTTTTAATATTTACAATGCATAGGAAAGAGGCTGCCTCACCTCCACAGATGTTCTCCTTCTGCAAAGGGAACGGATAAAAGAGAAGGTACAGCTTCAGTGCCGCTTCAGCAATAGCTTTGTACTATGGTTACAACAGTTTAACTAGCAGTATGCACCAAAAGCACTGAGACAAATTGTCTGCATGTACCTACACACTCACAAAAATAAAGACATGAAACCACTGCAAAACTTAGGACTGTGAAAAGATTTCGCTGTACTCCCACTGCAAAGGTATTGCACTCTCTCTACACCTCATGCTGTGTCCCAAAGGCAAAAATTAGCTTAACTTTCACACAAGCATGCAAACAAGACTTTTGTTCTCACAGCTCACGTTGGAAATACATCAGCATGAAGTGAGAAAACATCCTATCAACGTATGTTAGCACTGCTATCTGCTGGTGCATTTGGCTCTTTCTTTAAATGCACATGTGGTTAATTGTTAAACAGCATATGCAGAATGCAAAATTATTTTCTGAAGGACCCGTTTTTTTTCTTTTAAACTAAACCAGAAAAAACTAAATAGTCCTTAGGACCTGGCCTTGTCTAAAGCTTCAGCTAACTGGTTGCATGCCAAATACCCCACTTAGTTATAAAACTTCCTTTAAAAAATAACTAAAATAAAACAGAAATAAAAGTAAAAGATTTAGAGAATTCCATGTCTAATGAGTGCTTTCCAAAGCCCTTTGCCCAAACTATATATATCTATTAGGTGCTATAAGAACAAAAATGTAAACTGCTTTTTCTTTGATAAGCATCTTAAAACACATCATAATTAAGGCATACCACAACAATGCTGCAGCCTCGCTGTAAAAAGAAGAATGCAGAAACAAGATATAGTCAATGTGGCATCACTAGGAGCTGCTCAAAAGACAGTCTTGCTGCAAATGGAGAAGGGGAAGAACCTGCCTTGTTTGGGGTGGGAGGGAGATTAAGAGAGGCAAAACCCAGAATGAGTTTGTACCAGTCAGCTGGAGAGTAAGAAGTAAGAAAGCTTAAGAAAGTTTTTATAAGCATGTAAAAAGGAAAGTGAGAAAAGGAGTTAGAAAGAAAAAAAGTCCTATTAAAATTGAGACTAAGGATTAAATTAGTGATAAAACCACAAGATGTATTGCTCCCTTCTTACATTTGTCTTTATTATGATGCACTTCAAACATAAAAGTGAATTTAGGAGCCAATTCTAGACACATTTTTTCCTCTACTTGATAGGATCAAACCCACTCCCGTTATGACAACATAACACCAGCAAGGTTTTCTTTGATTAAATAATTCCCAGTTTACACTAGACACAGACAGATAAGTTTGATCTACAGATGTATTATTGCTGTAAATTGACAGAAATATCACTACTCTCTCTCAGTGGTATATCTTCTGCCTAACTCTGACTAAATAGTCATTAATTCCTGAGTTTGCAGTTAATATTTTTGTTCTTAATAAGGTCCAGACATACTTATTTGGAAAGTAAGGTTGTTCATAGAGAAGAGAAAGCTTTGGGGAGACCTCATTGAGGCCTTCCAGTACCTTAAAGAGGCTTTTTAGAAATAAGGAGAGGGAGCTTTCATATAGGCAGATAGAGACAGGACAAGGGTCAATGAAAGAAAGCAGGCAGGTTTAGATTAGATGTTAAGAAGAAAATCATTACTCAGAGGGTGGTGAACAGGTTGCCCAGAGAGCTTGTAGATGCCCCATCTCTGGAAGTGTTCAAGGCCAGATTGGATGGGGCCCTGAGGGACTTGATCTCTATAATCAACTCTGTAATCAACTAGGTAAGAATGCACCATTTGAGGCTTATAAGTTTATGTGCTAAAAGGAGGATATCACTGAGAAAGGAGATTACAAATCAGTCTATCTTGCTACAGAATCCAAGACTCTTTGAAGGAGTTTAAATATTTAGATTAAGATGTCATGCACTGCCTTTACACTCAATACAGTCAGTCACCAAAGCCTTGCAGACTACGCAGGGGTCTCATGCTTAGTGCTCTCTTTACAAAACAACTGCTAAAAAGAGTGCAGTACCAGCACTGCCATGGCACTCAGCAGTGCCATCCTTCATTGCTGCTTTACAGGGTTTGGAATAGCCATGTGTTCAATATGTGCTTTTGACTCTTCATTGCAAAGCAATTTATTTTCATTTTAAAAATTTTCACAAATAAAAAAATTACTCACACTGTTTTTCATATTTTGTATAAATATATGATTAATCTTTTTAAATATGTGTTAGGTGATTTTTCACATTCCAGTTCCTAATGATATGTTAATTATCAGCAGATGAAAATGCAACCCACTGAGAAGAATTGTCTAGAGGAAATAGTAACAGGTCAGCTGACAAATTTAAATTCACAGGCTGACTTCAATGGCAGTAGATGGATTTGTTCCTGCTGAGGTCTAGAAATCCCCCTGTCCAAGAGCATTTTGACAACTACTGCAGTGCTAAAGTAAAAGTACAACTGGATTTTAAAGCATATTTTTAATGCAGGGGAGTTTCAACCTTTCCCTTCTATTATCTATTCCAGCATTTGTTCAGATGGGTTTTAAGCTGAGCAAAAAATGTCTCACCAGCTCACTCACCTAATTCACATTGAAATAAAATGGCAGCGCTCCCATTGTCCAAATTATATTTCTAGGGTTCCAGCCAGCAGCCAGAAAATACATGAAATGGAACGTTTGTGTACTGTAAGGTGAAATTTAACCCTTATTAAGCTTCACATTTCACTTATAGCTGTGCTCCACTACCTAAAGAACAACTTAGGTGAAGAGTGTTCTGTAGCTGTTAATAATCAATGCTAGGAATAATATAAAAATGTAGATTACAGGTACTTAACTCTTAATGTCTAGAACTGTATAATTGATTTTACATTCCATTGGAAGTCGTGAAAGAAATGATCTTTTAGAGGGTAAAATCCTCTGTCCTATGTTAGACCTCCACTTTAGCACATAAAGACGAATCCTGTGCCAGAATTGTCCATTTATTTCCACTGACTAGAAAGGCTGACTACATGAGTAGATCACATGCAGATGTGCACATCTGTCTGGTAAACTTCACCTTTAATGCTTTTATGTTGCCCTTCAAAATATGGAAGATGCAATGTTCAGTTACAATGTGCACCATAGGCATACACAGCGTGGAGTAGTCAGTATTTCAAAATGTGCAGTACTGATATGTAGGAGGTGTTTCAGATCATCTTACACATCCCCAAATGGCAAAGGCGGGGATGAAGTCACATGTGTACACAGAAAGCAGTTACGCCTTCCTAGTTTTCTGAGTCTTCACCTTCTTCCTCACTGCCCTCTGCCCACATATTTAAAGAGCTGATTGGTTCCCCATAACAAAAACAAAAGAAGACCGCAAGAAAAGGGAGAAGACTGCAACAAGTTCTTAGGCTGTTCACTTTTCTTGTGAGTTGCTCTAAAATGTATCTGGTGCACTCTGGTGGCTGCCTCGGTAATTTTTAATTCCATGACTTCGCAAAAGGTGAAACAGTAACTACCAGTGCTGCTTTTGAGATTATCCATATGAAGACTAATGAGCACGTGAATTTATTCTATTTTATCCTGTTTGTTTTTTCTTGAATGCTTTCTCTGGAGAAATTCAGATCTTGCCCATTGCTGCCCATCTGCTTACCTTGTGTAAATCACAGCGCAGGGATTGAGCGGCTGAGGTTCTCATCTGCCTTATGTTTTTGCTCATGGTCAGACAGCTGCTGAATTTTACCAAGAGAGGTATATCTGTTTCTGTAGAAGTAATTTATCCACATCTATTTGTAGTGTGACCTTGCACAAGCCCTCATATCAATTCTTGCTTCCCTTTCCCTGTAACAGGGAATCCATATAACAAGGCTAATAATATCTAGCTGTTTAGGAGGAGTATTCACCATATGCTCAATTACATTGAAAGGTACCAAAAAATGCAGAAAATTATTTCCTGCTACATCACTAGATTTACTTTCATTTGGTGCATGATTTAATAGGGATAAAATGGCATGGATTTCTGCATCCACAGGCATAGAGAACAGATGATAAATCTAGTGCACTTTATAGCATCTCCAGATGAGGTATAGGACTTTTGGGGAAAACTGAATACCATAACTGATGTTTTATGCCACTTTGGAAAAGGAGAAGTCAGCGTGAGTGTTGGAGACTAAGGGATTTTCATTGGTAACTCTGAATGACCTCTTTAACTACTTCTGATACAACTTTGATTTTATAAACCGTGACTTCACATATGCCTCTAATTATGAAAAGATGGTTGTATTTTCAGAATATAATCACCTTGCCCCTTCTTAATTCTCCCAAAGTATTACCTAAACGTGGTGCACACTGAATGGATTCACTGCAGAGGTAGATACACTCTACTAGTATATGAAAAGGAAATAAAGATTGATAAAATAAGAAGTTTGGAGAATGGTATCTCATTTTTCTGTTCAATTGTATTTTACATTTATACAAGGCAGCTGCATAACCCTTAAAAAAGATTTTTTTTCTGGGTTAAACACACTTTTGGTTTTCTTTCAGAGGGAGATCTTCCATCCTCTTGACTCCTTCTTGACTCTTTCTGCATCTGTTTCACTTTGAACTGATGTCTCTTGAACATGAGGACCCTGAACTCTGTAGAGCAACTGGGTCCTTGTACATCACAGATACTTTCTTGACTGTATCACAGGCACAGTATTGTGGAAAACATGAGCTTTTCACATGGCTGCTTCTCACATTGGTGAGATTGATCTCAACATCATGCATTGTCTGATACATTTGGAGCAGACCTGCTGACTGGCTTGCACATCAAAGCACACAGAGGAAGCTCCTTCTGAAAGGTCTCCTCAGGGATCTGTACTATGCTTCTGAATGGAAGGGGGCATTTACTCTGTTGTTGAGAGGCTGCTGTCATGAAGGCCAGAAATCCTGGGTTTGTCTGTTCTCTTGGACATTGCAACCAACACCACTGAAGGAAGAAGACTCCAGTACCTAACAACCCCCCCACCTTCTTCTTCAGGCCAGGAAATACACACCCCTCTGTCCAGTATTTGGGATGTAACAACTGATGAACTCATCAGCTACAGTTTCATCCAGAAAGATGGGGGGGTGCTAGCAAGTGCAGAGAAGATACTTGGAAATAAATATATGATTTGTTGCTTTACAGACAGGCTGTATCCATTGCTCAGCTTCAGGGTCTGTGTCGTTGCCACCATCCCCATCCCCATCTTAGATCAGGCTTCAGTAGGGTCTGGGATAGTTTTTTTCAGTCTGAATCTGGCTAGGAAGTTGAAACCATGCTCTCTCCCACACATGTTAACTGAGTCAGTCAGCACATTGACTGGGAGCTCTTCTCTTCCTTACCCTTCTGATTTTGCTGTTGCCTGCAGATTTGATCACAGCTGAAGTTGTAGCACAAAAACATCTGGTGAAATAAAACAGAGCAGCCACAAAGGAGGAGAGTTTAGTCAGTCAGAAAAGCTCATGAAAATTGTGACACAATCCTAAGCTGAGCAAGCCAGAGCTATCCAGAAATGTCATTATGCGCCGAGGAAAAATGCTTCAGAACAAAGAAAGGAACAATTGCATGAGTCATGGACTGTGAGAAAGAAAACCACTTGTCTTTAAGGGTTGAAGAATACCCAGTAAAACTTCAAGTTAACACAATGCAAAATATTCTTAGTTCTTTCTTACTGACAAAAATATTTGTTTTGCATCATCTTCTTTCATCCCAAACAAATATAAGAAAAGTGTTTCTTTCTGTTACATTTTACACTGCAATCAAATTCAGCCACTCTTAATACAGAATATTTCAAGATGTCAGTCTTATTTTTGCTATTTTGAATGGAAACAATCTTCTGAATTCAATATGGATTTTAAAAATGGTTCATATCAACTCAGAACAGTATTTTCCAGAAAATTTAAATCCAAAAGAAGGCCACCATACTTTAACCACATGTGAGGTCCTGACTACAGTTTAAGATATACCATCTTAATGAGACAATATCTTTTAAAACCATGTCTGCAAGTATCATAGACAAATCAGAAAGAAGGAATGGAAGTTCCCACATTCTTGCCTGTCTTGCCCATTTCATGAGCTTTCATGCTTTTCATACAACCAATTTTTTTTTGACATCTTTTGTGTAAAATAGCTCTGACAATGACATTTAGCACTTGTAATTTTTTAAAAAAATGAATGTAAATATATGATATTTGGGACTGGAAACATTATTGTAACAAGGATTGGACAAATTTTGAACCAAAAAATTTACAAATATAAGCTGCAATTAAAAGCAGTACTATCTTTATGATAGTAATTCTGATGCTTTTTATTTACTCTTCATAGGTATTCAAAAGTAATTCTCATTAATAATAACTACAAGGAAAATTAGCATGAATACTTGTGCAAAAATTTGTACAAGAAATAAATATTTGAGGTTTTGTTTCTTTTTGGCTGAAAGCCAGTTACAAAGCTGACAAAATACCAGTCATACATGAATAAAAACTCACAGCACTATTACAGCCATTCTGTAGTACCATGTACCAAGCAAAAACTATAAAGTTCATGAGTATCTCTAGACTGACACATAGCCACACAGGCAAGTCACAAATAATTTTAAACAAAGTGTCAAATCTGTAGCCTTCAGGGCTTCAGTCCTCTAAGGGTACATTTATTACAGTCACAAGTGACTAGATATAATAAATTTGCACGAATTTGCTCATCTTTGATTGCAAAGAAATTGTGATAGGTTTGTAGAGCAAGGTTCAGACAGAGCTGCAGAATTACAAGACAAGAATATACTACCACTGCTGTGTATTTTGGAAGCAATTGCTGGAATTACAGAAGGCTAAACTTGAACATTTGCCCACATCAAGATATTATAGTATAGTTTCTGCAGGAAAAACATAACATTTGCAGTTCACTTGGAAGATATTCACCCCCAAAAAACTGTATTTATGTTATAGTGGTTAGATTTACTTTGATTTACTGTAGTATCTTACTATTTAATAACTCATGCTATGTACAATACTGTTCACCATATGTCCAGAAAGGAAAAAAAAAAGGGAAGCTGAGGTAACTTTTCAATGAGGATGCATATGTGGAAAGCAATGCAAACTTACATATATTTAAACATAAATATTATGGGGACATCTATGACCAAGTCTCCTGAAATTTTAATCTAACAAAGATAATTATAGATTCACTGGGAGAAATTAACACAGTCACAAGCAAAATCAGAACAGTAGTGAATGACACAAAACCATCCAGGGAAGCGGGGCTGGTTTGCAGAGTAGGATGCACATGTGTATCCTGCAAGGGGGAAGAGTACCCAGGGAATGGTTCCAAGCCATATGGCTGCCATAGGGAAGTGGGGTCAGAGTGAGCAGTAACAATGTACAGCTGCATTGGTGTTTGGTCTTTGATGAGAAAGACCATCTGCAGCTCTTGGCTGCCCTTGATTTCTTCTTGGCACTTGAAAATCAATGGGAGCAGTGCTACTAACTTGCATCAGCGGAAGAATGCATTTCTCTCAGGGACAGAAAGCAGTTCCCAGAATCAGGGAACGCTGTCCCTTATACACTATCTCCCCCTTTCCCTGGGGAGCCTGTTTAGTGCTCAAATATCCTCTGGGTGAAAAACCTTTCCTGATACCTAACCTAAACCTTTTCTGAATCAGCTTCAGGCCATTCCCTCAAGTCCTGTAACTGATCACCACAGTACCTGCCCCTCCTCTTCCCCTCATGAAGATGTTGCAGACTACAATGAGGTCTTCCCTCAGTCTCCTCCAGGCTGAACAGACCAAGTGACTGCAGCCCTCCTCATACAGCTTCCCCTCAGGGCCCTTCACCATCCTCATGGCTCTCCTTTGGGTGCTCTCTAATAGCTTAATATGTTTTTTATATTGTGGTGCCCAAAACTGTACACATTGTTCAAGGTGAGGCCTCACCAGTGCAGAGCAGAGTGGGACAATCACCTCCTTTGAGTAGAGTATTTTTTACTAAATATAAAAACAAATTGGCAGAAGGCACTATAATCTGGTCAGTAATATTTCCATCTCAGAATTTAAATTACTCCATCTATCTCTTATCATGGGACAAATTATTTAAAGTATCAAAGAATCATCAGCATCTCTTTTCTATTCTTTCTTGACCATTAAAGACAGTGCTGTGCTACTTTACTGTGAATGAGAGACAGGCAGAAACAAGAGATGAGGATTGCATTTTGTGTTAATGAAAAGTAACATTTTTAAAGGGACACATAATTTCCAGCCAGACTAACATCTCTTTATCAGTAATTACGCAGTTTAACAATCCCAGTATAGTAAATCAGCTGCATAAACTTCCGGTTTCACCACTTTTTCCAAGCACATTTTCTACCATCTTTAAAACTGAAATACAAGAAGTGAGCACTTTCAGTAATTTGAGTATTTCAAAAATCTCATTGAGAAGAGGACTCAACTTGTATGTAAGAGTGAATAACAATGAAATTTGGTAGAAAATATTACAAAGCAGATACCTCTAATACCATGAGTTCTTCTATTCTTGAGGGGATTTAGAATCTAATTATTTTACCTGTGTTTTGGAACATCTTACAGAACTACGAGGGGATAATCATCTGTAGGATTTTTCATCACCTGCTGGCTGATGTACAAAAGCTTCAGCTATACACAAGTACCTCCACTCCAGAAGTCTTTACAATTTTCTCAGAATTATAAGTGTAATTGATAAATACCATAAAATCACATTTCTGTTAGCTGAGCTGGTTAGGAACAATCAAGTAGTACTCATATGAAAATCCTATTTGTGTTTTGCTTTTCTCAAGCTGCAAGGTGAACGACAAACCAGAAGCATGGCAAAACAAGCACACAGGCCACAAACAAGAAAACTTCAACTATTATACAAATATGCTTTTTTGATAAATTATAAGGTAAATGCCTACATTGTAAAACAAGAAGTTATCATTCTATAGCTGAGATCATCAGTATTTATGAAGAAGGTAGCCTTACTTCATCAAAGGCTGAAAAAGACTTGGGAAATGTGGTTATAAATGACAGGGCAGTAGAATACTGAAATTTTTCTGCTGCCAGAGCACGTGAAGCAAAATGATGACCCCACCAAAGTAAGAGACTAAGCCTCTTCTGATTTTCTTGGACTAGTATTTCAGCCCCTAGTTCCTGTCCTGTGAGCTCAGCACCTGCTGCAACACTTGGGCTCCTTTACACTCATCCCTGAGGTGATGCAGGAGAGATGAGCACCAGGGTAACTCCTGCCAAGACTTCAGTCCCCTGGCCCGGTGCTGCTGGAGCTGGATGATCTACCAGCCTGGCTTTGGGCTTGTAAATGCTCTTCTGAGGAACAAATAAATAGATCCATGAGTGAATTGTTTGCTGTCTGAGTCTTGGATTCATAAGAGATTCTCAATTTCAAGTATTTAAATTGCTTTTTCCTTGTGGTTTGTTTGTTTGTTGTTTATTTTTTTTTTCATTGGGGGATAATTATAGGACAACCAATATTTCCTCATTCTGCTTTCTTTTTGCATTTTTTGCTTAGATCTCTTTCTGATTTATTTCAACAACATTCTTAGCACCAGAGAGGTCTTTTAAGAAATAGCACTGTGGTAAAAAATTAGAGCACTCTTTCTTTTAGGTAAAAAACCCAGAACAGACAGGAGAATGAAACTGCAGTGTGAAATTTCACAAGAATTCATGTACAATTATTCCCACCAAAATGATGGGATCACCAGGTGTCAGCTTCCTCTCCCTCTCATGTTTGGAAAGATATTTACAGTTCAGGCTGGGCCCTGACAGCACCCAAGTTCTGAGCACATCCCAAAGGAATTAGGAGAATTTTGGAATAGAAGCTTTCTCACTATGACCTTCTACACTTTAATTTTGCCATCTAGACTCTACCAGAATGGGTACAGAGAAAACATACTAGTGTAGATAAATTTTACCAATATAAGAGTACTTGTAACATTTAATACCTGTTCAGGTATTTAGGTGGCCGTAGTAGTGTAAAGTGCTTTTCTATTGTAGCCACAATAGGGCTTTTCCTAGTATAACTATTATTTCTAAAAATCCACATTTCTCATAGAAATAGGCTGGTTTTCTATTGCAGCCACAGTAGGGCTTTTCCTAGTATAAGTATTATTTCTAAAAATCCACATTTCTCATAGAAATAGGCTGGTTTTCTATTGCAGCCACAGTAGGGCTTTTCCTAGTATAAGTATTATTTCTAAAAATCCACATTTCTCACAGAAATAGGCTGATTTTCAAGAGCGCAAAAGCCCAAAAAGCACTTCCAAAAATTAGAAAAATTAATCTTTAGACATCTTAGTTTTAGTTTTACCAAAGCAACAGCACAAACACCATGCCTCCCTGATGGTTTTGGGGATCCTGGCCATGAATAAACAGTTAAGGGGCAAAAAGCTGCATACCCACCAAAATAATATTCTTTTTTCCTTAGCCTGTTTTCTTCCCTTCAGTTGCTTTGGATCATCACTAAAAATGAAGACAAAATTGCTATAAAAGATTATTGCTACTCTAAGAGCAAATGCTCATAGGAGCAGTTTTCAAACTGAATATTTTGATTTTTCCTAGCCCCAGTTTCAGAGTTGTCTATTTGTGGAAGCATCAGGTTATTATCTATCCAAAGTGCATTTCATTACAGTAATCACAGGAAGATATTTTTACAAGGAATCAGCCCAATGTATAACGTGTGCTGCAACATTATGGAGAAATATATATTACAAAATATAACCATAATAGTTTAAAATGTCTTAAGCGCTGCCTAATGTACTATTCACATGGGCAAAACTAGAATGTTGTTTTTCCCCTTGAAGCAAGTACATAATTTTTTAGCTGCCAACAAGCTGTGAAATAGTTATAACTTTAGGATGTTGCCATGTTTCAAGTACCCTGTTTTAATCAGTAGAATTCCCTGCTTTTAACTAATCAGTTCAGACTATTGTAGCTATTTTAATCAACCTAATTTCCTATTCTCTTGGCTGCAGATAAGTACTTTAATGAAAAGCATAAACAAAAATTTAAAATAAAGCTTCATCGCAATTGTTTTGCAAGGACCCACTACGTGTACTGGATTTTGTATTACTCACGTCTAGGGTCTGAAAGTACAGAAGTGTTGGGATAGATGATCAAGTACCATTCTTAAATTCTAGACATATTGCAAAGTACAGAAGAATATTGGGAATATATTTACAGATCTCCCAATAGCATTTACTATACTATGCTTGGTGTATGTCAGAAAGACTTTTAAGTCATAAAAGTACGTGGCAAACTCTTTTGGCATAACATACTCTTACAGAAGCAAACAATGTGCATTAATAATAAAATAAGTATTGGCCTAAATTGTACAGTCAGATCAGGTTTTCTCTTCAGAGGCTGATTTTCCCAAACATCCAAACACAATATAAAGCTGTTTGTGTGTTTAAAAGATATTCAGATTTAAACTCTATTAAATACCCTCGCTAATTCAGGACCTAGTTGAATGTGCCTGGCTCATACAATAAATCCTAGTGATTTGACTGCAGGCTACTGTAATTATAGGATCAATTTTTAAAAGCCACCAAACACAGAGAGCAGAGAAGGTGGTCTGCAGGTAAAGAAAATGAGCTAAATTACTGAGACACAAACCTCAATGGAGAAAAAAAGAGTTGCATCAATGGATCTTTCACTGTCTCTTCCAGCAGCAGCACTAAGGGGAATTAACAGTAACTACAATGAAGAAACTGATTCAAAACAAACTGAAGGGGGTGGCATTCCACATCACGTGTCACTACACAGTGTTATTGCTTGCCGCAGGATACTGGTGAAGCTGAAAGCTTACACGAGTTCTTGGCAAGACCGGACAGGTTTGTGGAAAATTTATCCATGGACTATTGCTAAACACACAGAAAGAACATCTGGCTCAGGAATTGCCTGGCAGCATATGGCTGCAAGCTGGTAAGATCATTGGGAATATTGCCCCTTCCCTAAAACTCTTTTATGGGTGTCTTTTAAACAAGTAGGATACCAGGGAGATGGACTTTCTGTCCAAACCTATGTTCAAATAGGCCATAATTTAAAAGAATTCTTGTTCCTTGCAACAATGAAAGTAATGTAAATGCATGTGAATGACAAAAACTAGAAGTTACTATTCAGTATATAGGACATTAAGAAAAAGTATCTTTATTATACTGCATTATTTAATTTTTTTTTTTTTGAAAGTGACACATCCTATTTAATTTACGATTGAATTTATTGAACTTTCTGAGGCTACAACTTCCTGATTAGGCTTAAAACCACCACCTTTCAAGAAAATCTGGATCACATTTAACATGCAGTTGTCACAAGCAATTCTCAGGAACTCATTCCCAACCGTGGATCTTGTGATGAACAGGTTGGCCCGCTCCAGCTTTGCAGAAATGAAGCAATTCTTCAACTGTAACCCCTGTAGCTGAAACATTTTATACACAGAGTAACACTGACAGTGTACTTATCTGCAGAACGCAGGCCCCTTTCCAAATTGCAGCCGTGTTTGGTGCTCATAGTGGATGTTCAGTGTTATCTTAATTCAGTGAATTATGTATTCACAAAATAAACATGCATTTAAATTTTAACAGTGCACTTTAGTCAGTGAAACTGTTGTGTTTATGCCCTGATTGGAAATGTAAATATCAAAAATGTCAGTGGACAAACAGAAAGACATCTGCATCACTCTGAATTTCTGAGGGATATTTTGAGTTAATGAATAAAAACTGTCAAAAGCATTTTGCTACAGCAAAAAGTAAAAATATTTAGAAACCTCTGGATTAGAACACTTAAAAAAAGATCTGTTCTCACTGTAAAATGTCAGTATATATTATCAGATCCATGTCCTTTGAAAAATTGCATTTGCAGGCATCGCTAGAGCTCATAATCCAGCTCTTACTGATGCCCAAAGACTGTCCTGCTGATTGTTTGGTTTTGGTGTTACGTTTGAGTCAGTAAGACAGAAACCTAAGAACGTATTTTAAGTAAACTTTATTTACTTCAGATTAAAACAAGGTAGATGGAGCAAATAAAACAAATCCCCTTGAGAATACTCCCAAGAACTCATCTCTTTGAACATGGTATTAAATACAGTTTACATAACACATCTTTAATATTAGTGAAGAATTCCATATTTTGTTTCCTTCCATTTCATTCCTAAACACTTGATCATTATTCATACATTCTGCAGTGTCATGAAAAAACTTGCAATATTTAATTTTATCTATTAGGGCCTAGAGTTTTTAATTTTGCTGCAACTATTTGTATTTGCATGCAAAGTCTCATTACTGGAAGCAGATAACACAAAGGAGAACTGCAGAATCAAGTGATTTGCTAAGTTAACAATCTCAGCATGGCTCTTAGCTAATACAAGAGTAGGTTCAAAGATCCTCTGAATTACAAATTAATAGCTGCACAAATTCCAGAGAAATGAGTGAGCAGTTCAGTCTCTGTGCAGCCAGTTCACGGGGTGGGTGTTCCAGCCTGAGGAACCACCGACTGCAAATATTAAGGAATTTTGTTTCTCAGAGTGCATATCTGATAGGAAGAGTAGACAGAAGAATAGGACCATTTTTCCTTTCTATCCTGCTGGTCACAATATTTTGTGTTTTGCAAAATAGACAGCAGCTTTGCTTTCACTTCCCTCAACAGCTACTGGGCTAGAGAAGGTGCATTTTAGGAGACTTTGGACATAAGTCCATTTTCCCCAGAAGCTGGGATTTCTGCTGCTGGAAGTTCTGGGATGACTTTGAGTATTTCTGCCTCCAATAATTAGAATTGTTTACAATAATTGTCTGGATCAGAGAAAAATAGTTCCTAATCTGACACTCACATAATCCTTTCCCCCTTTCCTCTGTATCAGAGAGATTTGTACCCTTGGGGTGATCTACAGCACACATACACACAGAGCTGGGTAATGGTGAGTGCAAACCAGCTGCCTTCTGTAGCTTCCATTGTTCTTGTAAATATTGACATCTGTATTTTCTATTCAAAGGATTTCACCTGAAATTAAAATAAATTTCATAATTTTGAAAGGTAGAGAATTATTTGCCTAATTTTGCCTGATTTTTAGTGTGACTCTTTTTTCCGTCTCCTTTATCCATGTCTGAATTCCATTATGTTCCCAAGCTAAACTCAGAAAACACACATAGAGGACAGGATCTTCAGTTAAATTCTCCAGCTTCACAACCAACAGTGGTCACTATTCTGTGTATCACCAGCTCAAAAGGAGATTTTTATGTTAAAAAAAAAAACAACAAATGCTCAGTCTTCTGCTTGCAAGGAATACTTTGTCATTTAGCAAGCTTTTATCTCCAATACCAAATGTATTCAGTGTATGTGGGCATACCAGTAGCTGTCAGCCAAACCAGCACCTATAATGGGACTGTGATCCAGCAGTGTTCAAACCTGATTCTCATGGATGAGTTTTGGAACTCCAAGTTTCACCTAAGTACCCCCAAAATTTGAAGCTCAGGGAATAGGTGAGGCAAATGTATTTTTGTGTCTTGAATGTAGCAGCTGTCAGGAAATGCAGAGATGTCAGCCTGATATCCAGCTCCAAGGCAGGACTCTCCAGCTCCAGTAGCTTCAAAAGCCTCTATGAACTCCATGCTTGGCCTTCTGCCAAGAGTGGTGATTACAAAGTGTCATGATATGCAATGCTTACTCATTTTTCTTATGTGCCCCAAATGCCTGGGTTTTTTCCTCATGACAAGTTTTGGATCCACTGTTCCTAAATACAGAACTAAAAGTAAAATGCTGGTGCAGAACAATGTCTGTCGGTTCTTTGGGTACTTACTAAAGCAGAGGACAAAAATAAACAAGACTATACTATATGTAACACATGGGTACATTAAAGAGGATTAAACAGGGTTTTATTATGAAACACTGTTCATATTTACTAACACATAAAATGGAACGACTGAGTTTGTAATGGTGCGAGTAACAATCTCCTACCATTTTTTTTCCGTCAGATTAAGAAGGAAACAGCTGTTGTCAGATGGCAGCATGATGCCAATAGTCCAACAGGAAGGATTACAGCATTCAAGTCATCTTAATTCTAGTGCATAAGCATTAATAGAGGCTTTTCTTTCACCACAAATGGCTAATGTAGCTAAGCTCTGACACTGGTCTGAACTTCTCACTTACCTAGGGAACCTAAATGCTGCTGTTAGCAGCGTAGTAGATGAAGTAATATTTCCTTTAATAAAAATGTCATGAAGAATTTACAAATCTGATGTAAACCATTAAATTGACAACACCATGAAGCCTAGAACATTAAAATGGTGTCTCTACATTAGCTCTAAAGACACCTTGAAAGAAAACATAACATCCTTTACTGCACTTAAATCTATTATAAACAGCTCGTTATGATTTCCTAATTCTCAAATTGATCTGGACCTTATACTCTGCTATGTAAAAAGAGTTCAAGGCAAATTGCTAAGGGCACAGAGTGCAAGGGGAGTCAGTAAATACCAGGCAGTTCATTGCATGGAAACTGGTTTTGTTTAGGAGCAGAAACACAGTTCTGAAAGACTAAGACATTTCAAAGTGATATTTACTTAAACACCTCTGTTCTGCCCTCATTTCATGTGTCTCTCCCCTAACACTGAAGGCCTTTGTTGATCCCACTTCTAGTGAGTACATGTACACAAGCATGCATTCATAATTCTTACTTTTAAATAAATCTTAAAAACCTCTACTTACCTCATATCGCTACTACATATTTTAATGTTTTTATTATTATCACCTATATTTTGATGAGTTTTACTGCTCTTATTAATATTATGACAGCAGTAGTTTTAAAACCCTTTCATTTTTGTTTCAGTCAGTTTTTATTTACCTAACTGGTAATGGTAAATCACTTTTACCTCACTTACCAGAAAGCTGAGTGGCACTGTGGGAAAGAAAAGCTAAGGATGAATTTGCTGCTGCAGGTAGTTCAAAGGATTATCACACAGCCCAATCCTTCAATTTTATTAGAAATTGATCCCTTAACTGAATTAACTATCCAAGCAGGTTTTTATCCAAATTAGGTTTCCTTCTTAAGTTTGTCTAGAGGCAGATGGCAGTCTTTAAAGATTCTTGAAGATATAAACCATTCTATCTTATATATGTAATTATAAATCAATGTCATGTCCCTAATTCATAGAGAAGATGTGCTTTTCTGTGGCTATGAAATCTGTTGTCTCATTATGCCCAGGTGTAATAGCATTTACTGTCATAATAGCAAAATGTAGCATTTAAGGGAGATGTTAATCTGTTGCTAGTGCTGGCCACCAAATGCAGGGCCATATGTTTCTCTGCTGGGAAGAACAGAGAGGACCAGAATTCTTTGCACAAAATTAAGATTTCCTACAGGAAACATACATGATAGATCAGTTCTCCTCTTGCACCCACCCTTTGCTGTAGTGTCCCCAAACCTGGGGTTTGGAGAAAACTTTTAAAATTGGATAGCATTATAAATTGGACCAAAGGGGTTGGCTTGCACCCGTAGAGAGGGGCAGGGATTCTCTCATTTTTGCTAGAGGAAATGTCAATTTTGCAGAAAGGAAATGAAGGTAAAGATACCTGTAAACAAGGGAATCTAGGTCTGTCTCTCATTACTTTGTGTAAATCCCTAGGCCATTTGATTTTGTCTCAGAAATTGTGATAAAGTCCACTATGTCAATGCATGCCCTTGCCAGGAGCATGAGGAGATTCACCACTTCACTACCTACAGACATTCCAAGTTTGAGAGCAGATTCAAATACAATAAGAAAAAATATCTTTGTCCAGACTTGATGCAAGGTAGAAATAAACAGAATTTTTAGCTTCATAAATGATATTTGTCTTGACTTAAAGCTTATATTTCAGTGGACATGAAGTATTAGCATTTCTGGTCTTAAAAACATTAAATTTATTGAATGCCTATGACTACTTCCTTTCTGCTGGACATCTTTGTGTTGAGTTTGCCTCCAAATGGCATTCATGACCATTTTTTTGTTTTTTCTTGTATTCTGCTTTTCAATATAGGTGAACATTTTGAATAGCATTGGCATGCATTTCTTTGCTGTGACTATTTGTTACTATGCTCCCTAGGAAAAATATTTTTTACAAATGCAACTATATACTGTTTTTTCTCAAAGTCACCAAGTTCTTGCCATCACATTGCTTGACTTACATATCAGTAAGTCCACAAAATATCTGGATTTCTAATTCCTCTGTCAGATTCAAATTCAAATTTCTGCAGCTCAGTGGGACACATAGTGCCTAAAAGCTCTTTCTGGGTTGCTGGTTTCTAGTAAGTAAAATGTGCTTGTCTATATTATTTTTTTGAGTTGACTTTTCTATTAATTTTCACTGCTCTTGCCTTAAATCTCTGACATCTCAAATCTTACTTTATACAGCACTGTTTCTTATTTTGATCTTTATGGTACACAAAGAAAAATTATTGAAGGGATGCAACCCTTCCCTCCAAGCTGATGGATTCTGATGGTCACACTGGCTTCTTTTTTTTAATCCAGAGATTATGAAGGAAGTTTTGAAAGTACAATGGAGGAATGAGGCTGATAAAAATTATACTTATTACATGATAGAAATCAAGTATCCATTGATTCTATTGATCACTCTTGCAGGAAAAAAAGAAAGGTAATATTAGGCTTTTCAATTCTTACTGCAGTCAGTTTTGCTGAGATGATATGTCAGGAAGGATTGAAGGAAATAAGTGTCTGAGCAGGAATAGTGAGGGAATTAAGATCTATGTGTATGCCACACATACTGCTGTACTCCCTAAGAGAATGAGGAAAACAAGCCCACAGTTACTGCAGCCATCTCCTTTCCAGAGCTGGAAAAGCCACCATATGGGCTACCCAGCCAAGGCCATGCCTGGTTTGCCAGGTAGTATCAGAGAGAGGAGATGCTGTCTGGAAATATCTGCCAACCATCCTTCCCCTGGTGGCAAAGGTCACCTTCCACCTCCAAAGAGTACAAGTGTCTCCCTTTCTATTGCATCTGGCAAGCTTTCTTATCAGTGAGAAGCTGAAATGGTGAGTGTCCCAGGGCATGTTCCTTGGGCTCTGATAATCCTCCTGCCTTTGTATGGTTTGTAGGAGGTATCCCATGGAGCAGAATGGTGAGAAATTAAATGATAACAAAACATCAGTGGTGGCCTTTAGTCAAAGATCTAATTAAGTTCAATTGAAGGAAAACTGCTAGGTTGAAACTCTTCATTCACTCTGAGAATTCTTTTGTCATTTATCATAGATTGGTCAGAAAGTGGTTTAAGCTATTTCAAAGCAGAGATGAACAAATATCCTTTTCTTGAGCCTTTAAAAGTGCTGATGGAAGAGGGTGACTTCTTTGCAGAGCTGGAAATACAATCATTTAGTAATTTTTTTTAGTCAAAATGAGCTGAATTGGCAACTTTAAATAGCATGTAGTTACTAACAGCATTTTGCTGAGTGCATGCTTTTTTCTTTGCATGTCAGTTTTAAATAAAAATAAGAGTTCAGGCTTACATAAAAATAATTCCCAAGCCTAAAGACCTTGAGTTCTCTGTTCCACAGCCTCACCACAGTTTTCTCAGATGTTCAGTATCTTCTGAAGGAAAAGGGTTGGGAGCTCCATAAAGATCACTGACAAGTGCACAGCATCTTCAGTTGAGAAAATAAATGGATTTATCTAAACACTGCATAAGGTATGAGCAAAAAGTCCACAAGAAAGGAGGGGGGAGGGAGGAGCAGCTGTCTTAAAAGTCAAAAATGTAGGGATAAAGTCAAATTGCCAAAAGTCAAGCAGGCTCCTGACAGTTGACAGGTCTTGACACTGAACAATATAAATGAAATTTTGTACAGTATTCTTTGACAGTACAGAGAAAAAGAGAAATTAAACGTCAATGAAGTTGGTGCACAGTAAGAATGAAGTTGAGATCAAAGATAGTATTGGCATGGCCATCCCAAAACTTCCCAACTCAATACTCTGTCAGGATAATGACAGCAAAAGCCAGACTAGTCCTGAAAATCTGTGTATAACACTACATTGCATTCAAGCAAGAGGCAAAGTTTTTAAGATTAGGTAAAATTAAGGCAGGCAGAAGAGATAATCATCTGTCCTAGATATTGAAATAATTTCCCTAAGAATTCAATAGTAAGTGATTACAATAATCTGTCAGCTCAGGTGATGCCACATTACCAGAGAATGTCAACACAGCATAACAAATATAATTCAGAAAGAGAAAAACTGAAAAACTGACAACTTTACACCTGTTACTCTGAGCTTGACAGTGTGCAAATCCTTTTTAAGAGCTCCAAAGGAAAGCATATTTTGAGATGTGGCAGTACATGGAAAACTGGGATAAAATACAAGGCGTTATTTACCTTTACCAAGTTAAATAAAGATTTTAATAATAAAATAATATGTACTAAAGAGCAGGGGCTGCAGGAGACAAATTCTATATGACCTTCAGTATTGCATTTGATGTTGGAACACATAAGGACTATAACTACAGAGCTAAACAAATGGGACAGTGGGAACAGTGCAAGTTTGTAAATGAGGGAAAGGCTTATCTTAAGAGACAGCAATACATAACATTGAAAAACAAACCGATGAATTGGAGGAGTCTTCCTATTAAGATTTCTCTGGGTTCCCTCCAACTAATGATCTTATTATTTGATATTTTCATTCATAACTTTGGCATAGAAAGAAGAATGTGAAATTTACTGATATTGTAAAATTAAGAATATAAATTTAGAGAATGTCCAGGATATCATACAGGAAAAATGGATTAGTGAAAGGACTTAAAATATAAAAAATCATGCACAAGTACATGAATTTAATAGACCTAATAACTACATTTTATGCTATAAGCCAGGGGGCTCATCAGTTTGAAATGACAGACACTAATTGGTCATAAGGCAGCCATCAAACACAGTTGTTCAGCAATAAAAAGGTATAGGCAGTTTTGTGCACATCTAGCTCTATCAGGCTAGCAAGCAGACTTTTAATATCACAGGCACTGATCACACATTAAGTAAAATTATAGTGTCACTTCTAATCACTCATAATCGAGAAAGATGTGGTCAAATGTGGACAATCATGTGGAAAAGAGCAGAGTCTACTCAGCATGAGCAGCTAAGAAGCAACAACAAAATTCCTGTTTGTGATTACTCACAAACATACATATCTTAGGTGGGAAAATCAATTTCCTTTCATGGAAAATGTCAATACAAAAGAAATATGTAGAAACTTTCCACTGGCAACTGTAGGTAGAAAATTAGAAATTAATTTCTAAATTTCAAGAGGAGCATGGTTCCAGCACACACATCAACAAGGACAAACAGCCTAATCTTTAAAAAAGCTCGATATGTTTATGAAGTGGATTAAAGACAGTGGCTTTCTTATAAACTGCAAGGTAGCACTCAGACAGATAGAAGTTCTTTTCAATCTGGCATCCTTATGTCTTGTGCTCCTACACCAGGGTATAAGGAACAATAGAGAGTGGCTACATTAGATATATTAAAAAAAAACCCCTTATGTTAAGGAAATATTAAGCTTCTAAAAGAAAATTCATTCAAGAACTTTAGAAGTCAACAACATCAGGTCTGTGTGTCCCAAAATGATTTTTTTTTTAATGTATAATTTTACAAATCAAACAAAATCATTCACAAGTATACCTTTGGCTTGAGGGAAGAGCAGGGACTCGTAAGAATAAAAGACCAGTCAATAGTCCATGCAGACCATTTGTATGCTACTGCAAGAGCATGAGGAGCCATAAAATAATACCTGTGCTCTATAACCTCCCCTGCAGCACTCAGCAGAACCCTGTGTCCTTTACTTGACCAGCAGACATGGCCATACTAGTACCAAGCCCAGAAATCATCATAGTTCCCTGGGATGCTCTAAGAGAAACATGAAACTTCGGAAAAAATTTCACAAGGAAACCTTTTGCCCTAGTATGGTAGCCAGGGATCCTGAAGTAAGAGGTTCAGACTGTGTGTTTTTGTAACAGCAGCTTCAACCTCTGCTGGACCTTTAAGCTCAAGGTATCTGTGTTCCTTCCTCTGCCTCTCCATGCTCTCAGGAGAGAGGATAAGGGAAGATGTTCCTTCCTCAAGATAACCATGCACCACCACATGCTGAGGTGTTGGAGTAGCATCAGTACAGTGTCTTGTCCAAACTTCTTGAACCAAATCTCTGTTGAGAAAAATGTGCCAGGCCAGTTAGGAACATTGCTCAGGCAGGATTCAGTCCATCAGCCACATCTGAAACCATGCAGACCCAAACCATGCATTTTTAAGAAGCCGATCATTAAGTTCATGTACATTTCACAGCTACACAACCTAAGTGAGATCTTTTGGTGAGTGTAAAGGTGTTGGAATCAGATGTAACTGACAGTGTCAGCAGAAGTATTTGTATTTGCTGACAACTTTTTAAAGATATAAAAATGTCATATAAAAAAGCAGGGATCCCATGACAGCTCCAAAATAGTATTATTAGTTGCTGCCTCAACTAAAAATCTTGTTGTATTTCATGTGACCACTTTCAGAGACAGGTTATGAAAACTAATAATTAATTGATTTAAAAAACTGAACTTCCAAAATAGCATTTCGAGCCTGGGACAGAGCTTTTCCACATGTGTAGCTTAAGAATTTGCACTTCCTAAAATGAACTACACCAGCCATGTTTGAATTTCTGCAATACAATTTACTGTGGAAATCTCCTTGGTAGCATCAAATGTTCACTCTCCCCATGAAAGTCTTACATTCATAAGTTTACATCTTTGTCTTCAGTTTGCTTGTGTTGCCTGGTGTTGTCATTGCAAACTGCTCTCTCTGCTGCCATCTCCTTTGTTTGTTGTTCTCAAGAATCACTGCTCATTTCTTTTTTTTGTGCACTGCTTTGCTCTCACTTGGTGCACAATCTTTACTTATACAGAGCTAATTACATTAAGTATATTTATATGAGAGCATCTCGCCTTGCTGGGAACCTAATTTAGTATTTTTACAATTAGTTTCTTGGCTGATCCATTCCCATTCAGTGAGCCTGCTTTTTGTCTGAGTGAAACTAATCAGAAGTTTATGACTCAGCAGAATGGGGTTTACATGGTACAGAACCATGCTCTATGAGGGTTAATTAGCTGAGGTAAGTATAAAAGACCAAGTACTGCTACATGATTTCTTCTACCATCATGAGCATTGCATTTCAGTGTGTTTACTTCTGATTTTCAGAAAGGGGACTTTTTGGAACAGTTGCCCAAGGTTTTAATATTACTCCTGTAGCTTCAGGATCCTGAGTTTTGCAAGGTGTCAAATTCAAAGACAAGTTCCTATGATGTCCACATTTCTGCTAACTGTGCAAGTCCTAAAGTTATTTGAATTAATTATCTACTTCTCAGTAAGACCTGCATTAAAGGCATAGTTACTATTCTCTAAGGATCTGATTATAGTAATTGTTTGGGCTGCCCAGTGTACTATTTTATTGCCATAGTCTAATCTTGTTACAAACTCTATTCTTAGAAATTTATGAAGTACAATTTTTAATATTTAAATATATTTTTCTTTATATATAGTAGCATAGTATTTATTCACTTAACTGTGGCAGAACCTCAAAATCAAATTCATGGACTGGGACTCAATGGTCAAGAATTCACACAGAATACAGGAGTTACAATTTACCCTTAGCAGCTGTGCCTAGGGTAATGTGCTCATCATAATGCTGATGAGAAGCATTTCTCCCATCACACTGGCTACCTAACTATTCTTAACTCAGTCTGACAGCGAATTTTTTGGGTTCCTTGCTGTTAACTGGTTTTCAGCTACTTCCATTCTCATAAGCAGTAAAATAAATATTATGGTGTGGCTATCCAGAAGCCTACTAAAATTATTTAACCAGAAATCATAGTATTTCAAGATTATGTCAGCCAATTTCATATGTATGCACTCATTTCTACATTACTGTTTTCTGGATTCATTTTTATATTGCTGGGCACTTACTAAGGGAGGCAAATAATAAGCACCTAGTAATACCTAGTAAAAATAGCTGTTTATGTCTGACTGATATTGACTGAAACATCCATCCCCTATCTATCATGATTTTCTGACATGAATGGGAAAAACAGTATTATGTGATCTTGCTAAAATCAACCCACACTTTAAGCCTACAGACTCACTAAAGATGACCAAAAGTGCAAATCTTCCCTGTCCTGCTAATGGGTACTGGTTTTAGGGAACACCTTTTGCTCATTTATATCCTGACAGATACTGCCACTATTTACCACTCCAGCAATACTCAGTGAAGTAGCTATCCTCTTGTTTAGCACTGACAAATGGAAATCCATCCTTACTCATGTTTATTTAGGACTAATAACCTTCAGTTTTTCAAATGTTGCATTTACTGCATCCCTTTTCAGCCGTATCTCCAACAGCTCTACTTCTCATATAAAAGCAAATTGATTGACTTCTTAACATCTTCCCTTATTTTATTGACTTCTTTCACCCAGTACTAAACTACTCAAACTACTAAACTACTAAACTACTGCCTTCAGCCAGGGTACTGACCAGGTATTTATTAAATTTTCAGATATGCTTTTCACTCCTTCTCAATGTCTCCATGCTCATCCAGCATGAGAAGAGCATCCTTAAAGTCCATTGAACTTGTCAGCCTTTTTGCATCTTTTCTCATGATATCAACAAAATACTTGACAGTGATCAGGCTGCCACTGGATAAAGAACATAACTTTTTTGCTTTGCTGTATTCATTCAGCTGCCTGCACTAATTGCTCTTTCCTAATTCTCTTTATACTATAAAGTCTTTGAGGCTGAGATTTTTTTTAGTCTGATGTTTATAAAGCAAATAGAGTCATGAAGCTCTGGTTCAAAATCAGCGAATATTCCTTTAAACAAATAACCACTATAAGAGGAGAACAACAGAAGAAAGGCGGGAGCAGGGAATTGGCAGGGGTTTTTCCTTCTGGACTTCCTTCTCTATTTGCCCAGCAAAGTAAGGCAGTATAAAACCACATAAATTTATAAAATCAGAGCTGTGATTTTGGTCAGACTTACAAGAATAAGTTTAACAATTGTAGCAGTTAAATTAGTGAAAAAAAAAAAAAACAGGTAAAACTGGTGATATTACATACTTCTCTCATATAATTCATGTCAAAGTGTTTTTATTTCAATAATTGTTTAAAATATATCTACAGACTGCAGGTATTCTAGGAATCAACTCTTAAATCATACCAATAAAAAGTTACAGTACAATTGATTGCCCTTTTTCCCACTCATTCCTATGGCTAACTTGAAAAAAATTAGGTAATGAAATCAACTCTCAGAGCAGCCTTATGTGAAAATGCTACATTAAAATAATATTGTGTTCAGAAATTAAATTTCTGTTTGCTATTCTTGATACGTTATTTAAGTTTTCGATCAACTCTTTCGATGTACATCAAGTGTTCATATACAGGGGAGAAACTGATTCAACAAAACACAAGTGGATCATCACCAGGAGCGCGCACTTTTTTGCTTTCCCTCCACTCAGTGCAAAAATATTTGTATTTGCCGGCTAAATTCTAATTAGAATAGATGATATTGGGGAAAACGCCTCAGTAATGCACCCTGACAGAAGTCGTATTAAAAAAAAAGAGTAAATATGCAATTTGTCTAATCCATGCTACTATAATTACACGACACAAGGGGTAGGGACACCGACTTTCCAGACTTTAGACCGGATAACGGGCGTTTTCCGCAAACGCGCCTTGCTGCCCTGCGGGGCCGCAAGACGCGCTTCGGGAGCGGCTGGGAAGAGCAAGACNGCATCTTGGCGAGTGGAGCGCGGGGAGTCCCCGCCGTCGGGGCGGCCCCCGGCCGCTGGCCCCCGCTCCGCTCCGCTAGCGCCGGCCGGCGGCGGGGACACCGTGACCAGGGGCAGATGGAAGGGGAGCGTGCGGGAGCACGGGCGGGGAGGTCCGGCGTGGGTGCCCCGCGGAAGGGGGAAGCCAGTCTCGTCCCGGCGTAAGGCACGGCTGAGATCCGCACGGTGCCTCTCTCAGTCGCTGCTCAGTGGGGAAGAGTTAAACGAGGGGCAAGGGAGGTGATTGTTGGCCTGGGCAACCTGCCTCGCCATACGAAACCGATGTCTGCGCTCCATTCAGCTCAGCAGAGGACAGGGAAGGAGAGGGGGATTGATTATGGGGTGTTAGAGTTTACTCAGGAGGATTTGTCATAGTTCTCTAATCTACCAGTAAGAGCAGAAAGGACTGGAGCAGAAGGCAGCCAAATTAAAGCTGGGAGCAATAAAACATCATTGATGTTACCATAAGGGTACTGAAAAACTGATATGACCTATATAGAGCACTACTGGATCTTGAATCTCTTGAAATTTCATCTCTACAGTGAGTGACTTCCTCATATAAACCACATATAAGTAATTTCTATATCTGTTTGATTTGGGTGTGGAGAAAATTCTGGGATCTTTATTGCTGTGAAGATCAACCTAAATGATCACAGAACAAGTGATTAGAACAGTAGATCCACGTTTTCAAATGTATGAATATTAATTACTTAGTTTCTGGTGCACTCCAAATTAAGAGTATCCCTTCAGCCTTATTCTCCCCTTCTTGTGCATCCACGGTGGACGCTGAACAAGACAAGACTCTTGAAGAAAGTTGTATGTGTTAAGTGTAATTCAAAGACATTCGTAATGCACACATTACCTTCTATGAAGAAAGCTTGAACATGAAACTGTATTTCATATTTTGTGATTCAAAATGCTTGATGAAGTATTTCAGTGCGTAAATAACATTCAAAGTACTGAAACTTCTAGACAAAGTTTAGAAGTTTCAGTACTTTGTACATGAAATGTACAAGTACTGTACATGAAATGTGCAGTACATAAAATGTTTCCAGCCACCAGAAAGTAAATGAGGTCTGTGGACAGCTTCGAAGTAAGCTTAGTGCCATAAAGATACAATTTAAATGTTTGCTATAAATTAGAAGTTTCTACCTGTAACCTATTATTGACTCATATATATATATATTCATTNTATACACATATTTCTTAAAGAGAGCTGGATACAGTAAATTTTATTTCAGTTTTTCTAGAAAGAACTGCTTAGAAATCCCCATAGAGAGTCGGAATTTTAACTCAGTTTGTGGTTTCCTGTTGTCTCTAATCCGTTCTGTCTATGCATTCTTGACAGTATCAGATTTGTGAGAAAAGTGTATTTAGTTTTGGGGGGTTTGATGAATCAGACAGAATACAGATTCTGTAAGCATGTAGGAGATGATGTAGATAGTTAAAATAGGTTTGGGGAGCTTTTTTGGTAGTGGGCAAATGCTGCAACTTGGATGTTTTTATCTCATTGTATATATGTTTTTATATCCCACATCCTCAAGTTTGTTGTTTCATCAATGCAATTATTTTACTCTCCATAAATTCTTTCTGTACTTTCTTTTGTGTAGCTCATGTCAATCCAAAATATTTGCCCTTCACTTGCTAGTTTGTTCTCATCCTCCGTGCTGCTCTCTACACCATTTACAGTGGAGTGGAGCAGGGATAGTGTTTCATCCCTAGCAGCTTTAGCACAGTTGGCTTATTTTTTTTGTACTTAATGATCTCCCTTTCATATTTCTTCTTAAAATTGGCTACCTCTCAGTTGTGTTCCTTAAGTAATACTTACTTGCTAATTCCATGCTTGTATTTATCCATATAGCAGTTTTTTTCTTTCAGAAAGATCAACAATCTTATGTAGCTTTAAAATTCTATTAAAATTCAAACTGTTTGTTCCCTAAAATGTTTGAGTCATCTTGCTAAACTAAAAATTCATCTCAAATTTTCAATTATTTTCCTTTTTTTTCCTGCAAGAATTTAAACTTTCCATGAAAAAAAAATCTGAAAGGTCTGTTTTACAATTTCTAAAAAGACCTTCCAAAATGTTTGAAATAAAACATACACTTCAGGAGTTTTGTTTCAGTATTGCTTCACTTTATACCATTTTTTGACTTAGTTTTTTTTTTTGCATCATGTTCAGATATATTTCAGTAGTCAAGAGGGTAACATGTATTTTGTTTATATTCTGGCAGAAGATTTCTACAAAAAAACTTTTAGATTTTGAGTTATCATCATTTTCTAGCAGAAAGCTATACATCAGAAAATTTTAAATAATTCAGAGGACTAAAAATTTAGCTCACTATTTTCACCATGCTATGGATGAAAACAAAGCTTTTCAGGATAAAGTATTTGGTCACCCATAGTGGACAAGTGAGGCATAAGCTGTTGGAAGGGGGAAATACATTCCTAATCCTATTAGCTAATAGATGGCTTATTTCCAGCTGATCGTCATATGTTATTTTTACAGTATCTAGCAGATTTAATACAATTCTTGAGGTTTCTTTCCCGTTTGTACATTTTCCACTTGCAATCCTCATTGAGATGTGTACAAATTGGCAAACCTCAGCATGCCAGAAGAGCACATTGGGGTAGTGAGGTTAAAACAGAGGAGCAATGTATTAGGTGTAATTATGGGTAAAGAATCTGAAAAAGAGCTACCACCCTTTGAAGTCAGAGCTTTGCCTGCAGAGGAAATCCATGGGAAGGATTCAAGTAAGCTCCATGGAATGAAGAGGTACAGTCCGTATAAATATAGACTCCATCAAAATGCACTTTGAGTATTGTCAGAAGAGTTCACTGACTCTAAAAGGGATAAGGTGATTATGATGAAGTGTCAGGAGAATATAGGAGCTCTCAGATGTCTTGAGCATATCATATTCTGACACATAAAAGCATCCAGTTCCACTTGGAGAATGAAGCGTTCATAATTTAACACAATCTGCAGGCAGAACTTCAGAGAAGAGGCGAAAGAAGATTCTGGTGACAAAACTGAGTAGCATTTGGTAGCCTGAGACAATTTTCCATTGTGAGGCTGGTGTACTAGAGCAGCAGTTGTCATTATGAACACTAGAATTTATGTGAAGCATAGTTTGGATAATTTTGAATTTTTTTAATGGAGAAATGAGGGTTGAGAACAGATATGCACCATGAACTACTAACTCCAGCAAGGTTCTCTCTGCAGAAAGAGGCTCAGAAAGAGCATTTGTGATTGCAGTAGAATTGGAAATGCATGGCATTTGTACTGTTGGTATAATCTAGTAATCTTATAGATACATAATCTAATAAAAGCAGCAAAAATTTAGTGTCATGTTTTTAATATCTTCATCAGATGGTCTGTATCATGGACAATACACACACTTTATCATAAACAGAACTCAAATATGCTTTATAATTTGCTTTCCTTAACTAAACAATAATATATTTCAAAGTTAAAAATGAAATTATAGATGTGCTTTCCTAAAATTCCTGTACACTGTCCATGTTTATTAAGAATATATGGAAAATTTTTTCCTATACTCTTCCTGTAAAAGAATATAGTGGTTTGAATTTCTTCATCTGCCATTAGTTGGTTGTCAGGTGTAATTTTTTGCCTTATTTTCCTTCAAAGCCATCCTGAATCACTCTGAAAAGGATACTCAAGCACTTAGCTATACCATTAATTTTCATGGAAAAATGCACTTTTAAGGGGAAAAAAAAAAGTGCAGCTTCAAGGTAACAGCAAGACATCAATTTTCTGTGTTTGAAATTAACATAATGTTTTACATAATGATCCTCTCTGCTGATCATTAAAATAACATAGTTACCTCGGCAACTGGAACAGTCTGCAAATGTTATCTAGTGATACATAACACATTCTAAAAATACATACAACAAATAAGGTCTGAAACATTATCATTTGGGGAAAAAAGGTTTTTTTCAATAAAATTGCCTTCTGGTCTAAGCAGATTTTTGTGAGAAAATTTCAGTGCAATAGAACTTCATTTTTATTCAAAACTGACTTTATTTGCTCAAAACTTGAAGACCTGGTGTTGTTTCATTTCCTGACAATGGAAAAACTGTAGTTGCTTTTCAATTACAATTTTCATTTTCCTATAAATGTTTCAATGGTAAATGTTCAGGAAATAAAATTTATTTCTAAAGCAAGGGTTGAATGCTTAAAAAACTGTTGTAAAGTATAGCATATCAAATAATTGACTGATGAATTCAGGGGATCTAGGGAGTTCAGTGCTTTAGATCTGAACGCCTCCACTGTCATTGCTTGTACCCGTGTGGGTCTGTCCTGAACAACTGAGATCTAATGGGACTGAAATGAACCAACATTGACACGCTTCACTTTTTTTCTTTTTCAAGCAAAGCCAAATCAGTTATGTTCATTGATGGTTTTGGGTGTCTTGAAATGAATTTTTGTGTATAATTTGTTTACCGAAAAGTTTTGCCAAGACTAGCTACCAGCACATCTCTCAGTAGAATGGAAAATTGCTCTGAGGTAGGTAACTTGGCTCATCACCTTTAAGTTCTCTTTCATTCTTCCTCAGTACTGAAGCTGCTACATTCTTGGAATACCTTCTTCCCTCTGCCTTTGCCACTCACTGCCTGCCTTTCTCCTGGGAGTGTACTCTGACTTTTGTAGGATTTGCTCTAATTTTACAGAGAAGTTGTGTTAAAACAGTCTCTTATAATTCAGATTATTTTTAAATACTAAATTTGAATTAATGTCAATATAATTTGCTGTTGAATTTGCTTGTGTAATTTTGCTAGTATCTACAAATTTTTTCAGTTGATACCATACGGGTTATCAAACACGTTGATCTTTTCTGTCAATTTTAATGGTACTTCTTTGTGTGGAACCCCATCATCAAGGTTTACAAAGCGTATCCAAGCACTTTTTTCAGTATATTTCAAAAGCTATTGATCTAGATGTAATTTGTTTTGAGAAGTTTCTGAAGACTGCCAGAATGTTGGTAATTCTTAATGTATTTGAGCATTCTGCCATGACCCATGGGATTTTTTAAACACTTCTCCTTTGGATGTTGAAAATCTGGTGACAAGATCGCTCTGAGGGAGCATCTAGATACTGTGGTTCTTTTATAAAATGTTGTTCCAATAGAGATCTTTGCTTTGGAAGCAAATGTCAGCCCTTTGTTTACAGATCTTTTTGCAAATGCACAGCAATCTCCTAATATTCTATTAGGATTTATTTTCACTGGAATGTAAGGAAGAAAAATGGCTGCAACTAACTTGATTTTAGAACAGTGACAGCAAGGATGTAACATAATTTGCATCTTCATTACAGGCTCCAGTTTCAACCATTCATCCTTCCATCTGAGTGCTGTTTTCTAGGGGTTGGCCACATGAAAAAATTGGGGCCAAGGCCTTTCCTCAGGTTTTCATTGTGGAATTTGGTGTCATAGTGTTGCTTCCCAAATCCCCAGTCCAAGCCCATGCCATGCAACATGTCACAACAACACCTAGGCACATATCTTTCCCTTCTTTCACCCTTGTTGGCAGAAGAAACCTGAGTGTATGAAGTGGGAGAGGACTGCAAGGTATTCCTTTTGTCCCCTGAATTGGTGGATGGATAGAACAGGACCTAAGTCTATCATAGAGCAATCTTGCCCTACAAAACAGGCATAATTATCCTGGTGCAACTGAAGACCTTCTGTAAAGGCATCCATATCAATCTCCTTGAGCAGAGGAGAGGCTGGGACATAGCCTCACACTAAAAGTTTTAAAGCCAATAATAAAGGTATTAATTACACCATCAAATTTTATAACCATTCCTAAGACCTTTATCCTCTCTGACATCTAATGAGAGAGTACACGCTGTCTGGGGCCATGATTAGCTCAGAAAAAAGGAGAGATTAGAGTATTAGACATTACTGAGCAGATGGATGATTACACAGGATCTTAAGCCAAGAAATAAATATTCCAAGTACGTCCCATTTGGAAAATAAAAAAAAAAATTAAATAAATCTTTAAATACCTGTGGAGATTAACAAGGATCTAACTTTATGGTGTGTCAGCATACATACCAGATGATGAAATAAAGAATCTGTAAGGCTTTCATATCTTTTCTCAGTTTAACAAAGCTCACTTGGTCAAAAGACTGTGGGCCACAGGAATCCCGTGCATGTATATCCAACACAGGAAACTACAGGTGACTCATCTACATTGCTGGTAATTCAGTATTATTCATACTCTGTTTTCTTGTATTTACTGGTGCCCCAGCTGTTGGTATTTTTAGGAATACAGAAATAATGAATAGTGTAAGGTTTTGTTTTGCTCACTTTTTAAAGTTTGCATACAAAAGAGATGGAAATGTTGATCAAGCAATTTACAGAGCTGGAAAAATGACAGGCTTAGTTTGTAATAACCAGCTCTTTACTACACTAGGAAATTATAAGTATTTAATCTATATTTTTGCAAAAATGCCAACCAAAAATCATAATGTTTCCTGCACTCTGTAGTTTGATGTTTGTTTGTTTTTTATGTGATTGAGTTAGTTTGTTGGTCCTAGAGCAAGGTTTGTGAGGGTTTTTTGGCATTAGCCACTTTCCTAGGCATTGGGCTAAGGATACATGTTTAGAGTCTCAGCTACCCCCCACCTCCCACCCCACTTCACTCACATTCTTTATTACAAGACACTTCACCATTTGGAGCAAGGATGAATGCAGGGCCCTTTAGAGAGAGGGCTGAACCAAGAAGAACTATAATCTGTCTCAGTAGGTGGTTGGACATGATGAAAAGAAGTTTCTTGTCTCTGAAAAGAAATCTTAAAATGACTCTAAGTATGGTATTATTAAGGTATGCTATTTGTGTACTGTTCCACTGATTTCTGTTTGCAACTTCTAATCTTCTTCCCTGCAGACTCTGCCTGGAAGTGGATGAAGTCTCCTTCTGCTTGTAATGTTTTCTAGATTGATTACACCCCCACTGATACCTGGGTATGTGCAAACTTGTGACTGCTAGACTGTGTCACAAGGGGTTAATAACACTAAACCCACAACAACTACATTTAGACAATATTCCTGTGACTGGCTGAGTCAAGCAGCAAAGAATTCTGAAAATCCTGGGGCAGGAGCCACAAGCATATCATCACAGATTACACTTGTAACTATGGATGTGGAGACCACCTGTTCTAGAATCATGTGTAGATCAGAAGAGAAACAGATTGCTGCTTACAAGTGGCATACAAGTCTCATGTCATGAGACTCCAGTGCTAAAAGTTCAGTCTGCAGATTTTATTCTTCTTTCACTCATCTTGTCTGTTTCTGTCTTCTCATTTCTTGCTTTCACGTGCCTTTTTTCCAAACACATGTCCCTGTTGTTGTTTTCTCTCTTTCCCTTCTGCTTTCTGCAGTTCTCTTTTCTTGCTGTCTTCAGCAGGTCTGCCAGGAAGCATACACAGTGCCCTTTGTCTCTTCCAGCAGCTCTTCTTTGCCACCTTGACTGTTTTGACTGTTATCAATTAGTCACATGCAAATTGCTCAAGTGCAACACTTTTTTTTGTTCCAGAAACAGCCAGGTTTGTCATATTCAAAAGTACCTCAGTCAGGAATCACACTGTATTAGATATTATATCTGAAGGCTTCTAACCAGGTAATGGCCACACAGATACAGCTCATGTTGCTCCTATGTTAGTATTTATTTGCACAATATAAAATTTGCCTACACTTTCACATTAGGTGTAATATTTATCATTGGATGCAACATAGAAGTGATGGAAAAGAAGAAATAAATAATATTGACATTGTCTCACAATTCCATATCTGAAAGTAATGCAAAAACCTAATGACCCTTTAGTAGCTCGTCTAATGCTTTTAGTCCTTGACAGAGGTCTTGCTGTGATTTGTTTTCTAACACTGGCTTAGTTGTGTGTTCTTTGAAGAAATACTGGGAATAAAACACTCTTGATATTAGTCAGAAGGTATTTCTTGCTGGTGATTTAAAATTTTAAATAGAAAATAAAAGTCAGAAATGTTTAGACTGGGCAGCAGAGCAACTAAAAGCTACAGCTGGGCTGACACACATAGAGGAAAATCCTGTCAGGTTAAAAACAGAAACACGTTCCACCCATGGATTAACTTTATATCTAATCCACTCATGTTCTGCCACATGGCACACTACCTACACACACAAGCTCTGTGAGGAAGAGAACAGGGGTACAAATTTACAGTAAACCTTACTTCCTTCCCATCCATTTCTATAATTCTGAAATTAACAAACCTAGAAATGTCCAAACATTTTCCAAACTATAGTACCAGTTATCTGCACAGTGATGTTTCTGAAGATTTGCAAGTCAGTTTATTCACTCTCCAGAATTATCCCTTCTGACTTCAGTATGCAGCATATTATGCTGATAAACTTCTGAAGTCTACATCTATTCAGTGCTATGGATTTACATATTGGATTTCTCTCTAAAATGACTTACATATGTATCATTCATGAGAAACAAACTCCTTCTTTTGGGAGTCTTCTGAATGGTGCTTCCCACTGTACATGTACTTTCAGTACTGAAACTTAATTGAAAATGTCAAAACTTGCAATAAATTTTAAGATATTTGATTAGATCAACAGGGGACTGATTCTTCAGAGGCATTATCTGTTGAGTGAGATTGAGGCAAATGCAACATTTAGCACTCCTGTGCAAACAGCAATTTAGTCTTCCTCTTCTGAACAAACTGCAGTTGAAATCCAATCACTGGATTTCATATCTAAGACTAAGTTGCCTTCTCACAATTTTTCTGTTAAATTAAGATTAAAGACATAAAGAGTAAATTGAAACCACTACTACAGTTTGTTTGTTGTTTTTAATTACCACTACCCATAAACTCCCACTTTGGCCACCGGTAGCTGGGGAAGAAAGAAGGATATGTAGAAAAGTGTGTCAGTAGCATTTCAGCACAACCAGAAAATAAATGAGTCATTAGTGGAAGCGAGACTATCCTGAAGCTTTTGTAGAAAACATTTGCCTGTAGCACCCGTGGAAGCAAAAAGGGTGAAACCAACATTAGGGATTGTACCTCTGCCTCCAGTTGACTTGGGCAGCTTCTAAGTCAGAGCTTTAAGATGGAATGAGGTGCAGAGATACGTGCTGTCCAACGATTCTTCTTTGCCAGGAGTTTATCAGTAAAGACTGCTTTAAACCTACACTGATTTGTGCCAGATAGGGTGACTTTAAAGTTTTTCAATGCTTGTGAGAGGTCAGACAGCAGCTTAAATTAGAGTCAGCATTTCATAAAATACAACAGATAACAGGCACCCTGAAAGCACTACATTCAAATAAATGTTTTCCTTCTACTTGTAGGATTTTGCAGGAATGTTGCACCATTGCTCTAATCCTCCTTATGGCTTCTTGGTTTTTAAAAAAGAGACAGTGTATCTCATTACTTGATTAATGAAAAATGTACATACAAAGCTGAAAGTGATGAAATTGCCAAAAACCATAAGATACAAGAGGTCTGGTAAGCTAAATATTAACCTTACAATTAGACAGTTGCTGACTTCATTTTAATTACATTGATTAATGAAACAATAGAATTCACATAGATATAAAGGCAAGTTCTAATACTCCTTTTCAAAAGTCATCTAGAATTGGGTAAATGAAGTTGTCTCTGAACAAGCAATATGCCAAAATCTGTCCTCCACAAATCATTGAAATTACTCCAGATCCTGAAAGAAAAGATATGGTTGTTTTGTATTAATTTTTATAGTGGAATACAAACTTTATGATAAAACTTTAAACTGACATTTGTTTTATCTTCAATTAAAAAAAGAAAAACAGCCCTCCTACTTAAACATTTTACCCAAGGCTTTAACTACTTACAAAGATATCAGCCTCCACAACCGCTAATGCAAAATCTGTTGTAGGACAGGGAATTTATCTCTCCCCATCACTTAGGAATTTATTGCAGTGGTTGATCCTTGTTATCCATAATATAAGAAAGAAGAACAGAAGCCAGTCCTTTTCCCTTAACTACTGTTTTTCAAGATAATCTACTTTTCATGTAAAAATCTGTGCTTCTAATTCTACAGAAAATTAAGCATTCAGAAATATAGTTTTGCCATTCACTTTGAGAAAATGTGATGACTGAAATTCATCTCATCTATTGTAAGTACTTGTACATAATGTTTATAAATCTTGCCTCTGAAGGTACCTGCTTTTTCACTGATTTTAAAGGGTATCAAAAAAGGCTACAAAGGCTACAACTGTCTTTCTGACACCTGAATTGAGATACATTTCAACTTATTACAGGTTAGATAAGTCATGATTAAGTCCTGACTAATTGAGATTAGTCAGGACTTAATCATGATTTATTTCAAGTCATGTGCCTGCTGTTTGTTTGCAAGACTAGCGTGAGATGAACATATTCTGGCCTTAAAAGAGAGGATTTTTCTAAGGTGAGGAAAATCCTAGTACAGCATTATTTACCGGTGCCATTAAAAGAAGTATGAACAAAATGCCTTTACTTATTTAAATGTTGGCAATTCTCAGATCAGTGAGGCAACAGATATTTAATAGAAACAATTAATATTATAAACAGTACTTTTCTACAGATTTTAGCAACTTAAATTTTAAAGAATGAAATTATACCTAATGCCAGCCACCAGTGTAACATCAGGGGGAATTCAGACATAACTGCAAGAGGAAAAGTAGAAATGTAAATTTTAAAACAGTAAGAATGGGCGCAAGTAAGCAGTGCACTATGCTATCAAGGGTCTGCTTAGTTATGTTTCATAGATTATATTTTTTACATATATTGAAATGACAAATGCTTTAGGTCCTGACCAGCACCTGCCCTGGCCACACCCAAGCTGACCCACATCCCCACTGTGGGATAACTGCAGGGCCATTCTCTGACCCCATATTGCCCCCCAAAGAAAGCTGACAGGGGTATTAAAGGGGGCTGGGAAGCACACTGCATATGCTGACAGCTCAGGGTCAGCCAGCAGAGGTTTGGTTGGCCATCTGAAGGAAGCAATGATAAATTTGAGGCTGTTGCGACATCAAGACACATCATCTGATAGAATGACAGAAGCTAACTTCCTGTAAAAATTAGGTACAAGCAGGGGGGGGTTGGTAGTTTTTGTAAATTCCTTGATTTAAATACAAAAATTATCAATGAAGAATAACAGTAGTTTAAATTCCAGAAAACCAAATTTAGTAGATGAGAAATTATGCTTAATTTTTTAAGATAGAGTCTCTGTTGGTCTCTGGCTTAATTTGTTAGGAAACTGGGAAATCTCCCATCTGTATAAAGTGCTAAAAGACAAATGGACAAAGCAATGGAAAATGAAAGATTAATCTCTATACAGTAGGGAGGGAGTCCTAATTTGTCAAAAATATTTTCCTTTTTCTGCATTCTAGAATAAATATATTAACCTCATTGTTTTAAGAGAAAAGAATCCCCAGATAGGGTCTGGCAAGGATGGAGTTAAAATATATTTCCTAATTAGCCACAGAAGCATTCTGCTAAACAGCATGAGAAGAGGGAGCAGATTACAAGGTGTTGGGAAAAAGAGATGATGGGTCTCATTTACAGCAGCTAATTCTTTTCTTTTTTTTTCCTTTAAGGGGTAGAGTTTTGTGGGGGAAAGGAGTTTCTGTGGTAAAATTCTTCCTTTTCCTCATTGAGATTTAGTTCAAATGATCTGACTTAAAACCTTTGCACTGACTTTGCTGAAGAAAAATTCCGTCTTTACTCTGAAATTGAGCTAAAGTGTTAATGAGTAGTTCTTAACATATCCAGACATGAACAACTATTAATGTCTTGTTTTGAAAAAAACCACATTTCCCAGATGCAGAAATTATATCTAGCCTGGATCTGTTTGATACGAATTGTTAGAATATGAACTACACCTCTGATTTTTTCATAAGGATATAATGGTTTAAAATTCTGCAACAGATCCAGAATTAAGTTTAAAATGCAAGAATTTAAGTAGAGGCATGAGTCAAATGGATGGGAAATGGAGATACATATGTATTTAGCTTTAGGGAAATTTAAGTTAGTCCAGTAATACATTGGATGAATCCTAGTGGATTTGTCCTTCAACTATGTGATACTATTTAGCAGTAAACCTGCTTACCGACTGAAGTTATGATGATGTGAATAATAGTAACTGTTACAGCATAGTCCCAAACCCATTCTTCCACAACCAGAGCAAACAGCAGACCACAAAGGAAGAAAGTTATTTCCAAGGATATCACAAGAACTGTAAAGGAAAATAAGATATTTTCACCAAACATGGTTTTGAAAGACATCTTCTCCTATTCCAAACAATATCAATAAGAAGATAAAATACCTGAGATAGTTATGCATTTTAATGGATGGACAGAAAGAAATACTAATTGGTGGTATGAAATAGCTGCTGTCTTTGGCATATAAACATGTTGCATCAAACTAACTGATAAAATTTGGGGGGAAAAAATCATGCTGAGATACAGTAATTACATTTGGCCCTGAAAAGTAATTCTAATGGAATATGCTTTAATTTTTTTTTCCACTGGCATAACATAAATGTTATTCCTTCATCTGAAATCAGTATTAACACTGTACAAACATCCATGCATTTTTATTACTCTTTTAAGCTATGAAGCAATTTATTTTTGAGCTTTATGTATTTTACTGACAGATTATGAGGTTTGCCTTTGTAAAACAGATTACAAATCTGGTAAAATTTTATGTATGCATGTGATTTTTTAGGAATTGCTGTTTAGAAAAAAGAATATATTTTGAGAGCTTCATAAAAATTGCAGAAATTTGTTTTAGGATATATATAGACACTTTTAGGGATTGAGCTACAATCAAATTCTGGTATTTTAATGCCCACTGTATTGAAGCATTGCCAAAGCAAAATTGCCATTAGTTGAATGTGACCCATTTCTCTGATCTGAATCCAGTGATTCATATGGAATGTGCCGCAGTATGAAAATCAAATTAAACAACTTTGTGAAGGAACTTGATGGAGAATAGGTAATTGTTCTGCAATGAAAATGAATCATCCTGGCAAAGCAGGACATTTTCTTCTGATGATGCAAGATCAGAAGAAGAACTCAACAAAAAGCCTAAAAATCACTTGAATGTTAAATAGCAGTACAGAAATGAGAAGCCCTTGCAAGATGCATAAACATTTAATTGCAGTGTAGTTAAAATACAGAAATCATTGGTATTACTTAAACAGCTTTAAAATACTATCCATTGGAAGGCAAGTTTACATCCATATGCAATATATTTTCTTGAGTGAGGGGGAAAAGAAGATAAGGAAACATCAGTTACCTAAATAATATGGATTAATCCATGAGGGATTTGTTTTAAAATCAAAAGGTGCCAAACCATCCAACATATTAATCCTGTGGAAACAAAATGAATAAATTTAAATAGAGAGTTTTAGTATTTAGGGTTTAGAATTTAGATTACATGACATATTACAGGCAGTTTTAAATACGATAAATAGAATATTCTGGGTTTTTACAAGCTCTCTAAGTCCCATTCTGAGTTGTGATTTTGCCCTTGCTCACCTCCATTTAAGATATTTGGTGCTATGCCTGATAATCAATAACTTCCTAGGGGGATATAATTTGTCTTTTTCATTGACTATAAAATCTTTATTTTCCTTTTTTTCATGTAATCTTTTTTCTTACGTTCATTTATTTACATGGTTCAACTGCAAGTAAGAATATTGGAACCAACATTTTATGTTAGTTTTGAGTCTCCACTTGCCAATTTGTGCATTTGAAAGAAGGTTCAGGTACAACAATTTAACTGATTTTGAAAAATTAAGCTCACAGAATAACCAGGCCAGGATGCCTCCAGTCTGGATACTTCCTTTAAACGGGCATATCTCCAGCCATGAGTTCCAGTATGCCAGCATATCAGACTAAAGGCAGGGAAATCTTACCTGAATACTGCAAAGCACACAGAGAGGACCACATAGTACACAGTGTAGAAAACTATTATGCATATCAACAGGTTCACCAGAACAACCTGCAAAAGGGCATAAAACAGCAAAACCTAAAGCCATGTTAACATCAGGCATTCTCAGAAAATAATTTTAGATTTCTATCAAGCATAATGTGAAAAAAATTTGTAAAATAAAATATTTAGGCAGAATTTTTGCTGTTGCTGATTACGTAATGTGCTAAAAGCTCTTTGTACATTTCAGATCCTAATGTGTAGCTATAATGTATGGCTTTTTTTCTCTCATGTATTGTTTTATACCTACTATATAAACAATTTACAAGTGTTCCTAAAAGAAGAAGGACATTTCTTGATGATTATTAAGGAGTTAAGAAGATACAGAGAAGAGACTCAAAAGGGAGCTGTAGCTAGGAATGTTTGGGGTTTTTCTTCATTAGGGCTATAGCCCTAAAGAGGTCAATCTGTTTAGCTCCAAGGGATGATTTGATTATGATGGATAAGTACCTTCACAGAAAATACCAGGTACTTAAGGGGTCTTTAATCTATCAGAAAAGACACAAGAAGTAAACAGCTACAAATTCTAGCTAGACAAATTCAAAAGATGCAGGAAGGACATTTTGACCTGCAAAGGGAACAAACTCCCTCTGGAAATAAGAGATCCTACTAAGCAGTAGTAGATGCTTCTGAGGATGAAACTTCAACTCTAACATTCATTTCTGGCCTTTGTTCTTTGAGTGGTTATGTGGTAGGTAGTGTATTTACAGAAGCGTCCAACATTGACAGAAGTGGGAACACTGTGAATATATCAAACCACCTATTTTTATATTGCTAAATGTTGTAAAGTGTTAAATACTGAATAATGGATCTATCTCCCACAAGAAGAGAGACCAAAGAGCTTTAGTTTCTAATGCAACAGGAGATAAACCCATCATGCCTGAAGAAACTGATATTTGTCAATAACAAAAAGTCCAGGACTGTCTTAATCTTTTTTTTCCCCCCTACATCAAAACAAAGCCAGGCAAAAACTGAGAACAATTAATCTCTTCAGCCACGTTGGTTTGTGGGCTAAATACAGCTCCTTTGGACTGTCTGTATTCTTATCCTAAATGAAAATTGGCCAAATAACCCATCTGATCCCTTCCATTCCACAGCGTGCACCATCACTGTGGTAATGTTAATCAACTACAATGTCACATGTAAGTTTGGCAGCCACGCTGCCTCTTACTCCCCTGAACAAAGCTTCAAGCATTGGAAGTTTAATGTCTGGCAGATTTTTGGTGGGAATTCTTTTCCTTTCATTGCTCTGGGCAGCTGCACTTTTCCTGTGATTCTCCTCTATCCATTGCCCCTCCTCTTGCAACGGCCTCTGTGAAGCCTTATCTGCCCTGGATGGAGATTGGTACAGTAATAAAAGTGGGGAGAGGGGACTGAAGGGAAAATCACAGAGCTGAAGGACAGCTGTGAGAGGATGACCTATTGACCTGTAATTACAGTAGGTGAGTTCCCAGCCTTGAAGTCAGTGACCAACTTTCTTTGGCCTCAAAGGCACAGTATTTTTCTCTTTGCGCCTGGAATATTCCTAGTCCTTGTCTTAGGGATGTAGTGAGGCATTAGGTATAGTATGCTTTGCTCACTTGAGTAAGCCAAGGAAATGCACACAATATGAAAATAAAAACACTGAAAACTTTCCAGTTTTATCACATTCTACCTCATTTTTTTTTATTTGACCTTGCCACAGAAATTAAAACTTACTTTTTTTTAAAAAATCTGAGAATACATTTTATTTTTAATCTATTTTTCCCTTTCTAGATCTTCTGGTATTTCAAAGCAAAAAACTCACAAGTTAAAATCTACAGGATTATTCATTATATGTCAAAACATCTTAAAAGAAGAATCTTAGGAAATCACTGGTGACATCAAATGTAAAATTTTATGACACTTCCAAGAATTTTATCTCATAAGTGGAACAACATTACATGTTTTGAAATCCTTTTTATAAGATGTACTTTGCAGTACCTGCTGCCAGCACTAGAGAATAAAGCATCTTTTTAATTTTGGGGGTTTTTAGGAAGAGAAAATTGAAGAACAGTCTGTAAGAATGAAAGCAGCAGCTCATTCCATCCCCACAGCAGTTGTCTAATTCTCTAATACTATCTGGTGACATATACAACACTAAATAAACTCAATTCCCTTTACCTTGGTTTCAGCAGTTTTGACCTTGAGAGCCATGGACACATGATGAGTGAAAGGAAGTGCTCTTGCTATATTCCATATGCCAGTTTGAGCAGGAAGAAGAAGCTGGTTTTCACCCCAAAAAACATTCTAATGGGTAAGCATAAGACAGGGTGGGGTGAGGTGAGTTGATTGGATTAAACTGAATTGAGACAGAAGACATCTGTGAGCTAAATGTAAGCCGCTAAAGAGCAAAGAGAAAATCCTGCTTGCTCATGCAATGTTCGTACTTTTGTAGCTACAGTCAGCCAAAGCGTATCTAAAACATAACTCGGCTATTTAGACACAACATTATTATTCTTTTCCCCCTTTTAATTGCATTTTTTTCAGCATTCATGTGATCACAGTTCCTTGGGGTTATTATAACTTCCTACTTTTAATTATCTTTTACATTTTCTAGCATTAATTCTATTGACTATAGATGTGGAGGGGTACATTCTTCACAATGTTCTTTGCTAACATTTTTCTTCTGACTATCACTTTATTACATCAAGTATAATTCACATTAAATTAGGTATAATTAAGTTAAGAAATTCCAGACTTGTGTTATGACTCTTTTTTTCCTGAACTGTATTTTGTTCCTTCAGTAGAAAGAAATTTAGTGTGCTTTAGAGCATATCCAGCTTCGAGTGAGCAACTCCTTAATGGATTCAAATTTGACTTTTTACAGGCACATTATGATTCAGTATGCTGTATTATTTGGAAAAAGAAGATGCTTCTGAAACTGAACCAAGAATGAACTTCTTCTTTTTCTGCTGACACTAACATAATATGTGCAAATTTCATTAGGGTTTTTTATGCCTTTTTAGTCATACAAAATAAATGTTATCTGCTCTAAAATGCAGTCTGCACTCGGCAAACAAGAGCTTTCACTCATAGATTTGATAGCTCCAGATTGTGAATACTGCCAGGGAAATTACTGGTAGTATTGTGTGAAATTCCTTCCTGTGCAAAAATACTAGCATGAAAATCTGTACATCAGTAAAGTCCTATTTTGGGGGCTGAAGTGATGACAAAGGAACATACTGAAACAAAATAAAAAATCTTAAACTAAGTTGCTTAAACAGTTGCAATTTTCAGAGGTAGCAAATAAATGAAGAGATATTTGCTTTGATAATTAAAAAATATTTGGAAAGGAGCAAAATTATTAATTCAAAGAGCACACTATCTACCCCACAGAATCAGCTGAAAACAGCTGTGACCTAAAATTAATCTGCAGAAACTTTTTCAGTAGCTATAATTAGCAAGATGACTGAAAAAGTAGTGAGTTGCATTAATCTCAGATAACTATTAAACATAACAAGAGTTTACATTCACTGATTTCTTCACAAAGGATGGATTAACCAAAGATTGATGATAGAAACAAAAACAACAAGTTTGACTGAAATGTAATTGAAGCTGTAGACATGGATTTGTTGGGCAGACTAAGAGGTTCTTCCCATTCCTATTGCACAGTTGAAAACTTTAAATACTCTGAGAGAACAGAGTGCAACATTTCTGTCGCACCTTTGCTTCAAGATTGTAAACACTTAAATTGTGGTAGCCCAGTGAACAGGAGTAAATCAAACTTTGAAGTGGCAGAAAGTGTGTGTGACTCAAAATACTGACTAAGACTGAATAGTGAATGTTAACTATAAAGATGATGCTGTTAACTACATCCATTGAGATAATGGAATAGTGACTTTTCGTATTTTTTATTTTCTTAAAATTTACTGGATCAGCTGCGGGAGAAAAATGACAACTCCTATTCAGCAGAGAGAGACAAAAGTGAAGTTTTGATGGAAGTTAAAATAAATTATCTAATCTGGTTTCAACAAGCCGTACTTTTAAACACATACTTTTTTTTGTCATTACATTATTGAATTTTATTAGGACTGTGAGGAAAAATAGTACTCCATTACTTTTGAACCCATGGAGCTTGTGCTAGTTTGCTTTGTGGAAACCTACATGGAACAGTTCCTTAGATAGGATATCAATACCTGACCCTCAAATGCTTGACAATAGTTAGTAAAAACTATTTTTTGACATTGGCCGTACACAGATACTCTCTTTGTAGTGATATGTAGTGATATGTACTGCATGGACAATATCCAAGATACATCCAAAAAACCATAACAGCAGAAAATCACAGACTAGAGAACACAATTTGAAAGTAAAATTAAGGATACTTCTATAGGGCAGTAGCTCTTCTTAAGAATATGATAATGGCACATAATAGTACCAAGCCAATACCTAGTTGCTGTACCAAAACAAAAAGTCAAATGTAATAATGAACTGTGAGGAAAATTTTATAAAGCTTACAGCTAAGTTTGCTGCCTAAGTTTATTATTTAGGGTTTGTTTTTCTGGGTTTTGACTTTTTAAAGAATGTTACCATTTACAACCACAATTTGTGATGCTGTCAAATAGTACTTCAAAAATAATTAACAACAATTTGAAGAACTGTTATCATACAGCAATATTACAGGAATATATCATTGAAAAGAACAGGAAATTTGCGTTACTGTTAAGATGATTGTTTGCACTACAGCTCTGTGCCTTAAAAAGTAATGCTAGAGCAGGAATCACATTTCTTAGGTAATTCCAAAACTTGAAAAAAGTTTTGAAATCAGAGAAATTAATAAATGCCAACTTTTATATTTGTTTAGTTTAGATTTATTATCCCGAAATCTTTTAAAAAATAGGGAGCTCTGCCAAATGGTTGCAGACTCGTTTGTGTGGTAAGAAATTTTTAGTTTACTGGAGGATGGCATCAAAACATGTGTACTCTGTCTCCACCTGCTGATAGGGAAGAACTACACTTACACTGTGTGTGAGGATAGAAGAGCTTGGGAAAATAAATGGTGGCCACTATTTTTGTGGCTGGAAGTGATTGGCAGAATCTGTCAATGCAGGGAAGGGAACTAACATTTCTTCACTTGGAACGTGTTATGGCTAAATATAGCTTAGTTGTGTCCTATGAAGGACAGCCCCTACAGTCTGGCACTGATCACATATGCATTGTACAGCCTCAGTATGACAGCTTGACCCCCATATGGGAGGAGACAGAATCCAGTGAGGTCTAGACTCTACCACCACGAGGATTAAAGCAATTAGATTCCTTCCATCTTCAACCTCTGCTGCAGATGGATACATTTTAAGGGGTGAGAAATATGAGAATTAGGTGTAAGCAGGAATGTTCTTTGAATGTATCCATTTATTATTACTTTCAAATTTTGTTGAATTGCTTTTAACAATATTCCTGGTAATATTGTCTAAAAGAACTTACAATATAATTGATTAAATAAGGGGTGAATTTTAGGAACTTTCAGCTTCTGAAAAGTTCTCCTTGAATTTCTGTGTTAAAGCTTACAAATTCTGAAATGTTCATAGCACCAAAAGAATTAAACTCAAAAACTGCTATAATTTTTTCTGACTAGCAAACTGAAAATGAATTGGATTCTTTTTAGAAATAATTAACCCCAATGAGCTACTTGTATCTAAGGAGTTGACTTGATTAATAGCAAAAATAGTTAACATCTTTTGTTTTGTTAACTGACACTGTTGGCTTTGTGAACAAGTTCAATATAAAGCTTGAAAGTATTGGCAAAGAAACCAGTTTAATAGGCTTTATTTATTCAAACTAGAAATTAATTTTATTGTTTGTGAATGCTGTGGAATTGATATAACTGAAAATTAAGTCTTCTGTTTATCCAGAGAGAAGCTATAACACAATTGCAGCAATCTAAACTTTCCACTCTGGCCCCACTGTATGTCTAAGAAGAAAGTTTAATTGTCTGTATTTAAAAAAAAAAAAATCAATATTTGGCCTTTCTGCTGAGAAGCTAAATCTGCTGACAAGCCTATATTTTGAAGAAATTCTGCATTTCCACTAGTGTTAGTGGGAATTTTTGGTAAGTACAGTGAAGCACTGAAAAATCCCTTTAGGACTAAGCCCACAAAAAATGAGGAGCTGTGAAATAGCTGCTATGGTTAGAGTAAAATACATCATGTGGGATCAAACACTTGGTGATAGGAAAGGCTGCTGCACCTCCATGCTCCTAAGATCAAACAGTAGCCAGGCTGTGTGTAAGCACACACACACACAGAGCATATATATAAATATATATGTGCATGCACATCACATTTATGCACATATGTTCACGTATACATGGATACCACAGAGCTCACAGACACACACACACAGACAACACCCGTGGTCTCATTCTGCTCCCGTCATTGTCTGAGCAGGTTGGAAGCCCATTAGTGAGAAGATTTATACATATTTATACACACGGAAAGGTAGCTGTGACCCAGCTCCAGAAGCACACTGCCCAGTAGTTGGCATGTTTATCCCAGTTTGTCCAGTGGCTGAGTCCAGGATATACTCACCCCTGTGACTGCAGCCCCACTCCAGTTTCTGGCCCAGGCTCTCACACACAAACACACTTTGCCACTTGTTCCTTCACCAATCACCTAAATCCCTCCTTTTACAGCCTTTGGTTCCACCCTTAAACAACTCATTACAAATATTGGGCAAACCCAAAACCACTCTTCCCCTGCATCCCATACTGTGTCCCACCCCTTTAACCTGAGAGGTGATTCAGAGAGAAGCTCCAAGTGACTCACCTTGATGGGTTTCACACCTGGGCAAAGGGGCTGAAGTTCTCCTGATAAAAACCTGGAAGGTGTTTGCTCCTCACAGGCTGTAATTTGTCTTCCTGCATGCCATTGAAATGTTAGAGCTCCTCTGGGATTGCAGAAATGGATCAGTGGTTCTCCTTCATGGGCCTGGGATTAGCCCACCATGGTTCTATTTGGGCTTCCTCTCTGACACTGGCTCTCGCTGCTCTCTCTCATGGGTATGCCAACAGGCTTTTACCACATCATCTAACAGCTGCCAAGCCTGGTTTTCCACCATTAAAAAAAAAAGCCAAAATCTAGCTGACAGGATATTGCAGGTGATTTTGGAATGGTTGAGCAGTTAATGGGACTATCAGCTGTATGGCTGATTCAGCTATGAATGGTGTACTTTACAAAAATCTTAGCAAGTAGCCACCTGCTCTGTGAATACTGGAAACACACCAGTGCCATGGATGCTCCTGGGCCATGAGGCATGGCAGGAGCAGTGTGCCCTCACTCCCGCAGACAGAATGGCTGCCCAAAAGCCATATGAGAAGCATGACCAGGGCCTGGGCCATCCTCCCCAGCTGTGCTAGCCAGCAGGGACAAGAACCTTTCCTGTTACTATTTAATTCAATGTGCCGCAACATTTCTACGCCCAGGAATGTTCCCAGTCACTGTTTCAATTTACTGCGGTGGATGTAACTGTCATAGATGTCACTGTTTTAATTTACTGGGGTAGATGTAACTGTAGAGCTGCTACAACATGACCTGTCTCATTTTCGTTTGTTGTAGGAAGGTGTCCCCAGGAATAGCAATAGGTGGCACTAATAAATGATCTCTTTTTGGTGCTCTTAGGAGACATACTGAGATTGATTGAGCATGGAAACTGAACTCCCTTTTCATTTGCAGAAGTGTACCTTCTGATTGAAGGGCTGATTCCAGGTTGCAAGGATTCCAGGGCAAGGTAGCAGAAAGAAATTTGCACTGCCAATAGCTATCATAAACCTGTTAATTTACAGCTGGGGGATTGCTGGGGAAAGACTATTGGGACACTTACATGTTCACACGTTTCCCTTTGCTCTCTGAAGACGGAGTTTAAATACACCTGCCTCAGTGCTTTTGCACGGGTTCTTAGCATTATGCAGTAAATTGTTCTGCATGCATTTTGTCCTGTTCGTGAAGTATGCTTTTTCTGTTTATCAGTACCTGGGGAAAGTAATAGTTTTAGAAGGAGCAAGCTTGTGAAAAAGAGATATATGTATAAAGGAGTCAGGATAAATTATGTATTTTCTTATTAGATTGAAAATGCCACAAATTTGTGAGTATTGTTATTTGCCATCTTTAGTTTGAGCTCATCCTTCCAATATGAGAAGATAGAGGAATTCTAAAACTGATCTGATGTGGAATAAACCACATCTAGGGTGAATTTCTACCTGCAAAATTTTCTCATTTATCTTGATTTTTCTGCAGTCATATTTACACTGCATTTGCCTAGAAAACAAAAATGTGTGCTGTTGAAACAGTTGCATTACTCACACGCTTGAGTTCAGCAGGTTTGAAAATGAAAGTAGAAATGGTGCTGGACCATTGTCTCATTCTAGAGAGAAATTTCTTCCATTTACAAGTAAAAAGGTACTTTTCCCAACCTTTTACTCCAAAAGCAATTTTGAATCTTCAGGTCAAGCACTTTAATGCATCAGACAGCTTCTGCTCTCTGATGTTAGGTTACACCTGTTGCATTTCATTATCATCTGTTCAGCCCTAATTACATATAGACAAACTCACTCACTTGACCTTGTTGACCCTGCCATTAGAACTTTAATTAACTCTTGTGACCATGATTCATGGCCCAGAACAGAATGCAAGTCACTTTATCACAACTAGATTGGTAAATGGGGCTAAAGTCTGTTTTCAATGAATTGAGCATTTGTCTGTGATCACTGAATAGGAGGCTGAGTACAGATGCATACAGTAACCCAATGAAATGACTACAGTGTAAGCAGACGTATCATTAAGCTCTGAAACATGATAAATGTTGTCATCTAAAGAATTTTTACTCAATTTTAGTGCTCCTCTGACATTAAATCCAGCTGATATTTGTCAGAAAACAAACAAACAAAATTGTATTTATGACATCTCCAAAATGCATGTCAACAGCTCTTTAGTACAACTCCAGTTTAACAGAATTCATTGCTAAATCGTTTTCTGCTTGATAATAGCTAATGACATCCTAATATGAATTTCAGCAGCCTAAAATCTTCCCTAAATCAAATTTTTTACACCATGTTGTTCAAGTTTCCAGCGTTTGGGGGATTCCCCTGCCAATTCAGGATACTCTAAAACTGGAGGACCTGTGTTCATAGCTGACCTTTTGTCACTCTTTGGTTCCTGTCACTCACTGAGGCTAGGTACTGCTAGCTATTGGCATGCTTTCTAGACAGGCCGACATCAGCTGGTTCTTAAGTATTAAATCTCCATCATTACAGAATAGGCACTCAGTAGAATTTAGACATGCAGGACTCGTATCTTTTTACTGTCTTAAAATCAGGTCTAGGAACATTGTATTCTGACACTGGTTTTAATGTTTTTTTAAAGTTTCTTATTAAATTTATGGAAATCCTTGTGCAGAAAGAAGGGCAGAAGTTTTTGTCACTTTGAGCTTGAAGCAATTATAAAAGGATAATAGCATTTTTCTATGTCAGGTACATTTCCTATGTCACAATGCGTATGGTATTAATAGTCAAGGAATAGTATAGTAACAAAGGTCATTTAAGTACTACAAGCAGATAAATGTCCAGTCACTTTTAAGAACAACTGAATTAACATTAAAAGTAGGGAAAATAAACCTACTCACATAAATGCACAAGTACTACCAGGCCACCCACCACCAAAAAGTACATCTTTTTTGCATTTCCTGAGCAGACTGTGGTAGCTGCTTTGGGTTTGGAGGTATGGCATTTGATCTCTAGCTGTGACTAGTCTTTCTATTAGTAACTCATAACCTTAATACGAACAGTCTGACTTGGCCATGTCATTGCTTTTCCCACATAAGCAGCTGCAGCTCCAGCACTGAGACTACTCAGGTAAGGCCAGTTTGACTGTGTGAAAATTTTTAGCAACAGCATTTTTTTAATCCCAGAGACAGATTGACAGGAGCAGGAGATGGGTGAATTAGAAGGTTTCTAATCATCAGTATGTTGTTCCATCTTCTTTTGTGTAAAATGCTAGAGGTGATCTATATCCAGTCACAATGTGCAGAAAGTATTAGCAAAACTGGAAATGCTTTTGTTAGACAACTTGAGTCAGGATATTTTTCCTGTCTGAATGTACAGTGCTGGGTATACATGCAGTTACCCTTTGAGGCTTCAAAATCGTTGTTACCTGAAAATGTGTATTTTCATTCACCTCAGTTGATTTAACATATCTCTCTATTTAAAATAATAATATACTGGTTTAAATTGCTGTCTGTGTTCAAAATAGCTGCCACTAGATGGCAAACTGATTGTGTGCAGCCTTCCACACAAAGGGAACGTCTCTGCTGTGTGCTAGGTGACCAGGTGAACGTATTGCATCAAATTTATCCTGCCCTGATTCCGTTGAAGCCAGTGGAATTACACCAGAGAAACAGATGGCTCTTTAACCTTAGGTACTGAAATCGCCTACAGTAAGTAAATATCATATTTGTTTCTGTTTGCTTGTTTAAATCAAGTCTGTTGTACTAAACCTTTTAACTTCACATCACACAGGAAAAATGCCAGAGTTCAGGCCCATCATTCAGTTTAGGTACCAGGTATGTTCCATGGGACTCAAGAGATAGTGAGTGGTACATGCCAACAGAGACAAAAGAGACTTGAAAACCAAAATCCCTTTTTGTATGTGCCCAGCTGTACAGGACCCATGTGAATGCTCACATTTTACAGTGCTCAATCCTTCACGTGCCACAAATCTCTGATTTGGAGAGTTTTGCATCCATCAGTTCACACAGAGCCTCAGCTAGGGGCAGGATCTCTTATGATGTTATCCTTTCCTTTTCCCTCATAATTTTGCAATAGTGGATGGCTTTTCTAAGCAGCTGCTGCACATTTCCATACACAAGTGCTATTTGTGGTCACTTATAAAAACTCATTAACACATTAACATACTCAAGATCTTGTTTATATCCATTTCACACCAGTGACACTTCACTGTTGCTATCATAATGCAAGGAAATAAATATTCTGTGATCTTACATTAGAGACAATTGGCATAGGCCTTGTGTCTGTTAGTATACTTCTCTATTGTTCATTGGTCTGACATCAACTGTCAGAGACAGAGATCCCTTTTAAAAACAGGAGTTAGACAAATACTATCTTGCTTGCTTATTTTACTTTCCTAAAATTCAGATGTATATAAATAAATGTATATCTAAATATTATGTTCTTGCAGTGCCATTAACTGATGTTGGTATCCCTCCTTGGTAAGTTTTTATTTGAAATCTGAGTTTTCACATGTTATTTTGTGGATTAGCTTATTTGAGATTTAACGGTTCTTAAGAACAAAGGATCAGCAGCGGTACTGTCATTTCCTTAAGGAAATAGGCTGGCAATTCTGACTTGAGATATTTTTCAAATGCTAGTGTAGCTTACTTGTGCCACTTTGGGTTCTAATTTAATTTCTATTGGTGTGGCAAATTGGCAGTTTTAAAAAATATGCAGCGGGTTTAGGCCACGTCAGAAGCTCAAGCAAGATTCGTTCTTAAAAGATTTGCTTCAATCCAGTTCCTGAGAAAAAGGGTAGTAGGTCCACTGGGCTGACTGAATAGGTGTGCAGTTCCCTCTGGTTTTGCCTGGTCTGTGTCCAGTGAAGTGATGCTTATTGCCACCCTCCACAGGCCTCAGGGATGTGGTAGGCATCGCCCTCTGCGTGCCTGTTAAATTTCAACTGTGCAGTAAAGCAATCATTGCAATGGGATCTCTTGCACAGGGCTGCTAGTTATTAGCCAGAAAGAATCAGCACAGCATTTTTCTGCCTCATGAACAATTAGCAATGTGTAAGCAAGCTATCCCAAATTTCTTGATAGCCCTCTTAGTACCAGAGATCAACCACATCGGGATATGGGACTTCAGGCAGAACAAATTCATGCTTTGAGGCCGTGTGCAGGATCTCCACTTTTCTTGTCCTCAGTAACATGTCCCCCTCATAAGTGCAGATTTTACCAGACTTGGAGGTGGAAAAGAGTAACCACATTAAATTTGCCAAACACTACAGAGGACTTTTTCTTCCTCTGTTGTGTAAAGTGTGGTTCATCTTCTGAGATCACATCACCTGTTGGGCTCTCAGATCTTGCCACAGCCTCGGGCACAAGTGCTCCCTTCCATGTCCTGTTTTCTGACTGTGGCCAACAAATCTCTTACTCTTTTGGGCACTGCAACCTTATTCACCTAACTTAATAGCTTAATCTTGAACATAATGCAGTAACAGGACTGGCTTTAACCTAATTGTGTCCTACAGGAGCTAAAGCTACAGGGTCTAGTGGCTCCTTCTGGCTGTAGGCTGTGAAAACAAAAGATCATGCCTGCTGGAACTTGCAACATCACCTTATTGCAATGCCAAAAACAATGTTTTCAGAGTTTTTAGCCAAAATGCCAGACCATTGACCTGAATATACAGTTATGAGTTTTTCCCTTGCAAATTAACTACTCTTGAAAATTTAGCCCTTTCATAGGCTTTTCTATCATGTAGAAGGTAAGGGAATCCAGTTCTTACATTAAATCATCCCTTTTATGGTTTGAAGGGGCTCTTTTAAATAAAATTAAATGAATGTTTAAAAATATATTTAGTGTCTCAGATTTTTTTTTTAAATTTCATTAACTTGTTTTCAGTACAAGGTATTGTCTTGCACAAAAAAAAATTGCTTTGAGTAAACTCCTGCAGTATTTCAGATCTGCAATCCAAATGCAGTGACATTCTCACAGCCTAGAAGGCTGAAGTAATTTTTCTGTAACAGATTGTTAACTTTTCTGATGAAAAAGGATTTTTTTTTTGAGGTTGTAATCATACATTCTCATACACTTTTAAAATAAGAGAAATGCTTATTTTTGAGTGAACTTTTTAGAAGGGGAAGGATTGTCTCTTTTATGCTAAGATTTGTAATAAGAAACAGAGAAGGGTCTCAGGAGTTTTCTTATTTCTTGCTTAAAATTTCTCTGTGGAATTTCGGAGGCCTTAGATTTTCTATGTATCTGCCATCAGTCTACAGTTATGTGGGAGAATAATATTTCCTGTAGTATGAATTTTTTTGGATGTTTGGGTCAGAGGAAGGTGATACGAGACCTGTTAATGCAAGGTGCCACATTGCATATATTCACAATGGGAAAAAAAAGAAAAAGGAAAAAAATTAGACAGACTTAAGCAAATGACAGGTTCTAGGTTAAGTTTCCACCATGTAATACTCTGAGTGAGTATTACATTTAAATTCTTCTGTGCTATTTGCAGTTCTGATGCACTTAGTGAATTTATTTTTTGTTTTGCCTTTTTTTTTTTTTGTGGGGGGGGTGTGTGTGTGTATTTGTTTTTCTAATTGCAGCATCATGAGCTGTAAACATCACTTCAGGATTAGGGGTGCCTTGAGTCTGATTTCAGCTGATCCGGGCACACCTATGATTTCCCTCATATAACCCTTTGCCTTCAGTCCTCTAGCCTGAGAATTTGCACTGCCAACTGTTGTGCTGTTAGGCACTCAGATGAGTGTGCAATACCTGAGTCACTAAAAGATATAAAAGGCTCTTCTGAGTTTCATCCTCCCATGCTACTACAAAAAATATTCCTTTTCTAACCCACGTTTTTGGCTCTGTATCTTCTTACATTATCTGTCATTTAATGAACTCTCCTTTTGTATGAAAGAATCACAGTCTGTGTTTCTTGACCTTGAAAATAAAGTGAATACAATGCTTCAAACTATTGTTCTGTTGAAATTAATTTGTCTACATGATATTCTACTGTAACTCCAAATTGTATTCTGGTTTCTGTCCAAAAGTGGAGGCTCTATTTTAGTTACAAAGCTTAACCACATAGGTTTTTATTCAGTAAATCCAAGACACAGTGATTTTCTCATTCCAAAACTGCTTATTTATTTCTCCTTATGTATTTAATTCAAGAGCACAGTTGACCCTTTGAGATGAATCACAAGCTAATCAAAAAAGTGCCAAAAGCCCTGTAGGAACTGAACTAGATGTTCAAGTAGAAGCAAACAAATCCATGTAGTTTTGCATAAATAAGAGAGTTGTTTATTGAAATATTCAACTTGTAATATCTTGGAATACACAAATTAAACTATGTTTCTCTATTTGGAGGATTATCTGGACCTGAAGAACAGTTTGAGGTGAGAAGCATTAACTGCCATAGAATGGGAAAGCCAAAACTTAAACTCAAAACTATTCTGTAATATCCAATGTCCAATGTGCCAAGGACACACCTTCTCAATCCATTATGTCTGAAGCATTGTTCCAGTAGAATTCAGCTATGACTAGCCCACAGTATTTGAAACTAGTTCTCAGATCTTTGGGTGGCTCTCTGAAAATGAACAATTAGTGACCATCTGGAAATGACTTGTTTAGTATTATACGAAACCTGTCAGAGGCAAAGAAAGAACCTAATTTTCATCATCTCCACGCAGGTGGCTTTCCTTCTAGCAATCCACTGCTTAATGCATTTCACACCTTCTGACTGCCAGAGTCAATGAAGCAGGAGCTTTGTAACCTTCAATATATAACCTTGTGGAAACCCAGAGGAGATTTCTTATAATGGGGTTCCCTGAGTAAGGCTGGGTTTCTGTACAAGAAATAGTCTATCATCATGCCATAAAAGCGTATCATTATGCTTGTGCCCAAGGGTTCAAATGAATGTTTCAAAAGCAGTGTCAATGCCCACATTTCTTATGTGTTAAAAGTTTACATTTAACCTTGCATTGCAGCTTTAAAATGCTGTTTTGTTTTGTTTGAATCTTATTCTTTATGCCTTTTATAATGCTATCTTCTTACCTACCCAGTTAGTTCAACTTAACCATTGACCAACTTCCAAACCACAGGTTAGCCCTCTTGCACTATTTAATCCCTGGTAGAACTGGTGTTAATTTTTGACCTCTTCCCTTGAAACCTTCATCTAATTCTCTTTACACATATTTGTCCTGGCCCTTTGTTCAGCTAACCTCATTCCTCTTCCTTTGTGCACCATAGTTGTTTGTCATCCTTTAAACCTCATCTTCCAAACAAGCTCCCAGTCCCAGTCTCCTGCATATATACTTGGCAATTAATTGTCCCACCCTCTTGCTCATCACAATCTTTCCATTCTTTTCTGCACATATGTAGCCACTAACTCCGAAATTTCACTTTTGTCTACACTGCATTCAAATTAATTTGTTTTCTCCTCTGTACCTTGTCAACAGAAAGGTCCCTGAGAGGCACACATTTTTGTGGAGTTTGGATGTAATCATAGGAAGAATTAAGTCACTGCAGCCTTGAGTGGGTCCATAGCAGACAGACTTTTCAGAATTTTCAGCTAAATATCTAGCTAGTATTTTCTGAACACTTGCATAATGAAATTTTTCAAACATGAATAGATTTAAAGAGGAGCAGCATGAATAATTCTCTAGTATAAAGCCCTCTATTCCTGTCAAATTTAATATTTTTACCTCAATAACTGGATGGAGTAAAAATTTTAATGTAAAAACCCAGAACATTTTCAACATGGGCAACACGACACCCTTTTTGTCTACCCCTTTCCTCATAAGAGCTTACATTATTATATCTGTAAATTGAGAAACAAACAAGAAAATAATAAAGCTAAGAAAAAGCACCTAGTAAGAAATTTTTCAGCCCAAAATTCATTTGACAAAGTAACTCTAAGAGCTGTTTAGAAGTGAAAATATTGGGATGTCTTCACTACAGACTGTGCTATCTGATTCAGTATATACTGTTGGAAGCATAGTGTATTAATTGTCTCCAGTGGAATAACTTCCAAGGTGCCAAACCTCAAAACAACTTCAAGGTTTTGTGTTTAAAAAGATGAATAATATTAAAACAAAAATGTATGCCTAAAAAGTGCCTTCCAATTACGTTTTTACCATCCTCACAGAATTACTCAAGGCTAAGGCCCACCTTTCCAGCAGTTTGTAAAAATGACAGTATTTATGCTATATAAGAAAACTGTTACATATTTTGATACATGTAACACTTACATGCATAGTAATGATGAGGTCATACTCCTATCTGTTTTAATTTAGACTGCTCCTCACTCATCTAGATCCAGGTTTCTTAGTAGCTATTCCAGACAGGTCAAAGTGGACTCTTTTTTTCATTCAGCTTCTATTCATAGGAATGAATGATTATCATATGGAAAAAACAAAATGTTTTCCCACCTTGAATATCCGAACTGCTGATTTTTAAGCTACTTGACAAGACTCAATATGACTTTTATTTTTTACCTCAAGATATGTCAATGATATAATCTAAATTTTCAAAGAATCTAATCACTTGCCATCCAGTGGATGTCACCACAACATGTCCTGTGTGACTCCTTTGATGTATTTTCCTATCGCAGCAGTGAAGAGCTGGCTGGAAGAGCTCGCTGCTCAGACTCTGCTGAGTCCAAGAGCACCAATACTTCCTGCATTGGATCTGTGAGTGCCAATACTTTACTCTTTTTTTTTTTCTTGTAAAAGACCAGGTGATTCATATCATATCCTTACACTCAAGGCAGCATGTGTTTGGACTGCCAGAGGGGCATGGGAGATGCTGGGTTTTGTCAGGAAGCAGTGATTCCTGCCAATGGGTTTATAAAAAACTACTTTTGTATTTGCTTGCTGGGAGTAGTTACTAAGCAGATGATCTGCAGGCAAAGTCTGGGTTCAGGAGTCAAAAAGGGAGATCTTAGAACAAGCCACTTATTTACCCATGCCCAATGAGCTATCTGTGGCCCACAGCGGCTTTTATATGTGGATGACAGAGACATTTTAAATTTGCCATCTGAGTCTACAGGATCTCTTCAGTTACGTGTGATTGGAGTGACTGGGGTGGATGAGTGGGGACGGGAGCATTACTGGAGCTGGGGAAATCTCCCAGCTGTGCATTCCTGACCTGGGTTGGGTGAGCTTTGAGGGATGACCAACAAAGGAACATTTGAGCTGACATGGAGCACCAGAACATTTGGAAGTTAAGCACAGATATAGTCAAGGAAATTAAACTTTTGTTATGTGATCTGCAGCTTAATACCCCTGTGTTAAATGGCCACCCTTACACAAAAAAACAAACAAACAAACAAAAAAAACACCTATTGAGACTTTGATTCAATTGATTTCTTCCTTTCTGCAATTTGAAAACTGTGTTTTAAACTAGATTTCCTATGTTTTATGGTTGCCAGATATGGGATTAATTGCAGGTAAATTTTAAATCAGTGCAGTGAATGGTATGCCCTGGTAAGGTGAATCTGTCAACAAGATTCTTACTTTGCTTATATACCAGTTTTTGAAATGTTTCCTTTCAGGAAGTTGTTAGTTAAGGTTTCACAAAGCTATTGATAGGAAGTCTAATTGGAAAGATCAGTGTAAGATCATGTGAATCTCTATTGCTCGCTGGGGTCTGTAGAGAGGGCTACACTCAACAGTTTTGTATAAACACTATGGTGACTTTGTTTAATTGCTTCAATTCACATAGCTCTGGTCTCAGAGATCAGTCTTTTCTGATGCCAAGCAAATGTAAGACACAATGACTTTTATTTTTATTAACATTCAATGTCAGAGATATTTCCTGAAGCTCCAGGATGATCCACTAAGCACATGACATTTTGGCTCCAGAAAAAATCGATTGTTTTTAGACTTGGGCAAAATTTTCAAAATTATATAAATGTCTTTGAGCCCAGTTCCCATTGCAAATTACTGCCCTATTGATCTCTGTGGGCTTTTGACTGACCAGTCACTGAGTGGATTTAGAAGTGCATTTTATCTTCTGAATTTTATTTTAATTTAAAATCCACACCGTTGCAATCTCATACAGATATATAGAGAATAAGGCAGTCACATTGTTTGAGGGATCAGTGCCCTAGTGACTGTAATGTTGCACTTATTTTAAAATATCAGCATCGCTATCTAACCCACTAAGCCCCTGAAATATTGCCATGATTTCCCAATCTATCTGATCTTATGTGCTAGCAGGACTAATCACCAGTTGTTATGCAGAACTGATCTGCTACATATCTTACTGATCTTGAACTACTGCAAATTTCTGATGTAAAATTCTTTATTAATTCGGTCCACTTTGGAACAGAAGCAAGAAAAAATTGTTTGGATGGTTCTTCAATAACCAGTGCAAGGTTACCTTGTGCTCTTGGTTAGTTTAAAGAGATCTGGGTTCTACACCATGGAGAATTCTTGGGCTCTTATTAACAGTCAGCTGAAATAAGTTTGAGTCAATGCACGCTGAAATGAAACTCTCTCAGCTAAGCTCAGGTAGCAACTGGAGCCTAAGTTTGCCTCAAGTGGCTACTTCTACGTCTGTGTTAATGTAGAGAAGCTAAGCAGTGAAAAAAACCCCAGTTTTTGCTCTTTCTATGCTGTACTTGACTGGTTAGATTTATGTGTTATTGGTTAAGCAACCAGGTCTAGGCTGCAGAAACATACACACACCCCCTTCCTATTGTGAACTCTATATTTGAGCTACAAGGAGGCAAATGCAACAAGGTTAGAAATGGTTTTCATTCTAATTCCCTATTTTCAGTGACTCATTTCTTAAAGAAGTACTTTAGGCTGAAATTTTCCACACTTAGCTTCTACCAACATTTATTTTTTACCTGTTAGAATATTAGGGAGCTGTTATGAAAGAATTCTTGTGACATTAATAAATAAATAAATGCTATAAACAATAAAATTAAGAATTTAAAATAGAAATTGGCACGGAAATATTCATTACCTTGGAGTATACAATGCTCTTACTGTGAAGAAAACTAGTTCTGAGTTAACTAAGTGTTATGGATTCGTAAGTTGGCTTTGAGCACCAGTGATGCCAGCTATAGTTAAAGAAAGGTGTTCTTGCTGTACACAGTCTGTTGGTTTAGGAACAGATATTACTTGATAAAATTAGTCTGTGAGAATTGTAAAGTACTAAATATTCACAATTACCATGTTATGCTTCCATCTTTTAGCTTTGAAGAGAGCTACAACTTAAAATATTTGGAATATACCATGTCAGCTTGTGAATTTGCAAGCTGTGCAAGAGAGGGATGGCAACAGCAGTTGTAAATACACATTGGTTTGAATTCCAGCCGAGCACCTACCTTGTCTGCCACGCACATATGCATGTGTCTGTTTCTATAAGCATGTCTTGACATATTAGCTACTACAACAGGAGAAGCAGCATGTGCAGTAAGTTTATATAATGTTTCTTATCCTATTTAAATCTGCAGCTGCTGATTCCCTGATGTGTGCAGAACTGTGCTCAGTAGAGCCTTATTCTGATGGGTTGTAGTAATCTAAACAAAACTGTACAGCACTGTGGCCTATACCAGAAATAAAAAAAAATCTTAATTTTGCATAGTCTTTTTTGGATGCAGCTTCTTCTCAGACCTTATGTATGTGATCTTATACCAATCTTCTGATACTAATGCAAATCATGATAGTCAGGCCTGAATACCCATCTTCACTACAGAACAGAACTGCACCAAAAAAGAAACAGTTCATGTTTTGGCTCATGTGAGTGTAAACCAGCATATAAGCCAAATATAACATGGCTTTTCTTATACAAGTCCATATATATAGGTGATTTCTGCCTTCAGGAAATTATACAAGAAATAGCATTTTGTTATAATATGATCCTGTTGTTGTAGATGTGGGTCAGTCTATTTTTATGTGTGCTTATATAATGCAATTATTTGTCCCCAGCTGAAACTTGGCTTACATTCCATAGAGAAGAACAACCCTACTAGTTACCAAAAGATTAAGTAGTTTAGTATAAATAAATAAATAAACATAGAGAGAGAATATATACTATTCTTGCTCATTAAGATATATTTAGGTGGTATCTCCTTTTCATTGGATTGATGCTTACAACTATCTCATCCAAAACAGAAGTCAGAAATATTACAAATGGAGAGATATCATCATAATGTACGAGACAGTTTTTGACCAAAATTTTTGAACTGAGAATTGCAATTCAGATATTCACATAGGCTGCAATGTAAGGTGCATATCTGAATTCACTGTACATTTAATAAAAGCAATAAACCTTTCATGTACATGTTTGAGTCCCACTCTAAAGGACATTCTTCACTCCACTGGCTTTCTATAAAGCCTTAGCTCCAAACTCAGCACATAACAGAGGTGCCATAAGTTAGCCATTGATAACAGCTCGAGGTGAGATTTGTGCCTAGCAGTACACTTAACACAACACCATCACTGTAATTATTTCTGTAAGGTGACGAATATGCACGGTGCTTTCAGGATGAACAAATATATTTATGAAACTGCTACGTACATCCATGCGTCCCTGGATGAGTGGTGAGAGGGCAAGAGACTTTCTCTTTGGAGCCAGAAAGGTCCATCATCCATTTTTAGCCCATGATCCTAATGTCTTCTGTGTTTTCTTGGAACTTTTAAATGTTCCCTGAGAACTCATCAACACTCCCGAATGCAGCATTTGTGCACTGCAAATCTAAAAGTCCTTCAGTTTAACTTCATTTTTCCAGTTTAAATATTTGGAGGTTATGTAAAGAAGGGTAGATGTGTTCCCCAGTACAGTACTATAATGATATTAATGATTATACAGTTGATGTTCCCATGCTGCATCATTTTCTTCCTAAAATTTAAGGCACAGAGGATTTTGATTTGCAAGAATTCCCCAGGTGGTAAGAAGCTAGGAGGGCTTGATGTAAAGTGCCACGTGAAGCTTATCTTGGAACATGTGAAAATGAACTAGTTTCAGCAAAAGTATCTTTTCTGAAGTTCAGTTCCTCTTGAACGCTTAAGAGCATGCATCAGTTCTGTTATCAGTGGATATTGAAATCAAATCATGTTGTGGGAAACTGCAAATGTAAACCAATATGAGTTGGTTCTTCCACAAATAGGCATCAGCCTGCACAGACTACTAACGTATACAGTTCTGTGCTCAAAGCAAAAAGAATATCCTGCCTGCTTTGTTGTGGTAGCCAGGAGACCGAGTTTTCCATTGAAACGTGTTTGTCGAACCTTGAATTCTACAGCAAATAGGTACTCCCACCTCTTACTATTGTCTGTAATTATTTTACTAAGAATATTAGCTCACACTTGTCATTATATTCTAGATAATAAATGAGATTTTGGCAGACTGATTTCCTAGCATGAGGGTTAGCACATAGCTTTAAAGTCCAGAACAAAAACTCCCTTTTACTGACTGAAGCTACTATTTACATTTATATTTACATATTCACTTACATATATAGATCAATGAGAGCACAATGCCCACTATGCCAGCACAGGAAATGTATGAGTTGACTCCACAAAGCCTGATGACTCAGGATCATTGGCAATTGAATATAAATTTCTGAGAATCTGAATAGTCCATTCGTTGTCAGTTGCAGAAACAGTCGCCATTAATATTCTCTGTTGCTTGTCAAAGAGGGGAATGCTATTGCTGTGTGTCCACATGACACAACAGCACTGGAAAAATGTTATAAAGGATTCACTTCTTGCTGTTATACGTGGGTTGTTGGACCTAACAGCAAACAGGAGATGCTTTGTCTGTTGCTTTAATTGCAGTCACATTTGGCAGGCCTAGTGGATACCTGTTCTGCTGCAATCTTAATTCTGAATTCTCAGGTAAGGAAAACCTCTTATCAACATCCAAAAATGCTTTGTTTAATGTTTGCTTCGTTTCTGGTTTCCTTCTACTGCCTTTAACTGTTTGCATCAGGTTTTTACACTAGCCTCTACAAGGAGAGATCTGTTTGCTCAGAGAAAACCTCTGCATTATCTCACATACATCAAGCGTGTATTGCCTGGTATATGCAATCTGACACCACCAATACTAAAAAATAAAGAAAAAAAAGGGTGTAATTTACTTGTTTGAACAGACTAATCGATAAAAAGTTTTGAAAATAAAGAAAGAAGAGTCTTTGCATACTTTGAGTCATTTGCTCTTATGTCTAATACAAGGAATATTTGGGATTCTTTCCTCTTCATCTACTGCTGGACCAATTTATATTTTACTAGGAATGTCCACATGTGGCTGTGAGTCACTAAGTCTGACACATGTTGCTCTGAAAACTGTTCTATTGCTCTCCAGGGAGAGCAAGTTAGAGCAAGTTCTCACCCTGCCATTGTGTTTTAAGGACCTTGGATGGGACTTCCTCCTCTTTTCCCCAAGCTGTCAGGCTTTGCTGTCCAAGCAGACCCACAGGATGAGCTATTTATTCACTTCCAGATATTTTTCAGCAGCAGTTATAGATCTAAAAATTCTACAAACAATTATTAAAATAACCCCTGCCTTTGTTGCCTATTTCAACAGAATTGTTTTCCACCTAAGAAGTGAAGACTGCAACCCTTTCTCATTCAGCTTCTGTTCCCAAGAGTGATGTTTATTCTGTGCTGCCTCATCAACTTGCCTTCTTTGTGCATATTAAAAATAGAGCCTTAGCTCTCAGAGTGACTACTAGCTTTTGGATGACAGGTCTGGAGTATCCAGCCTGAACAGACTGTCCAAAGTAATGCTCTGCTGCAAGGCTGTTATAATCTTATGCACAGTTGGAGTCAAAGACTTCTACTATGGGAAATGATAATGGCCCTCATATGCAGAGTGTGCCCACATACCTTAGGAAAGAGCATGCATGAATACAGTTCTGTGCCAAAAAAGCCGTGTGGTGGTTACCCTCTTACCCACTCATAACCACGATATTGCTCATTACTATCCCTTAAAACTACATCTAGGAAAGTCCATTTTTAAGGACTGCAAATCTCCTGTTACTTCCAACTTTGCCTGGCACAGGCTCCCTCCTTTCTTCCCCCTTTCTCTTCTTGACCCACTTACACTCTGCCCCTTTCCATACCACTTGTCCTCCTCTGTGGTGTGTCTCTTTTCCTACTACCCCCTCCTTTCCTCTCCCTCAGGACCATTGTTCTTACCCATTTCTTTTGGCCTATCATCCATTTCAGGCCACACAATCTCTGCTGTATCTTCATACCTCTTGTCTCTGGGGTCACCTCCTTCCTGCTTCCTTTAACTCATTTAAGATCTGCCAATGCTCCAAGTCCTCCCCTAAAGTCCAACTCACATGTCCAAGCTTCTAACTTCAGCCTTCTTCTGGTTCAAGAGTCCTTATCAATATTCCCAATTTGCATTTGACTCACTCTTGCAAATTACTTTTTCTGCTTTTACAACCCATTATTCTGGTCCAATGCTCCCCAAACCCTTAATATGCAACCTGGCTCTGGATTAATTCCCGAACTGACAAACCCATAACCTCCCTATCTGCCTTTGAATTTCTTTAGGATGAAGACCAACTCTGGAAAGCTCTGTAGTCTTGCAACTTTGTGATAGCAGGAATTTTCAAAGGCTTCATCAATGCCTCCAGAAACAAGCTCTCCCAGGCTGCACCCACACCTACATCCAGGGCATGTTGGGCTGAAACCTCTTCGGAAAACACTGCAGTTTCTTTCAAGTACTCATGCTCAAGTGTTCTTCCCAGAAAAAAAAGACTGTTGCCCACCCAAGTCTCACTGTGGTAGGGAGTTGGGATGCAGTCAGGCAGGCACACAGATCTGAAAGCTAGGAGGTATTAGTGGCTCCCCAGTTTAGCATGACATTTGAATCAACTTTGATAAATATTCCAGGATGAGTGGCAAAACCAGTTGATTCTATTGATAGTAAGTCAGTCATTATTTCTTAACATCAGTGTGGACATCAAGTTCTCTGGACAGGGAGACAGTACCATTGAGAGGAACTGGAATCACCATGGACTGCAATATGCTTGCTTCATTTGGTAAATAACCACATACACCTTCTCTCTTCATTCCCAACTTCTCAAAGTTTTCAGACTTCCATTGTCCTGGCTTAGAGCTTTACATAACATATACAATATTTTTTTTTCCCAGTGATTGCCCTCAAACCCTCTTTTCTGTCCTCCACGTTGGGGAAGAATCACATGACAGACTGATGACTGTCACTGGTGAGAAAGGTCACACAATGAGCTGCACAGGTTATTAGAAGTGTGATAAAAAGTCCCATGCAGGCTATTTTTGATTAACAAAGCCATCTTTAAAGCATATTAATCTGTATCATAGAAATCAAGATCCTGGAAATGTCAAATTATTTGGTAAAATGTAAATACGGATTCTCTTTTTCTCGGTTTGTGTAGATACTTGCTGAGGAGCCATTAGATCACAAACCCAATGTGCAAACTGAATGGATAATGTACATTACTTTACTCTCACCCCCTTAAATGGCACTCAAGATTTGGATTTTGGAAGCCATGTATATGGATGTTCATGCACATGCTCTTAGAAAAATAATCAGTATTTGGCTACAGCACAAACACCTATTCAACGAGTTACAAGAATACTCAGAGAGAGACCAAATTTAGCTACTCCAAAATCTGTCATTAAACATACTGCCAAAATCATATTAAATGCCATACTTACATATAGAAAACAAGTGTTTGAAATTCTCTGCCTTTGGAATACAGATGGAATTCTAGTATTAAATAAAATGGCAACAGAACTAATGTTTAAAGAGCATATGTGAATAATGTTTAATCTATTTTTACTCCGTAAATTTTTATTGACAAAATAACGGGTTTATTATACATCACGAGCTGACACACTACGATTAGGGCAAGGATCGAAGAAGAGACAGAGAACAGAAGGTACTTTTATTAATTTCATATGTCCTTTTATTTTAGTCAAAGAGTTATCCGTTTGATCCAATAAAGCAGCTATGTGCTGTTTCAAATCCTTGGTTTCAGCTACTACTTCCAATATACATCCTTCAAGGACGTTTTCCACCTGTGTCATCATTTTCTGTAAGGGGCTGCACTCTTATAGTCACACATATGACTATGTTTCCCTTCAAGATTCTCAGAGGAAAGGGACAAAGTCTTTCAAGCATAAATAAAATAATGGCAGATAACTAATTCAGCTGTACTCTTAGAAATGTATTTTCTTAACAGAGTGTGTTATACCATCCCCCAAAACATCAATATCATCTGGAGAATAATCAGTACAGGTCAAGCATCCTAAAGAGTTTGAAAGTACACCAAATTGCACCATTCTTTGAGTAGCTTCTGCAGAGCCCAGCTAATTTAATGCTACAATAGAATAATCTAGTTCTTTGGCAACTGTCTGACTTAAAACATTTCAACAACATTGAACATTGGGAACATTGGGAAATAATTTTCAAAAAAGCGCTGAATGACTTCAGTTAAAGTTTATTCTTTGTTTCTAACACACAAATTTCCTCAAGTAAGAGTTCACTGGTGGAAAGTAGGAATTTTCTCATCCTTTACTATTTTTTGCATCTGTGTTTTAGAAGAGTTAAAATGTATGTTATCACTAATTATTACAATTAGGTTAATACTGTTTTCTGTAATTAGTTTCTAATGAACATATGTTTATTGATTAAAACTGCAGCCTATATGCAATGCCATTTGAGCTGAAGGGGTGTGAGTATTCTCATCATTGCTCATAATAAAACAACTATAATGTATTTTACTTCGGCACCAATTCTGCAAATACTTAATTATGAGCCCCTTTTTACTTCTGTGAAAAAAAAAATCATTTAAATCATTTAAATAGACAGAAACTGTCAAGATAGTATGGCAAAAGCCTGATTGTCTGAACTCTTTGAACATGGGCATAGTTTAAGGGAGCAGAGGTATCAAGCTTGGTTCTTAAATATTTTAACACACATTCTGAAGTAAATACTCTACTGAACAGAAGCTGAGGCTAGGAAGTCTCGTCAGAGACGGAGCATCTCTATCTCGTGTCCAGTGCAATGCTGTCCCCATCATGGGAATCAGAGAGTAATACAGTACGCATCCATAATACCTAAAAGGTTGTACTTAGTCTTGTCATTTGTATTTGTTTCTATTGATATTCAACTGATACTTATTACTGGCTGCCTATTAGTATTTATCATTATTTCTGTTCTAGTAATTTGGGCCAAAGTTGGAAGTGTAATTGTAGAAGGGAGCATATATAAAAGCAAGACAAAGTTTGGTCATTGATCACTACTGGGATTAACAAAAGATGTATTGAGATTTTAGAGTTATTTTAAGAGATATATAATAATATGCCAAACTATCAAAAATTCAGAATTTGTCAGTTTTTGCCTTTAGGACAGAATGACTTTAAGGAGATGCTGTGTGGTCTGAAAAAAAAGTTGGGATTAGTATAATTAAGATTGTGTTCTGTGTTCTTTTATACTTTGCCTCAAACTGCATATATATATGTATATACAGTTTTAAAAGTATCATATTTACATCTGATCACAATCTTCCATCTTCCCTCTTTCCCAGTACACTTAGGCCTCATACAGGTCTATGTTGTGTAATGTTCTTTTGCTAACAGATCTCCTTGCAGGTGAGTCCACCCTGGGCATTCTCATGAAATATCAAGGGCCTTCAGTTTTCACTGCTTTCTGAACCAGGGACAGAAAATAAATTAAGACGATATTTGTCTTTAGGAATACAGGGCACCGATGGAGAGTTTTCAAGCAGGTGGCACATCTGAGACTAGTTTTATTTAGTGAGCTGGCTAGGTTGTAAACGAGATGAGGCCCATCACAAGGAATGTGTCCATACCGAATGCACCCCGTATTTCGGGAGCGCAGGAGGAGCCTGGCTCCGCACTGCCTGGCTTCAGACCATCTCCTCGGGGATCCCCTCGCCGGCCGCGGCGGAGGGCAGCCCCTCTCCCGCAGGACCCGCACTTTCCTTACTGGTGCCCAGCTGTTCTGCGTCTGCCCCAGGTCTGTTCTGCGCAGAGGATGGGGCCAAGAGCCACAGACAGGCTTTCCCCGGTTGCCCGGCGCCCACCACCCAACCTCAGCAGCACCTGGCGGGACCCCCGAGGACCGGACCTCCCCCTCCCCGAAAAGTGCAAGGCGTTATTTTTGAAAGCGCCCAAAATAGCGCGCGACTGCTGCACAAGTCTCCTTATTATTCCTCCAGCGTCGGCAGTAAATCAGGGGGAGGATGCCCCTCCGCCGGAGCCCTTGTCGGCAGCCGCGTTTTCGGTGAGGGCGATGCCCGCCGCCGGTGCCGGCTGCCGGGTGCCGGCTGCGGGCGGCCGGGGCGCAGCGGCAGCGCAGGCGAGGGAGGAAGAGGAGCCGCGGCGGCGGCGGCGGCGGCAGTTTCCCCTTTCCCCAGCCCTGGCTCCGCGGGCGCATGCTCACTGTGCCCGCAGCCCTGGACCATATTTGTCAGGACTACTCGAGAGACGGAGAAAGAGAGAATTTGGGGGGGGAAGGAGCGGCGGGT